>CM052540.1:120433104-120500359 GCA_028533065.1 Trachops cirrhosus | reverse complement strand
GGAAATGTAGAAGCAAAGAACTTATGACACATGGACTGAAGTAAAGGGGGGGAAATGTGCGTGGGAGAGGGTGTTCAGGGTGGAGGGGAATGAAGGGGGATAATAGGACAACTGTAATAGCATAATCAATAAAATATATTAAAAAAATAATGTAAAGATGATATTTATAATGTACAACTCATTTAAACAAGGACAGCAAAGACCCATCATACTTGGAAAAAGTCTGAGCTAAGTTTGCAATCCACTCTGCATCCTCTTCTCCAGATGTGTAAGCTAATCTACATATTATAGCTAGCAGATACACACAGATTCATTATAGTAGGTTTTGATTTAGAATGAATTTGGAGTAAAATTGTTTGCAATCTTCATATGGTGAAAAATCAGAAAATGAGGGATATCTGTATTTTTGTCCAGCACCCACAACTGCTCCCTAGTAAAGACTTGTCTGACATCTCTCATATTTCAGAGAAAGTCAAATGGGCATATTCATTATTCTTCACAGTTGCTCAATCTATCTATAGACACAGATATATGCACAAAGGATACATATCAGAGTCTTGTGGATACCCAAATCTGTGAGTACTGCTACAGCATATAATATTTCCACTGTAGGCAATACATTTTAAATTTAAAAATTGATATGACTTCTCAGAATCTTGTTGAGAATGACTACCTACTTGATAGTGAATAAAAAATATAACCAAAAATAAACACTGATGTTGGCCAATGATGCAAACTATGTTTGTGTCTCAAGGAAAGAATAAACTGTCAGAAGCCACTAGTCTTCAGAAGTCTTTCACTAATGGCTGAAATGGAAAACACAAAATCTACAGGAGCCAGAAATCCACTCCACTGTATTGTCAGCTCATGGTCTGTAGTCAGACCATGTTGTTCCCCTCTCCAAAGAAAATTTTCATCATTGTAGAGTTAAGATGTCAGGTTATGAATATTACATTGTGGGGCAATATTTTAAACCCTCATTTGAAAGATGTTTTTGTGTTTTACAAAAGTGGAATTGAAGACAATAACAAAAGCACCACCTTCCTTCAGAACATCAGTTAGTGTTCTCCAAACTGCAGGAAGCAATGGATGAAGAAGCTTCATTTGTAAATGGTCAGGTAGATCTGTAAAGACTTTTAGAGACTTCTGGTAAGATGGTGGATTGGGTAAACAAGGATCACCTCATTGCACAACCACATCAAAATTACAACTAAAATATAGAAGAGCCATCATGCAGAACTGTTAGAAATCAAATTGAATGGAAGTCTGACAACTACGGAATTAAAGAAATCACATCTCACCAGACTGGTGGGAGGGGTGGAGACGTGGAATGGTCCTACATCTACATGTGGTGGGTAAAAATTTGGGTAAAAAATCATGGCAGTGAGGTCCTCCAGCCCAGGGTTCCAGTGCCAGGAAGATAAGTCCCCATAACTTATGGCAGCGAAACCCAGTGGGGATTGAGTCAGTGGAAGAAACTGCTGGAGTTCCAAGTAGTTGCCCTTAAAGAACCCACACACAAACTTACTCAGACTCACTCCCTATGAGCTCCAGCACCAGGGTAGCAGCTTGAAAGTCACCAGTGGGATATAGGGAGGAAATGAGGTATCTGTCATCAAAGTGGGAGCTGGGAGACAGCATCCCCCAGACAGAAAAGGGGCAGAGGCCATTATCCCTTTTCTGAATCCTTTCACCACAGAGCCACAGAGCCAACAGGGAGGTATCCTATCTGAGACTCCTGGCCAAGACTTTGCCTTGCCTTGGAGATGCCCTGAGAGTCTGTTCCACCCAACTTACAGGCCCACCCAAGATATGAATGGCTAGTCTTGTCTTATGATGCACAACTTTCTAAATCATATCAAACAAGCAACAGCTGTCCTCAGTAAGTTGCCAGGCCCCAGCCCCTATACCTCTTGCTAAGTGGCCCTGGGCCCAGCACTAACAGTAGCCAATCGAGATTCACGACTTGGCTTTGCCTGGGAATCTCCAAGCCCAGCATGTGTAGCAGCCATCTCAGATTGCTTTATAGCTCAGGCAGGGTGTCCCTGGGCAGAACACAGCTGCAGGCTGACCTTGGCCTGCACCATCCAGTAAACTCCAGAGCCTGCACACACAGTGGACAGCTACAGACCACATTGGAGCACCACCACCCCACTCCTGCACAGCTGATCTGCCACGGAGGGTAAAGGTTAGTGGTCACTGGTCACAGCCAGTCCTTGCAGCTGACTGGCCTGGATAAATCCCTCCCATTGACCTGCCAACAGCAATCAAGGCTCAACCACAAGAGGAGGGTGTATTCAGCCCATACAAAAGGTGTACCCCAAGTACCCAGCTTAGGTAATAGGGGAGGCTGTACCACTGGACCCTATAGGACACCTATGACATTAGGCCACACCAAAAAGACAGGGAGTCATAACAGCTCTACATAACACATAGAAACAAATGTAGAGAGGTAGCCAAAATAAGGAGACAAAGAAACATGGCTCAAATGAAAGAACAAACCAAAACTCCAGGAAAAGAACTAAACACAATGGACATAAGTAATCTAGTAGATGTAGAGTTCAAAACACTGGTTATAAGGATGCTCAAGGAACTTACTGAGGACCTCAACAGCATAAAAAAGATCCAGTCAGAGACGAACGACACATTAATTAAAATAAAGAACAATTGACAGGGAAACAGCAGTGGAGTGGATGAAGCCAAGATTCAAATCAATGATTTACAACATAAGAAGCAAAAAACAACCAACCAGAACAACAAGAATAAAAAAGAATCCAAAAAAATTGAGGACAGTATAAGCAGCCTCTGGGACAACTTTATTCCAACCTTCACATCATAGGGGTGCCAAAAGGTGAGAGAAAGAGCAAGAAATTGCAACTCTATTTGAAAAAAATAATGAAAGAAATCTTCCCTAATCTGGTGAAGGAAATAAACATGCAAGTCCAGGAAGCACAGAGAGTTCCAAACAGAATGGATGCACAGAGGCCCACTCCAAGACACATCATAATTAAAATGCCAAAGGTTAAAGATAATCTTAGAAGCAGCAAGAGAAAAGCAGTTAGTTACCTACAGGGAAGTTTTCGTAAGACTGTCTGTGGCTTTTTCAAAAGAAACTGCAGACTAGAAGGGATTGGCAAGAAATATCCAAAGTCATGAAAAGCAGGGATCTATAGTGAAGATTGCTCTACCCAACAAAGATATCATTTCAAATCGAAGGGCAGATAAAGAGCTTCCCAGACAAGGAAAAGCTAAAACAGTTCATTATCACCAAACCAGCATTATATGAAATGTTAAAGGGTCTTCTTAAGAGAAAGAATATCAAAACTATGAACAATAAAATGGCAGAAAATGCATATCTATCAACAATTGAATCTAAAAAACAAATTAAGGAGACAAGAAAACAGAGACAAAATCATGGATACAGAGGATATTTTGATGGTTGACAGATGTGAGGGAGGTATGGGAAAATGGGTGAAGAGGTGAGGGGATTAAGAAGTACAAATAGGTAGTTACAGAATAGCTGTGGGGATATTATAGTAAAGTACATTATAGGAAATGGAGTAGCCAAAGGACTTATATGCATGACGTAAATAATGGTGTGGGGATTGCCTGAGGGAATGGGGATTTCTGGGTGGACTGGGGCAAAGGAAGAACATTGAGACAACTGTAATAGCATAATCAATAAGATATAATTTTTTAAAAAAGACATTGTAGTTTTTAGATGTCTTCTCCTTCAAATCTCACTCACCAGCTGCACCGACATCATATTGGCCACTAGGGGATGCTACTCCCTTTCTAACATTTCTGCCCTAGGTCAAACAATTGGCTATTTTTCATCTGGGATTTGCAGTAGAACGGCTGACATATTTAGCAAAACTTTGCTAAAAGCACCAGGATAACAAAAGGGAGATAATACTTAAAAGTGGATGGGTCACAAATCTGGAAAGTCATCCTAATAGATTTGTGTTACAGAACAGACCGGGTGTGTGTGTGAATGATATACTATTACTGAACGGACCCATCCTTGTCCTCCAGGGATCCCCCACCTCGTACTAGGTTCGCCTTGCCCGCTGCCAAGGAAAGACGTCTCTCAGTGCCAGAGATTGGTGAAAAGGAAAGGGATTATTTATTTAAAGAATTATACAAACTTAAGAGTAATGTCTTCATTGATATCCCAAAGTCCTTTAGGATACCCACTAATGCACAGTCATTCACCCTCTGCCCAGTCTGGGGTACCTTATCTTAGAAAAAGAAATAGAAGTCTGTGGTTCTTCTCTGCCAAGGCCATGTGGTCCCAAAAAGACCCTGCATGACTGCAGTGCCTAGGCTTAAATCCCACCACTAATCTTCCTCTGCCGAAACATTTCCGACTCCTCCCACAATTGGCCACAGCTGCCAGCATTTCCATACTCTTCCAGCTTTACTGGGCTGCCATAGTAAGTCCGGGCAGGTGTGGCCCTGTAGTGTGGAGTCAATCATCTCCAAGCTCTTACGCAGGCACTGTGACTACAGGGAGTTGCCTCCCAGTTACAGCATGGGTTGAAGTTACTCCTATCCCCCTGGCTCAAAGCATGGCCACAGCTGTTTAGCATATCTATGAAACCAGTTAAAGGCTATAGATACGTTAAACCACCGTTGTAGAGGTTATCTGCAGAACTGTTGCTATTCGAAATAACTCTCAAAGGCCCTGTTCCATGTGTCCCATCCCCCAGCTCAGACTTGTGGGGGTGAGGACATCCTATATATATATATTTTTTCTAATATTTCCTGGACACCAAGTTCTGGATCCCATTACAAATCCCTATTTGGGCCCCCCCGGCCCCCCCCAACCTTGACTGCACCCTATTACATTTGGACTTCTTCCCAGGGCAAGGCAGAACCATTAAAAAGTGTTAAGCATAAGAGAACCAAATTAAAGTTGTGTAGAAAGAGCATTCTAGTGGCCATATAAAGACTGTTTTAGAGAGGTGAAAATATTTAAGCAAGGAGACTAATTGAAGGACTATTGCAGTAACCTGGTGGTAAGAGACGGTGGTAGTCAGAACTAAAATGGTGTGTCTGGTGATGGCTGACTAGCACCTGTTTTGATGGCTATAGGATGAAAGGATGTGTGTCAGTACAGTGGAAGGTGAAAATATATTGGTAAGGAGTAATAACTAGAAGGGGGAGGGGACAGAAAGAGAGGGAAAATAAATTGATTAGATTGATTTTTCCCTGAGGTTAAGAAAAGATGTCCCTAACAGAAGCTAAGTTGCTCAGGTATTCAGAGACATGTTGGTGATGCAAAAGAAACTGAAGCAGCCTAGCAGTAGAGAGCAGAGAACATTAATTTCTTGGATTACTGTAGGGTGGCATTCCATAAACAAACACCTCTGTTTTCTAGGCACTGTGCTAGGTGTTAGAAATACCAAGAAGTCAAGCATCCTTATTTTCATTATAATTTTCTCCTTTAAAAATCACATTATAAGACAGAAAACTGTCTTCTCTTTGCTCCATTGTTAGGCACATAATAGGTGGTAAGTAAATATTGGCTAAAGTTGGGTAAAGGGATGAATGAATGGAGAACAAGAAGGATAATTGTTTGGATGTGGCGCACCATTCAGAACGCAGATCTTTCCTTTTAAATTGCATATAGCAATCTTATTTTGACCATGTGAAAATATTAGGATTATATAGCATGTCACTTTCAAAAACTTTATTTACAAGATTGCCCACCATCAGATATGATTTTCTTTTTCATTTATAGGGACATCTCAGTTGGAAACTAAATTACATTGACAAGTGCAAGAACAGTTTCAGATGGGTCATCTGGGCAAGAAGCAATTATAGGTGATATTAGTTCATTTGCATTGATCTTAATTGGCAAGGCTTACAAAACACAATGTCCTATATATCATATTATGTGATCAGGTAGCAATAAGTAAAAAATAAACAATGTCTTTTAGCTTAACATCGGTGCTTTAAAGATAACATCAGCTGTAGTCTTGCTGAAAGAGGCAGACAGTGCAGTACAGTATAATTAGGAAGAGTCTAGTTAGATTATCCTTTGAAAAGGTCACCCTGTATGATCCTAAAAGCTATATATTATTCTGGATTATACTGCTATATAAAATATATTAGTCCTGGCTGGTGTGGTTGAGTGGATTAAGTTCCAGCCTTCGAAGCAAAGGATTGCCAATTTGTTTTCCAGTCAGGGCACACGCCAGGATTGTGGACCAGGAGTCCAGTAGGGGGTGTGCGAGAGACAACCACACATTGATGTTTCTCTTCCTCTGTTTCTCCCTCCCTTCCCCTCCGTCTAAAATAAATAAAATCTTTTAAAAAATAAATTACATTAAACATTTTGTCGGTCTGTCTCTGAGCAAGTCTCATTTTATTGTTTTCATATCTATTTCTAGAAATCTAGGAATCATCCTCCTTGATTTCCCTGTATTCCTCAGTATTGCTTTGATTTAGCACTTTGAGCTTCTTCTTATAATTTTCCTTACTCTAGGGGTCAGGAGCCAATTTGGACATGTTGTCAGTTTTTGTTGCTATGCCAACCCTATAGTAAGAAGCTGAGAAAAAATCTACAGAATGGATCTTGGGCCCAACTGGGCTTAGGGTAACAAAGAGTTGGTGATAAAGATTAGGGTGATAAAGATTAAAATCCATTTATTACTTGGTCCCTGTCTGACTGGTGAATCACTAAGATTCACTTATCCTCGAAATCAGAATTGGTTCTCAAAGTACATGATTTCCAAGATAAATGGCCAAAGGCCCTAGGAGAAAGGCTAGCAGGATGATCATGAAAGGACCTTTCTAAAAATATCCAACATTGTATTCAAATCATTTTAGGGCTGGGAACTGACTTAGGTCTGGAAATGGATGAAGGTTGTGGCTCTCTAACATGGACATTCAGATCAGGTTTCTCCTAGCCTTGACCTCCTTGGAGTCCGTGACTATATAAATCAAGTAGGACCTTAGTGTGTTGCTTATCAATTTCATTCCTGTGGACTCCATGACTTAACCACAACCAGAAATCTTTGCTTATTATATCCTACTCTAGGTCTGTTAATAAACCTACTCTGAAGGCTTATTAAAATTAGTGGAACTGTATTCTTTAGGGGCTGGTTTAGGAACTCTCCCAACACCACTGACCTCAGGGAGCCCATTTTTACTCAGCTTTTCCTAAAGCCTTTCCATGTTACTAAGGACAGCTAATAAAGCATGTTTTAGTGGTGGTGGTGCTCTTCTCACCAATCTAATTTTGGCAAGAGTGACAGTCTTCAGCGTGCAATGACAGAGGGAAGGGGTGTGTGTGGCAGGGGAGGGTGGGGTATAGATACTTATATTGAATCCAATGTGAATGTCCCCTGAAATCTTTGAATTCATTCCCCACCTCATGCAAAGGAATTTGCTGTCTTTCGATATCATTTAATAGTCATTCATTGCAAGCTTGTGTTTGATAGTCGAGCCAACACACTTTTAGAACCACAGTTGATTTCCTGAGCCAGCCCAAAGAACAGCAACACCTGCATCAAAAGATAAGCTATCTGAAATATTCCCTCTTCAGATAGTCAGCCAGGGAGGAGAGAACACGTGGTAAGGTGGCGGCTGGAGGACTGGGGGGGATGAGGTGGCAGCTGGCATTTCTACATTTGCATGCAGATAAACCAGGAGGAAAAACTGGGAAGAGAGACATGCCGAACAACCCAGGGTTCCAGCTCAGGAAAAGAAAGCATCAAAACCTCTGGCTATAAAAATCTGTGGGGGTTGAGGCAGCAGGAGAAACTCCCAGCCTCACAGGAGAGTTTGTTAGACAGACCCACAGGGTTCTAGAATGTACACACACCCACCCACCTGGGAATCAGCACCAGAAGGGCCAGATTTGCTTGTGAGTAGGGGGGGAAGTGACTGAAAGCCAGCTGAGAGCCAAATGAGCAGCATTGTTCCCTTTCTGACCACTCCTGCCACAGTGCAGCAGCCTGGGTTATGCTGCACTGGTGAATACCTACGTCTCCTCCTCTTACAACATAGCAGGAGTACCAAGACAAAGAAATATGACCCAAATGAAAGAACAGATCAAAACTCCAAAAAAAGAACTAAGCAATGAAGAGATAGCTAACCTATCAGATGCAGGGTTCAAAACATTGGAAATTGGGATGCTCACAGAAATGGCTAAGTACGGTTACAAAATAGAGAAAAAAGTGAAAGCTGTGCAAAGTGAAATAAAGAAAAATATACACAGAACCAAAAATGAAGGGAAGAAAACTGGGACTCAAATCAATGAATTGGAGCAGGAGGAAGAAATAAACATTCAAGCAGAACAGAATGAAGAAACAAGAATTCAAAAAAGTGAGGAGAGGCTTAGAAACCTCCGGACAATTTTAAATGTTCCAACATCTGACTTGTAGGGGTGCCAGAAGGAGAAGAGGAAGAGCAAAAATTGAAAACTTATTTGAAAAAATAAAGAAGGAGAACTTTCCCAATCTGGCAAAGGAAATAGTGTTCCAGGAAGTCCAGGAACCTCAGAGAGTCCCAAAGAAGTTGAACCTAAGGAAGCACACACAGAGGCACATCATAATTACATTACCCAAGATTAAAGAGGAGAGAATCTGAAAAGCAGGAAGGGAAAAGGAGACAGATACCTACAAAGGATTTCCCAGAAGACTAGAAAAAAAGGGTAATCTGTCCACTTTTAGTTGTTATCCTGTCTCATCACCCATCTCTTTCTCTTAGCTTTCTTGCTCCACTAGGAAATTCTTCCTCAGCAAATATTTACTGAACACTTGGTTCTCACTTTGCACCATATTCCCATCACCTTCTGGATAAATCACTGCCTTTCTTGAGAAATGCTTCTGCTCCTTTCCTGCCGCACATCTCACCAGGTAGCTCCGCATCACTGGTCATGTTTTCTGCATGCCAGTCTGAGCTGATTCTCAAAGAAAAGTTCTTAGATCAGCATTGGGAATAAGTTGGTGAGACCCCAAGGATCTGAGTATTCATTTACGGATGCCATATCTTCAGAGAAGTGTTAAAGCTCTTCTCTCTGAGAGAATGGGATGAACGAGGTTGTTGTTTGAAACAAAGTGAAGAAAACCAAAAACAGAGAGAACAGGGGAATCAGGAGGAGCAAACAAGATGGAGACTGGCTGGGACTAGGTGAGGAGTGCTGGTGAAACTCCAAAGTTGAGGGAGAAGGGGCAGGCAGAGGGGGATAGACAGGAGTGGAGGGAGGAGGAGGTGAAGAATATTTTAGGAATGGGAAATCTATTCCTTTATTTGACAGTGTTTGTGCTACCGTCATTTCACTCCCCCTCCATCTTCCTACACATCTTCACAAAACATCTTTCTGAGGGGATTTTGTTGTCGATGTTGGGATTTAAAGAGGAGATTGAGTTTCGCATTACTGTGATGCAGTATGGAGACTGCTCACATGGAAGAGAGAATCAAAATATCCTGAGATTGTAAAATTTGCCTACCCTGAAACTTAGAGAGATTCTGAGAAGAGCTTTGGATTTCTCTGTGATTGCCTTCAAGTCAACTTTACCATGTTTTCTGTAAGGACAGGAAAAAGGCCACGCCAACACAGGTTATCTGGTATGTGTCCAAGTGGTAAGTGGCAATCCATGTGCAGGTGTAAAGCAGTGATTCTCAAAATAAGGGTTGCCAAACACGAATGGGATTTGGAACTCCTCCTTGTGCAAGTCCTTTTTTGTTATTATGGGTGACTAATGCACTGTTATATAGACTTATTTCAGTCAGTGAATACTAAATTTAGCCAGTTAGCAGAGTTTACTGAAGAATAATACAAGACATGGGGTTGCCACTGAATGCTGTAAAATTCTCACTGTGTCTGATGTACAAAAAGAGCAGAATTTCCATAATTCTCAGACTGAAATATATTATCTGCATCATCAGCCCTGGAAAGAGTGGGTCATGGTTTTATTTGCCGCTGTTCCTGAAATAATATTTTACTTTGGTGGATCATTTTGTTTTCATGTAATTATAATTTTTTTGTGTGTAATTGCTGTAATGTTACCATTTTGACTTTAATTTGGGCCCTTTCTAAGTCTTGTTATCACCAAGTTCCTTTTTCCCATGGGAGATAGGAACAGCTTGGGTAGGAAGGCCACAGCGCCTTCTGTCCTGACAGTGTTGGCAGAGGTCCGAGCAATTTTAAAACCACTAAGCTTAGGGGCTTCCAGTGATGACTTTGTAAGGAGTTCTTCCTTCTGTGCTTCAAGGAGAGTGGTGCTAGGGGATGCGGAAGCTGTGCTCACTTGCACATTGAAAAGGTTGGCAGCCCCATTCTGATACATCCTTTTCTATTTCTCTGGGGTTAATAGTGATGTCTACTCTTTATTTCTTATTTTAGTAATTTTAGTCTTCTCTTTTTTAAAAAAATATATTTTATTGATTAGGCTACTACAGTTGTCCCATTTTCACCCCCTTTATTCCCCTTCACCCTGCACACCCCCTCCCACCCACATTCCCCTCCTTTAGTTCATGTCCATGGGTCATACATGTAAGTTCTTTGGCTTCTACATTTCCTATACTGTACTTTACATCCCCCTGTCTATTTTCTGCCTACCATTTATGCTACTTATTCTCTGTACCATTTCCTCCTCTCTCCCCCTCCCATTCTCTATTCTTTTCTTGACCAATCTAGCTGAAGATTTGCCAATTTTTATTAAACTTTTCAAATAACTGGATTTTGCTTCTTGTTGATTTTCTCTATTGTTTTTCTATTCTCTTTTTCATTAATTTCCACTCTAATCCTTATTATTTCCTTCCTTCTGCTTGCTTTTGGTTTAGTTTGCTCTTAAGTATCTTACAGTGGAAGGTTAGGCTATTAATATGAAATGTTATTTATTTTTTAATATAGGCATTTAAACCTACAAATTCTTTTTTAATTTTTAAAAGTTGTGTTTATTAACATCACAAAAACAACTTTCTCACAAATTATAGAAACTTGTCAATGTACTTGATGCTTTATTATTAAGCATCTTACTTTAAAAATACTGTTATTCAGTGATAACATACATGGAGAAAAGGGGACAATCATAAATGTCCAGCTTGAATTTTCACAAAGTGAACATAGAAGTGTAACTGTGCAATTTAAAATAGCACTCCTATAAATTCTAACTACTACTTTAGCAGCATTCCATAAGTTTTTGAACATTGTGCCTACATTTTTGTTCATTTCAAAGTATTTTTAAGTTTTCCTTATGACTTCTTTGATCCCTTGACTATTTAAGTCTATGTTATCTAATTTCCATATATTTATGGATTTTCCCAATTTTTTGTTATTGATTTCATTCCACTATGATTAAAGAACATATTTTGTATAATTTAAATGCTTTAACATTTATTGAAGCCTGTTTTATAGCTTAGCATGACTTATACTGAGGAGCATTCCATAGTCACTTGAGAATATATATTTTTCTGCTCTTGGGTGGCATGTTCATCGGGTATTATTTCCTTACTCCAATATAGCTTACCCACCCCCCCATGCCCTTTGTGCTATTATTGTCAAATATATTGTATTTTCATAAGCTATACTCCCAACAATACAATTATATTCATAATTTTATACAAGTGCTTTTTAAAAAGACTTTTGTTTTAGAGCAGTTGTAGGTTTGCAGCAAAATTAAGATGAAAGTACAGAGATCTCCCATATATCACCTACCCTCACACGTGCATAACCCCCATTATCAACATTCCTTCACCATAGTGGTACATTTGCTACAATTGATGAATCTATATTGATGTATCATTCATTAGCACCAAAGTCCATGGTTCACATTCAAGTTCACTCTGGAGCTGTACACTCTATGAGTTTGGACAAATGTGTAATGACATATATCCATCAGTATGGTATCATGCAACATATTTTCACTGCCTCCAAAATTCTCTGTGCTCCATTTATTCATCCTTTCCTGGTCTCCACAACCCTTGACAACCACTGATCTTTTCATTGTCTCCATAGTTGTACCTTCTCCAAAACCTTGTGTAGTTGGAATCAGTGTGTAGCCTTTTCAGATTGGCTTCTTTCACTTAGTAATATGCATTTAAGATTCTTCCATATCTTTCCATAGAATGAATTTTTCAAGCTGATTTCTTTTTAGTGGTGAATAAATATTCCATTTTATGGATGTACCAACATTTATATTTCCACTCACCTACTAAAGGATGTATCTTGATTGCTTCCAATTTGGACAATTAGTAATAAAGCTCATAAACATCCATGTGTGGGCTCCTGCATGAACATGTTTTCAGCTCCTCTGGGTAAGCACCAAGGAACATTTTTTGCAGGGTTGTGCAGTAAGAGTATAATTAGTTTTGTAGGAAACTGCCAAACTGTTTTACAAAGTGGCTGTACTCTTTTGCATTTATATCAGCAATGTATGAGAGTTCCTGCTGCTACACATCCTTGTCAGTGCATTTGGCGTTGTCAGTGTTCTGGATTTTGGCCATTCAAACAGGTATTTAGTGGCACCTCACTATTGTTTTAATTTGAATTTCCCTAATGATATGTTAAATGAAGAATCTTTTTATATGCCTTGTTGTCACCTGTATGTCTTCTTTGGTGTGATGTCTGTTGAGTTGTTTTCTTACTGTTGAGTTTTTAGAGTTCTTGTATATTTTGGATAACAGTCCTTTATAAGATGTGTCTTTTGTAAATATTTACTCCCAATCTGTGGCTTATCTTCTTGTTCTCTTGACATTGATTTTTTATGGAACATAAGTTTTTAATTTTAATAAAATTTAGCTTATTATGTCTTTTAAGGGTCAAGTCTTTGATGCTGTAGCTAAAAAGTCATTGCCATACACAAGATATTTCCTTCTAGGAGTTTTATTGTTTTCTGTTTTAACATTTACGTTTATGACCCATTTTAAGTTCATTTTTGAAGAGTATAAGGTCTGTGCCTAGATTAATTTTTTGTGGCATATGGATGTCCAGTTGTTCTAGCACCATTTCTTGAAAAGACTATCTTTGTTCCATTGTTTTAAAATCTCCAGAGTAAGATATAGAATATAAAGTTAATTAGTTCTGACAATACACACAGAGATCTCATACTTTCTATTTGACTTTACAAATGACTTAAGGGAAATTTGTTCTGGGCTTGAAGTATCCAGATCAGGTTTCTATGGAGGGAATATCCCTCGATAAGTGGTTGATAGTGGATGTTTAAGAGTCAGACTGACTCTACCATTTTCCAGTTGTGTGGTCTTAGGTAAGTGATGAGCATTTTTGAGTCTCAGTTTCCTTATCTTTAAATGGGTCAATATATTTCTTATAGGGTTGCTATAAAGATTAAATAAGGTGCTTTTTGTAAAGTGCCTTTCACACTAATAAGTTCTCAGCAAGTGAGAACCATTGCTATTATTCACACTAGGAGAATGCTTCTTCAGCAAAGGGACATCACAAAGAATGTTTAAGTGTTGTTTTCTTTCTCTAGAAAGTATAATAATTAAAAATTCCCACTAATCTAATATTACATTTGAGTCTTAATCCATGGAAACCACAAATGTTCCAAAGAATTCTGACAGGGAAACAAAATCCCTTTGAAAGACATGAAATATTGTATAAAAATTAAGGGTGTGTATGTACACAAAATATTTTGATGACACTCTTCATACAAAATGAAAGTAGGATACATATGATGACAGACAAGAGCCCAGAGTTTCTGAAGTTTATTTCTGGTGTATATACTGTATTTCACTGTGTATAATTCACATTTTTTCCCTAAATTTTTGAAGGCAAAATAAGGATGCACGTTATACATGGGTATGATTATTTCATGCCATGGGTATAATAATGGGCATAATAATTGCATGTATAATGCTCACAAAAATGTGGGTGTGCATTATACCTGGCAAAATATGGTATTATTCTCTGTATTTTGCCCCAACTTCCCTAACTCAGTCCTCCCATTTCTTACTGCTTTTTCACTGGCACTGCTACACTAGAGTTTTCTATGAAGAAGCAATAACTGCCATAGAGATACTCCACTTTCCATTCTCAGTTAGGTTAGAATATGGATCAACCATGAAATTATTCATACACCGAGAAGTTGGAACCTATTTAAAGAAATATTTGCATGTAAGGAAATTAAATAATTTAATGGAGCAGGGTTGTTCTAGGCACTGGAGACAAATTGGTGAACATGATGGACAAATAAAGAGTTCATGAAACTTCTATGAATTAATGTTATAAAATTACTAAAGTTGTTACAAATAGTTTTTTTTGGAAAGCTTTATTATGAAAATTGTGAAATATACAAAAGCAGGGAGTGAAAAGAATATTTTTATCACTTGATTAATAATAATTATTATTATTACTATTTAAGATTTTATTTATTTATTTTTAGAGGGAGGGGGAGGGAGCGAGAAAGAGAGGGAGAGAAACATCAATGTGAGAGAGCAACATCAATCAGTAGCTTCTTGTATGTGCCCTTACCAGAGACCAAACCTGCAACCCAGGCATGTGCCTTGACTGGGAATTGAACTGGTGACCTTCCCTTTGCAGGATGACACCCGAGCAACTGAGCCACACCAATTAGGGCTCAATTAAATAATTATTAACACATGCCCAAACTTGTTTATCTGTAATTCCTTATTTAAAGACTTTTCGAAATACACAGTAGAGATATTTTATAGATTAAAATATTTTATAAATATTTTTATAGATTAAAATAAATTCTTTGATTTTAGGTCATATGACCATCTCTCTGATTTAGGATTTAAAAATTAGGGCACATCTCTTAATTTTTCCAACCTTAGCATCACGAGAATAGCTTTTTATTCTTCTTATTAGACTAGCCTCTCATGAGAAGCCCAGGAGTATCCAGGACTAAATCATCCAATCCTACACTGAGAGCCACTAGAAAATTGGATTGGGCTTATTCTCTGCTGCCTTACCCCTGCCACATGATGAATCTGAATAATGAAATTAAACTTGGTAACCCAACAACTTGATAACCTAGGCCTTAGGACATGTCTCTCTCCATACAGTTAATTCTAGACATGGGACTAGGGCTTTTAAACTCATAATAAGTCTTCTGGTCAAGATGTCAGTGTAGACAGACATGGCTTGCACCCTCCCATAACCACATTAAAATTATAACTAAAATATAGAACATCCATCACTCAGAACTGTCAGAAATCAAATTGAATAGAAGTCTGACAACTACAGAATTAAAGAAACTACATCTATCCAGACTGGTAGAGGGGAGCAGATGTGGAACAAAGCTGGCTCTACATCCATGTATGGTGGATAAAAATTTGAGAGGGATATTTGGGAGCGAGGAGTCCCAGATCCACACCAGGCACCCTAGTCCAGGCTTCCAGTGCCAGGAAGGTAAGTCCCCAAAACTTCTGGCTGCAAAAATCAGTGGATTGAGTTGATGGAAGAAATGGCTGGAGCCCCAAGCAGTTTCTCTTAAAGAACATACACATGGATTCACATACTCAGTCTCACTCCCTTTGAGCTCCAGCACTGGGGTAGCAGCTTGAAGGGCACCAGTGACATACAGGGAGAAATTGAAGTGTTTGGCATCAAGGGGAACAGAGGCCATTGACCCTTTTTCGAACCTTCCCATGACAGAGTCCCAGAGCCAGCAAGATGGTGCAATATATGAGACTCCATCAATCTGGCTAACAATGTTTGCCCAGCCCTGGAGATCCCCTGAGACTCTGCCCCACCCAAATTATGGGCTCACTCAAACTGCTTTTCCATATGAATGGCTGGTCTTAGCTGAGGCTTCACAACTTCCTAAATCCTATCTAACAAGCGATAGCTGGCCTCAATGAGCCCCAGGACCAGCACTAGCAGCAGCCAACCTAGATTCACATCTTGGTTTCACCTGGGAATCTCCAAGCGCAGCAGGAATAGCAGCAATCTCAGATTGCTTTATAACTCAGGCAGGGTGGCTCTGGGCAATACACAAGTGGGAACTTGCCCTGCACCACCCATGAAACCCCGGAGCCTACACACACAGCAGGCAGCTACAGACCATGTGAAAGCACCACCACCCTGCCCCTGCACAGCTGATCGTCCGCAGAGGGCAGAGGTTGGTAGTTAGTAGTCACAGCTGGTCCTTGCAGCTAACTGGCCTGGGTAAATCCCTCCCATTGACCTGTCAACAGCAATTAAGTTTCAACTACAAGAGGAAGGTGTACTCAGCCCACACAGAGGGCGCACTTCAAATACCCATCTTAGGCGATAGGGGAGGCTGTGCCACTGGACCCTACAGGACACCTACTTACATTAGGCCACACTACCAAGACATGAAGTCATAGCACCTCCACATAATAAATAGAAACGAACACAGGGAGGTTGCCAAAACGAGGAGACAAAGAAACATGGCCCAAATGAAGAACAGGTCAAAACTCCAAAAAAAGAGCTAAATGAAATGGAGATAGGCAATCTATCATATGCAGAGTTCAAAATGCTGGTTATAAGGATGCTCAAGGAGCTTAGTGAGGACCTCAACAGCATGAAAAAGATCCAGTCAGAAATGAAGGATACACTAACTGAAGTAAAAAACAATTTACAGGGAAACAACAGTAGAGTGGATGAAGCTGAGATTCAAATCAATGATTTGGAACATAAGGAAGCAAAAAACAACCATTCAGAACAAGAAGAAGAAAAAAGTCCAAAAAAAATGAGGATAGTGTAAGCAGCCTCTGGGACAACTTTAAGAGGTACAGCATTCATGTCATAGGGGTGCCAGAAGGAGAAGAGAAAGAACAGGAAATTAGGCATCTATCTGAAAAAATGAAGAAAGAAAACTTCCCTAATCTGGGGAAGGAAATAGACATGCAAGTCCTGGAAGCACAGAGATTGTCAAACAAGATGGATGCAAAGAGGCCCTCTCCAAGACACATCATAATTAAAACGCCAAAAGTTAAAGAGAGAATCTTAAAAACAGCAAGAGGAAAGCAATTAGTTACATACAGGGGAGTTTCCATAGACTGTCAGTGGATTTCTCAAAAGAAACTTTGTACGCTAGAAGGAATCAGCAAGAAATATTCAGTCATGGAAAGCAGGGACCTATAGTCAAGATTGTTCTACCCAGCAGAGCTATCATTTAGAATCAATATAATATAAAAAATAGAATGGAAGGGCAAATAAAGTGCTTTCCAGACAAGGTAAAGCTAAAGGAGCTCAGCATCACCAAACCAATATTACTTGAAATGTTAAAGGGGCTTATTCAAGAAAAAGAAGATCAAAATTATGAATAATAAAATGGTAATAAGTACAATCTATCAACAATTGAATCTAAAAAATGAAGTAAGCAAACAAGATGGACAGAGACAGAATCATGGATATGGAGAGCACTTTGATGGTTGCCAGATGGGAGGGCAGTGGGGGAGAATGGGTGAAGAGGTGAGGGTATAAGAAGTACAAATGGATAGTTACAGAATAACCATGGGATGTAAAGTACAGTACAGGAAATAGAGTAGCCAAAGAACTTATACACATGACCTATGCACATGAATAGTTGGGGATTGCATGAGGAAGTAGGGGGTGCTGGGTGGAGGAAGGCAAAAGGGAGAAATCAGGACAAGTGTAATAGCACAAACAATAAAATATAATTTAAAAATAAAGAAAAATAAATGCCTGGATGTATAAAAACAGTCACAATTAATAAATAAATGTATAAATAAATAAATGTCATCCACTTCACCCACTACGGTGAGCATGACTATGGCACAAATGTTAAAGATTTCACTCCCTATGGGTCTTCACTCTGCTTTTTTCTGTAGCAAGTCCGCATTTTACCATTTCACTTTCTCCCAGTCATTTCCCTGAACACAAGCCTACTGTCTCAATGGCTGTACTGGCTTAGGTCCTGACATGTCCTGCTTCATGCAGCACAGCTGTCTCTCTGCACCTCTGAGGGGAAGGTGAAACTGTCCGCTGTATAACTCCCAGGCTCATATTCAGTTCTTTTCTCTAAGTGAGTGACACTTCTTTTAAGGGTAACATTACCCATGAGATGAAATAGGTCATAGAGGAAAGCATTATGCAAAAATGGCATACTTTGATGTCAGCTTCAGAGAAAAGCCTAATAGGAAATACACCAGGACACTAACAATATTTGTCTAAGGATGTTAAGATTTGGGATATTTCTTATCACTTCTTTACTGTTATGTAGATTTCCACATTTTCTAAAATTAACATTTATCATTTCAACAGTAAGAAAAAAAGGCAAACTATTAACAATCTCTCCAAAGTCATAGCATTAAAATTGTAAACAAGGTGTGACCAGCGTGGCTGGGTTGGCTGCGCGTTGTCCCACACAGTGGATGGAAGTCTGTCCATTTGCTTCTGGGGTTGGGCCTCTACGGCAGGCAAACAATTGATGTTTTTCTCTCACATTGAATTCTCTTTTTCTCCCTTCCTTCCTCTCTCTCTCCAAATAAATAAATAAAAGCTTTTAAAAACTGTAAACAAAATTAAAATGGTATCAAATCATTTTATAAGACTTACTGGCCAGAGGCTTTTAAAAAAATCTGTTATAATTGACAACTCACTGTGAAATGGTATGGTTCTAAAAAACTGGACATAAAGTACTTTTGGAATGTGTGTTTGTGTTTGTTTTTTCTTGATTTTAGAGATAATATATGAACACTCTAGAAAATTAGGAAAATACAGAAAAACACTAGAAAAGAATAAATATCACCCCTAGTAAACATATTGCAGCTACTATGAAGCTGGGCCCCTCCAGCTGGTGCAAGAAGTGGTGTGAACTGATAGCCTCCAGCCTCCAAGCTTTCAGAAGTCTCTGTAGCAGCCAGCTGAGGCCACACCCAATGCCTAAACTGGGCAGGGGTGGTAGAGGTGCTAGAATCAGGCCATTTCTGCCTGACACAAGACTCCCTTAACTGACAAGAATATTTATTTATGTTTATGCTCCCAGGCTCTGTTAACCATTCTGCCTTCTGTTGTGATATAGTCTACAGTGATCTGGAGTTTCAGGACAGCCTGCAGAACATTACACTGGTCCGTTACCTCAATGACATCATGCTGAATGGGCAGGTTGAGCAAGAGGTGACTAATATGCGAGGGGCCTTGATAAGACAAAGTACTTTACAGAGTGAAAGACAAGCCCTAGGAGACTCAGAAACCCACCACTGGAGCACATTTTTTAGAGGTACAGCAGTCAGGGCTTTGCCAAGATATCCTCTCCAAACTAAAAGACAAATTTTTAATATTGTATTTTCCACTTCAGAGGTGGACACATAATGCTTGGTGAGCTATTTTGGATTCTGAAGGCATCACATTACACATCTAGGAATACCTCTCTTGTTCTAGTGACACAGAAGGCTGACAACTTTGAGAGGCATCCAGGGTAAGGTAAGAAGAGTCACCATCAAGGCAGGAAACTGACCCTGACCAGCAGAAGCATGAATTAGGATGGATCATCTCATGCTCACATGTGAGAGCAGGGCAACCCACGTAATCTACTTAGGCTCTTCTAAGTATTCCTTGCCCAGCTGAAACAGTGAATGAACATGTACAGCAACCCTACCCTGAAATGAGCACAATTACCAAGGGCTCGGAACCTGCAGGAATGAGGGTTTGGGTCACAGCACCAGGTAACACATCAAGATTTTACCCCTGGGAGAGAGACCCACAGTTCCTCAAATATATGGAGCAAAGGGTCTGGGCAACATACGAGATGGACTGGGGCAGTCATGAAGCTGCATGCTCAGAACTCCCTTCAAGAGAACCTGCTGCAATGAGTGGAGTGAACTGTCCAAGTTGGTGCCACACTCTCCCCCAGCTGCACCCAGCCAGTGACAGAGCATGGTGGGGGTACTAGAGATAGTCCATTTCTGCCTGATTTAGGACTCATCTAATGGGTAACTTCTGCATTAGGGTTGACTGACTTTCTTAGAGTTGTAATTTAGTCTGGGTCTCTTCTACCTCATCCTCCTCCTTTCACAGGTGTCAGGCCTGCACTGCAGTCTGAAGTCTCTCCCTGTGTACTCCAACTTCCTCTTGCTTTAGCCCTCATAGGCATTTCCCTCAATAAATTCTTAAACTGCTTCTCAGAGGACATGAGTTGACATATTATTGTATAACAGTAAACATTATCAGTACAGTGAGGTATTTGCTTTGAGTCATAAAGAATTTATTTGGGACTATATTGTATCTACTGAATTAATGCCCATAGATATATAAAAGCAGGTCTGTAAGTTGTTCAGGCTAGGGCACATAAAACCACCCTGTTCCAGTGATACTTATTTTGTGGCTGAGGTATCAGTTCTTACATTTGCCTTAAGCTTTCTTTCCTGTGCCACATATTTAATATTTCAAGGTAGATCTTTTCACACTTCTAATATTTGGGTCTCTGTTATCACATTATCTGAATTACTGGGCCAGGGTCTACATCTACCATGGTAAATTTCTGTATAGTTGATTTTACATTAAGTAATGCAGAACTGGGAATACCAAACAGCTGTAGTCACGGGTGTGTGGTATTTTACATCCAGTCCTGGTTCATAATGCTGAAAAGATGAGATTCTTATTTCACCTCTAAAAAGCTATCAAGTTATTAACTTGGGGCTCAAGTCTGGGATGCAGCTTAGAAACAGAGGTGGAATCTGGGAAGGAGGAAGGGTGGCAGGAATTAGAGATGTGGGTGGGGGCCAGGTGTGGATGTGGGAAGTGGCTATAGGATGAGGATATGCATTACACACATTATCTGGCAATTTAAAGTAACGGTGTGTTTTTTAATTGCAAAACTTTGCACACACACAGTTGGGATTGACAGTTTTTAGATGGGACATGTTTTATGTGCATCAATGTCAGCTTGAATGGGCCAAGGATTTCAATTAATACATAAGGTAATATTAATAATATATTTGTATAGTTACTGATAGATTTTACTTCTGTTGGTCATTTCAAATTTTTTTCAATTACTTTAATAAGACTATGTTAATTATAATTTTGGCCCTCTCCTAATTCTTTGTAATCCCCAAATTCTTTTCCCAGGGAGAGGTTCACTTAGGTGGGATAATTAGCTCTCTTAACTGAACAGGGTTGAATAAAGTCAAAAAAGTTTGAGAATACTGATTCATGAGATCGATTTAAAAAATTTGTAAGATCAAGACTCTCAAATATGCTTTTGTAAGTATTTTATCACTGCCCTTTAAACAGACTGGTTCTTCCGTCTCAGCCTACATACTTTTCACTCTAGGAATTTAGTGTTTACTTAGAGGAATGGGCTTAGCCCTGCTTTTTCTTTGAATTATTTACACTCACAGCCAGTTCCTCAGGGCCCAGCCCCTACTGATATGTCCGGATTGCAATGAGAACAAGCAGCCACCATCTTAAGTATCAGGAACCACAGTTCTTTAACCGTCATTTTTCTCCTCGAGACTCTGAGGACAGAGATACTGTCTTCCTCTCTGTCATTATGGACACTTCTTTCAGATGAAAACCCTACCCAATCAGATGACGCAATTATTAATAAATTAAAAAATGAGGTACAAAATTGCATTTACAATTTCATTTGAGCTAGATTTTTTCAAAGGGTGTAGAGAAAAAGTTCTAGAAGAAAACACACCAAAATATAAACAAATATACCTCTTGGTGATAGGATTGTGGGTAGTACTTTTACTGCCTCTTAGTACCATTATGCACTTTCCAAATTTCCCACAACAGCCATGTATCTAACTAACAGGAAAAAATGGTGTGAAATGCTAGGGAACACCCCAAATCATTCTACACCAGATAAAGCTGCAGTGGCTGAGAATGAACACATTTTCCAGAATAAAGACCCCTATGGCCAGGTGTGGTCATGTGACTACAGCGAGGGGAAGAATGAGATGAAGGAGCTGATCAGCTCGGTTCCCCCTCCTACTCTTCCTCGGTCATCACCATGTCAGGTGTGTCGGGGTCTTCCTGCCCCTCCATCTGCCACCTCTGGGCTTGGGGCACCTCAGGGGCCCCTGGACCTTTCCCAGCAGTGCTGTTTTGCATAGATTTGGGGCTATGGCACCTTCTGCCTTTCATCTTTCAGAAAGTTTTTAGTCTCTGGTCTACTAAGAATACTCCTTTTGTTTCAGCCTGAGTACAGATTCTTCAAAAAATATTTTCCCTTGTCATGTCTAGGTATTTAGGGAACTATTGATATACCTATGTGAATAGTTCCTCCTCTTGATTACCTAAATTTTTATTCTGATCCACCAGAACTGTTTCTGGGTTGGCTTGAGGGACTTAGGTGGTCTGTGGACTCCCTGAAATTATAGAGCAAACTATTGTATGTTTGTGAACACGTGTACTTTCCTACAGCCTGGGCCAACAATTCTTAATTTCAAAGAAAACCATGAACTAAAAAAAAGTTTAATGACTGTGCAAAAACAAAAGACAGCAAATAATGATTTCAGAATTTTAGACCTTGGTCTGGAAGTTTAGATTTCCTTTAATTTTTATTTTAAGATCTGAGCTAAAGAGAGAAAAAAAAGAAAGCAGGAGTCTGCTATAGTTTCGGCTGATTTTGACGTAGATTTGGAGTTGCTTTATGGGAAAAAACAATCTGTGTCCTTACCTGTATACAAGTCAAAACTAGAGAGGAGAAAGATAAGGGTCGGGATCGAGCCCGTGAAGGTCAGAGCCAGCAGTAGCGCTGCTGCATTCCCACAACAAGCCTGGGCGGCAGCCCAGCCAGGACGGTAGCAAGCAGCGGGGGACTAGCTGCTGTGCCTTTTCAATCTTTTGTTTCCTTTAACAACAATTTCTTAGGTCACTTTGCAGGAGTGATTGCAAAGCAGGAATGAAAGAAAGCAGATGAGAGAAAATAATTTATTTTCTTCCCTTCTCCATATAAAGCGCACAGGTTAAATTTGTAAGAGGACAAAATAAAATATCAGCATGTAGATGAACCGTATCTATTTTAATAATTGCACTTGGGATTATGTAAAAACAACAAATACGGGGTCGAGTAGCATGTTGCCTTTTGGAAACTGTTTAATGAATGCTTATCAGCAACCTAAGAATAGAATCTTTATAGCGATAACTGTAGCTAATGGGACACAGCTGGATTTTGGGAGAAGCTAACTTTGCTTACCTCTAGAACAATCAAGAAAATGTCTGGAATTCATAAATAAGAGTGCATGAGTGGTCAGAAAGCTGTTATTCCTCTGGCTTTTAGCAGAATCTGAGGAATTTGCTTGGGTTATTTGAGAAATTCTTGTGGTACTTATGATATAATCAGGCAGAGTGTTTCATAGCTCTGTTTGCCTTCCAAGTGCTAATGAGTACTGGATGAGAGTTGTACAGAGGAACTGTGGAAGGAGGTTTCCTTCGCATCATCTCTGGGGTGACTATAAGTATGAGTACCCTAAGGTATGCTGCAGGAGACACCAAACCCCCATCCTCTTTTCTACTCGGGAGGCACCAGGCTGCACCTCCCAGAACTTTAAAGAGGTTCTAGAGTTTTTGGTGGCATGGCCGCAGGCTCTCATTTGGGGGCTAAGTAAGCCTAAGAAGGCTTTGTCACCCCAAGGATTTTTCCTTTCCACCCTCCCCGTTCATCAGGGGTTCTGCCCACAAGTTGCACAGCCTCTTAGCACCCTCAAAAGCAGCCATCAGAGAACACTAGCAGAGCTTCAGCCATGTGTGCAGAAACTCAGCCAAGCACACAGCCTGGAGAATGCTAAGCATGCCTGTGTGGATTCCAGAACTCACTATCCTAGCCAGCCACTGAGCATGCCTTCTTCTCGAGGTCCTGCACTTGGCATCAGCTTTGACTGTGAGGGGAAGTGAGCCCCTGAGAACATATCCTTCTGACCCCAGAAGTGCAGGCTGTGGTAGTGAGAAAAGGGTACCTGGGTTGGTGTTTTGAAAGCCATCATCACCGAACCACTCTGACCGGTGGGTCTCCATCCTGGCTGCACATGGCCACACCTGGAGAGCTCCAACACCAACACAAAGCTAGGCCCTGATCCGACCCTGAGACTCTCATTTAATTATTCTGGGATGTGGTGCCAGCACTGGTAGGTTATTAAAGCACCACAGATGATCCTGATCTGCAGCCAGGCTTTCAGCCTCTGACTGAGACCTAGATCGCGATCAGATTTTATGGCTATCAAAACGTTTCGTTGAGGTAATTCAAACCCTGTCCTCCCATTTGCACCTGCAGGAAGAACAAGGTAAAGATGTTTGGGGGGTAATGTCTGCTGGGGAGGTGGAAAGGACACCCCACCCTCTGGAAGTAGTACGGGTCCTACAGCTCTACAGGCAGGAGTTAGCTAATGTATTCAAATGCTTCAACATGTTAGTTTTCTTTTTAATTGAAAGTTTTAGTTAGATAATTGTGGGTTCATGTGCAGTTGAAAGAAAATAATACACATTCCATGTATCCTTTACCCAGGTTTTCTCCATGATAACATCTTACCAAACTGTAGTACAGCACCTCGACCAGGACAGGACATGGTTGCAATCTGCTGCTCTAATTCAGATTTCCCAGTTTCACTTGCTCTGTGTATTTTGTTGTACACAGTTTTACCACACGTAAATTCACATGTCCACAACCAGTCAAGATACAAACCACTTCCATCACCACAAGAATCCCTGTGTTACCATTTCAAAACCCTCCCCTCCCCTCCCCAACTCTGATCCAGGCAACCACTAACTTGTTCTTCATGTCTAAAGCTTTGTTATTTCAAAAATGTTTTTTTTAAAGATAGAATCAGAGTATGTAACCTTTTGGGACTGGCTTTTTTCACTCTGTGGAATGTGTGCATCACAGTTTAACTATTCACTTATCAAAGGATCTCTGGGCTTTTTCCAGTTTTTAGCTGTCGTTGTGACAGGATAGTTAGAAGCTGGGAAAAGTCCTGGGCAAGTGGAATGGGGAAACTGAGATAAGAAAGTTAAACAAGGCCAAACCATTTGAACAACTTACAGTCATCTGGTGAATCACGGGGCCTTCTCTTCCCTAACCAAGGACACTTGAGAGCAAATGGCTTATACCTGTCCTCCCTAAATAGAGAACACACAGCTTAAATCTCCCTGGTCTGGAAAAGAGAGAACAGAGACCCAATTAATGCCATTTGTACCAGTTAACTCCAAGGACAGATAAAGTCAAAGGAACAAATAACAAAAACCCCATTAGAGCCAGAGAGACCCAACATAGAAGTAAAACAGTAAAGCAGATCAAATAATATTCCCAAACATCCCTATACACTAATTTTGATACGTTAACATATTTAAAATGCACCTGGAAAGCTAATGAATATTCTGCTGAAAACTTCCCCTAACACCCTCATTCTCAGAAGAGAGATAAAAACCCTGAAGACAAAGACCAGGTGTGAGCTCTCTCTCGAGTTCACCCAGGCCCATTTTCAGGCATGACCTTTTTACTTCCTCCTCAACTTTAAGGGTCCCCATAAGACTTGCAGACATGGGGCAGCGGGCAGCAGCAGCTCATCCCAGGCTTGCCCCCTGACCCTGTCTCCAAGGCCCCCTTTGCTCTGACTTCCAGGTGAGCTAACAGCAGCCCTGCCTTGGCTCACTTCTTTCCTATAATGTTTCAAGGGGACCAAAGCAGAGTCCTGCCTAGACTCTCCTGTTGCTTCTCCTACTCTAAGTCCTTACTTTGTTTCACTGTCCCCAGCTTTAATAAACATACTCTCAAAATCAACTGGACTTGTGTTGTGAAATCCTTCCTACATGAAGTCAAGAACCCACACACGACCTGCTCAGACCCACTCTGGGCCAGTCCCTGTCTGGTAATATGAATAAAAATTCTCTGGACCTTTATTTTTGTGTGAACATAAATTTTCATTTCTTTGAATAAATAACCAAGCATATAATTGCTGTATCATAAGGTTTATTTTTATAAGAAATCGCCAAAACATTTTCCAGTGTGGCTATACCATTTTATATTCCCACCAGCACTGGGGTCTAGTTCTTTTGTCAGAATTTGATATTTTCACTGTATTTTAGCCATTCTGATAGGTGTGAAATGACATTTAACTTGGGTTTTAATTTTTATTTTTCTTATATCTAATGACATAAAGCATCTTTTTAAGTGCTATTTGTCATCTGGATATCCTTCCCAGTGAAATGTCTCTCACACTTTTGCCCATTTTCTAATTGGGTTGGTTTTTGTTTTTACTGTTGTTTTGAGAGTTTTTTATATATTGTAGATTCTAGTTCTTTGTTGAATTCATGTAACTTTTAACATGTTACTCATGAAATACATGATTATATTTTCACTGTAAAATAATGCAATAGAATAACATTTAGCATAAAATAAAATCCCCCTCACACCCCACTCTCTAATCTCACTCATGCCCCATAAAAAGGGTCACCATTTTTAACAATTTAGTTCAGCTCCTTCTTTAAGCTGCCCATGCACAAGATGGGCTTGATCTCTATACATTTTTGGCAACTTCGTTTGTTTGTTTGGTTGGTTGGGTTTCTTTTTACTTCACATCTTGACATGATGGAAAAAACATAATGTTACTTTTTCTCCAATCATTTAGCTTTTCAAATATTCTATAATTCAGAAAGAAAAACACCACCACCAACATCTCCTGTATCCAGGAATGTGAAAGTTTAGAACACTGGTTTCAGGAGTGTTTAAAACCTTAGTTGAGCCACTGTAATCAAATTGGCCTGGTACTGGTACAAGAACAGACACGGGAATCCTAAGTGCACTGTTGGTGGGAATGCAGACTGGTGCAGCCGCTGTGGCAAACAGTATGGAATTTCCTCAAAACACTGAAAATGGAACTGCCTTTTGACCCAGTAATTCCATTGCTGGGATTATATCCTAAGAACTCTGAAAGACTAAACCAAAAGAACCTATGCAACCCAATGTTCATAGAAGCACAACTTACAATAGCCAAGTGCTGGAAGCAACCTAAGTGCCCATCAGTAAATGAAGGGATCAAAAAACTATGATACATTTACACAATGGAATACTATGCAGCAGAAAGAAGGAGCATGGATGGAACTGGACAGCATTATGCTAAGCGAAATAAGCCAAGCAGTGAGGGACAAATACCATATGAGCTCACCTTTAATTGGAACCTAATCGACAAAACAAACAAGCAAGCACAATATAACAAGAGACGTTGAAATTAAGAACAAACTGACAGTAACCAGAGGGAAGGTGGGAGGGGATAATGGGGGGAAAAGTGGGAAGGGTTTTGAGGAACAACTATAAAGGACACGTGGACAAAACCAAGGGGGGGTGGAAGCAGCGGAGGAAGATAGGAATGGCTGGAGTTGTGGGGAGTAGTGGGGGGTAAATGCAAACAACTATTTTAATTGTTTTATTGTTGTACTTGAACAACAATAAAATGATTTAAAAAAAAACTTAAGTTGAAACAGAAAAGGGAGAACAGGTGGATGAGGACCACCCTCCCAGGTAAAGGGAAGAGAGAGTCTTGCCCCCTCTGTGTCCAGGCAGCAGACTCAGTTTTCTCTCCTGGTGCTGCCAGGGAGAACTAGGGAATCCTGGCCTATCAGAGCCCCTGTTTCATTCTCAGCAAAACCACAAAACAGGACACAAATCTTCCCCAGTGTCTTGCCAGCTTCAACGTACTGTCACTCAATTCTCCATAGGGGTGGGGAGCAGAGGTTAGGGTCTAGCACAGAATACGGGGATGCCTATGCAGGTAAGGGTGGAATCCATCAGCTCCTTCTTTTCTTCTACTTGCCTACGGCAGAAGCCAACTCCAGGACAGGCCAAAAAGTCATTTTTCCTCTCACTACTTGGGAAACACATATTTCTCAGTGAAAAGAGGAGAACTATGCTGTCTGTAATATAAGTGAGCCTTGGAGAAAAAAGATTTCTCGTTCTCTGAGCTGCTTTGCAACACATTATTTATTTATTTATTTATTTATTTATTTATTTATTTATTTTTTATGTATAAAAGTCTAAGTGAGTTATTTTTCTTTCTAATTTTATTTTAATCATTGTTCAAGTAGTTTTCTGTCCTTTACCCCCATCCCAGCCCACCCATTCATCCCTTCCCACTTCCCTCCCATTTCCACCCCCCCTAGTTTTTGTCCATGTGTCCTTTATATTTGTTCCTGTAAACCCTTCCCATTCTCTCCTGAAATTCCCCTGAAATTCCCTCCTCTCTCCCCTTTGGTCACTGTCAGCCTGTTCTCTATTTCAGTGTCTTTGGCTATATTTTGCTTGTCTGTTTGTTTTGTTGTTTAGATATATTTATTTACTTAACAAATATTACGGGATGTCTATGATGTGCTAGTAACCTTCTGGGCAATTCGATGCAATGGTGACCGTATATACTGGGCCCTAAAATCTTCAGCACAGGAAGTGGTCCAAACACTGGGCCCTCTTGCTCTTGTGGCTTATTAAGTAAGTCCTTCTAGAAACATCCACCAACAAACAATCTTCAGGACAAGGTGGACTCATAATAAAAAGCAAAGCACCTACAAATGAAGGTTCTAGCAAAAGGGCTCAACATTTCAAAGCTGCTCCCCTGGGCTTACAGGATGTTTAGTCAGGGGACAGCGTGTAGGGAAGCTGCTAGGCCAGTGCACTGGAGAAAGAAATGTCCTGCAGCCCAGGCCCGAGAGCTGGACGCTCTGGATCACATCCCAGTTCTGTCCTTTTTATATCTGACATTCTCATGTTGTGGCGACTTCATGACCACAGCTTCCTTTATGAATTGACCTAACTTTGACTGAGAACATTTGGTTTCAGTGATGTAATGAGACCAACCCACAAATGTCTGCTCCTTTCACAAATGATTTTAAGATAGGTTGGGCAAGAGTTGCTAATGTCCTATGAAAATGTCAAAAACTCTATAGTTTTTTTCATGCTGTTTGGTTATTAGCAAGTTGTTGAATACTAGACACTATATTTGAGCAGTTTTATATAATGACAATACATTGTGTTGAGACAGCTTGGTATTTCCTCCTAGATAACTCCTGTCACATTAACCTCTCAGGGAGAGACAAATATCACATCTATTTTTAGCTAAAAGCAAACTGCTACAGAACCAAAACCACATGGCAAGCTGCGTACTGACTATGTTCTAATTGCTCAATATACAAAATGCCTGTGATACTGAAGCCCTCGGTATTTACTGAAGCCCTTGGTATTTATGTGTACTTCCTGTCTTCTTTCTGTGTATGGGCCTGAGTTGATCTGCACTGGATTTTTTTCATAGATAATTCCCATTCCAAACCTTTAAAAAGTCAAGAGCTGTTCAGTATCCAGCTATCTGAGAAGCTGATAGAGAAAAAGTGGAACTTGGGACAGTGATAGGACTTTTTCAGGGAAGCAGTTAGGTCAGAGAATTTATTTGTTGAAGGGGGTTGGGAATATGGGTGGGTGGACACAGTGTACTTTTAAAAGTGGGAGGGGTGACCTTTCAAATATCTGTTAACTAACTTTTTAAAAAAGTGAGATACAAGCTTATTTGGGAAATTCTGGATACTGAAAAAGTACTCATTTTAAGACCATCAATTATTTCCATTCATAGAATGTGGAATAATTTCATACTTTTAATTCAACATCATAAAGATGCTTGAGTGTTTTTCCTTCTTGTTTTCCTGAACTTACTGATTTCAAATCCTCCTCTTCCATTAGCTAGTTCTACATTCAGAGGTTCTAACAAAGCATCTGGCATGAGAATACTTGTAGCTTTCTTTTTAATTTTTGAGGAACCTGCATATTGTTTTCCATAGTGGCTGCACCAATTTACAATCCCACTAAGTGTGAACAGGGGCTCCCTTTTCTCCCCATCCTTGCCAATGATGGCTGTTTCTTGTCTTTTTGATAGCAACCATTCTAACAGGTGTGAGGTGATAGTTCATTATTGTTTTGATTTGCATTTCTCTGATGATTAATAATGTTGAACATCTTTTCATGTACTTGTTGGCCATCTGTGTGTTTTCTTTGGAAAAATGTCTATTCAGATCTTCTGCCCATGTTTAAATCAGATTTTTTTTTTGCTATTGAGTTGTAGGAGTTCTTTATATACTTTGGATATTAGCCTTTTATCAGATTTATGATTTGAAATTATTTTCTCCCATTCACTAGGCTGCTTTTTCATTTTGTTGATGGTTTCCTTTGCAGTGCAGAAGCTTTTTAATCCTACTTGTTTATTTTTTGCTTTTGTTGCCTTTGCTTTTAGTGTCAGATTTTTAAAAATCACTGCTAAGACCTATGTGAAGGAGCTTACTGCCTGCCATTTTCTTCTAGAGGTTTTATGGTTCTATATTCAAGGTTTTAGTCATATATTCAAGATTTTAATCTCTTTGAGTTAATTTTTGTGTGTGATATAAGAAAGCGATCCAGTTTTGTTCTTTTGCATATGGCTGTTAGATTTTCTTAACACCATTTATTGAAGAGACTGTCCTTTCCCCATTGTATATTTTTGGTTCTTTTGTCATAAATTAATTGACCATATATGCAAGGGTTTTACTGGTAATTACTGTAGCTTTGTCATATAGTTTGAAAACAGGGAGCTTTTATGACTCCATCTGTTAGGCTTAACCAGTGGTTTCATTTTCAGAAATGAATTTGCAATGTTATGGAGAGAGGTGTCAGTAATATGTATAGGTGATAAACATCCACTTAGCTAATTGTAAAGGAGGAGAATTTCTACACAAAACCCTTGAAAAAACTTTTCTTCATCATATTGGGTTTAGCATATATTAGAGAGTTCAGGGAATAGAAAGAGAAGGGCAGAATTCCAAAGTATTAAACCTGGCTAGATGCTGGTGTGTCATTAAATAAGGAAGTTGTTTGTTCGTTTTTTTACAATTTGAAACCTAACAATGTAGAAATTCCCCAATTGCAATATGCAATGTTCTGCCCCAGTAGAGGCTGCCAGAGAGATCAGGAAAGAATACTTATCCTCTGCCAGGCAGTTTTTAAAATATATTCATGCATAATAGTCTTGTGAAGTCCTTTTGGGTATGTTCATATGTACTGTGGGGACTATTTCTTGGGATTAATCAGCTTCACACATTAACTGTTTTTGTCCCAAATGTATTGAGCTTACATTTAAAGAATGAACTCTTACTTTAGCAAAATAGACACTTATGAAAATGTGGGGCAGTGAAAAGAGCATTAACTTTGAAGTCAGAGTAAGCCGGATTAAAATTCCAACCTCACCACCTCCCTGCCCTGTAACCCTGGGCATGTTCCCTAACCTCTGTGAATGCAGGTACCCTCGTGGTGATGAAACTCTTTACTGCATCGTTCGTTTGTTTGTTTGTTTTGATTGAGATGATATATGTATAATATGGCTCATAAATAAAGTGGCCTTCTCACTTTAACTAAAATTTTAACCCCCAGACATGGTCTATCCTTCCATGATTCTTTATGGTTTTTCTCCTTTATATCTATTATTTACTGTATTTTGCCATGTGAAATGTGTACTTTTTGCCCAAATTTTTGAGGGGAAAATAAGGATGCACATTATACATGGGTAGTACCTGAAACACCTTATATCTGTTCTTGTGGTTTGTAATTATTCTATAAAATTTCTTGTAACATAATATGTTCAAAAATAAGCATTAAAATTCCTTTATAATACAAAAAGTATATAAATATAAATAAATAAAAATTGAATTATAGAATTACAACAAAAGATTTTTTCCTGAAAGTTTGGGCCAAAAATGTGGGTGTGTGTTATACATGGCAAAATACAGTACTTACTTTATTGTCCATCTCTTTTACTAGATTGAATGTAAAGTAATGCAGCCTCTTTGGAAACAGCTTGGCATTTCCACAAATAGTTAAACATAGAGTTACCTTATGACGCAGCAATTCTACTCCTAAGTATATCCCCAGGAAAAGTAAAAATTATGCATGAATGTTTATTGCATTATTCATAGCAGCCCCAAAGTGGAAACAACCAAAATGTCCATCAACTGATGAATGACTAAACAAAATATCACATTTCCACACAATGGACTATTATTCAGCAACAAAAAGAAATAAAAACCAGATACATACTACAATATGAATGAACCTTGAAAACATTATTATGCTACCCTTATTAGAAAGGCTAAATTCTGAAACACTAACAGCACCAACTGCTAGTGAGAATGTGCAGCAACAGGACCTCTCATTGCTGGTGGGAATGCAAAATGTCACAGCTACTTTGGAGTATAGTTTGGCAGTCTCCTGTAAAACTAAACATACTCTTACCATAACATCCAGCAGTCTCACTCCTTGGTATTTACCCAGAGGAGGTGAGAACTTATGTCCACACAAAAACTTGCACACAGATGTCTTAGCAGTTTTATTTATAATTGCCAGAATTTGGAAGCAACAAAAATGTCTTACTGGTGGTGAATGGATAAACTTTGGTACATTTGGATAATGAAAGATTATTTAGTGCCTAAAGGAAATGAGCCTATTAAAATGCTAATGATCATAATGAGCATATTAAAATTTAGCTTTTTTCTTAATAACACTTATTAGTACTTTCAGGAAAAATTTCCTACAGATCACAGAGTTAATGATTAGTGAGATCCTTCACATTGTTTGAGCTTATAGGAATAGTAATTCAATTAGTGAACTTGGTTAAGTGGCTCTCTGCATATGATATTTTGCTATCAAGGACATAATTACATCACAAGAAATATGACTTGTATCTCTGCTTATTTACACTCTACTACATTAATGATGTGTTGATATTATGATAGTTTAAATATCATCAGCATATTAATTTCATTTACCTTCAAAAATACATCTAAAAATATTCACCACTGTTATTAGGAATGTGAGCTGCTTTTTCCAAAAGAGGTGGCTATTTTAACATTTGTCCATGAACTATGATAGTTATTTTTTTATATGTCAACTTGGCTATGCTATAGTACCTTTTTAGTCAAACAGTAATTTGGGTATTGCTGTGAAGATATTTTGTGCATGTGGTTAATATCTGCAATCATTTGATTTTAAGTAGATTATGCTTGCTAATCTCATGATCCTTATTCAATCAGCAGAAGGTCCTAAGAGCCAAATCTGAGGTTACCCAGAAAGAAGAATTTCTGTCCTAAGACTGCAGCATCAGCTCCTGTCTGAGTTTCAAGCAAGCCTGGCTGCCTGGCAGATTTTGGACTTGCCAGTTCCCCACCTTTAACCATGTGTGTCAATTTCTTAAAATAAATTTCTGTCTATCTATCTATCTATCTATCTATCTATCTATCTATCTATCTATCTTCCTACCTACGTATCTCCTGCCTAACCTACCTATCCTACCCTATTGGTTTTATTTCTCTGGAGAACCTGAATACAGGGATAGATTTGCATGGAAGTTGGCTAAGATTAAGAGTACTTTCTGTGCCTATAGAAAAGAGGTACTCTATGGAACGCTGGCTAAAGTCATTTAAAGATCAAATCTATTAACTTGACTTCATAGGACCATCCTATTTTACAGTAAGGACCGAAAGTGATGAGCCCAAAACCAATTTTTTTAAAATAAAGTCTTCCATTCTTTAACTGAAATATATTTGTTTCCAGGTCAGAATGTAAACACTCACAGTGCCGTGACTTATAGTGGTGGTTCTCTCTTTGCCTCATTTGGTCAGTTTAATGCTGACCAGACACCTTTTCTGGTGACAGATTGGGCTGTTTTATGTATGACATGCTAAGAAGTGGACCTTATTTTCTATATAAAACTGTCCTCAAATACTGGATATTCCAGAGAAATAAGCATTTTCTAAAATCAGCAAAGCAGAATTGGCAAAAGTGCATTTTAAAAATTTATAATTATCCATGACCACAATAGAGTTTTGTCTTCTTTCAGAGACCACATCTATTTCTGTTCCAACCACCAAGACCAGTTAAAATGCTATTCCTCTGTTCTCAGTACAAGAAGTGTTTTTAACTTCATATTCATGTGTACCCAAAGTCTTCAAATAAAAGTTACTTTAGAAACTTCTCTCATAACACTATTGTATAATTAGTTACGTCCACAAAATCTGTGGAGAAAAGGGGGCAACAGGGCTTTGAATGACTTCTAGGACAGCTTCAAAGATTAGCAAAGGATTATTCTTCCTCAAATAGCTCCTCCAGTACCCAGTAAAACAAGATTTCATTTCAAGCCTGTTGTTAGTTTGTTTCTGCTGTTACCTGAATTTAAAATACTAGATTGAATCTTAGAACAACATACACATGAAAAAACATTAGTGGGAAAAAGATGAAATACAATTAAATTATGTATTAATTTCTTAGTGTTGTATTTAATTTCTTAGTGTTAAATGTACTGTTGTTACATAGTGTTTGAAGCCAGATGAAGGGTAAAGGGAAATTCTCTGCAACTCTTACATAAACATAAACTTATTGAAAAATAATGACTTTTATAAAAATGGAAGAAGGAACTTGTGAAAAATAAACATTCCTATATCACAATTTATATCTATAGAACCAGAACAAGTATGAAAATATGAATATTAAATATGCACCCAGGTGACTGGGCTGCATGTCAGAGTTTTAGAACCCCTATTCCATGTACTTTGAAAAATGTTTTAAAACTAAGAGTCATGTTTGAAAAAGTTAACAAGAATGTGTTAATGCATTACTCATGTAACTAAAAAGAATACGAGAATGTCAATGTTTTAAACTCCCAGCAAAGATGTCAGAATAGATAAATACTGTGCTTACTTCCTCCCACAGCTACATCAAAATTACAACTAAATTATACAACAACCACCCTTGAGAACTGCCCACAGACTAACTGAACTCCTCTAACTGAACAGAACTCATGGATATAAGGAAGAAGCCTTGTCGAGACTGGTAGGAGGCACAGAGATACACCCATGTATGGTGGTTAAGGATCAGGAAGAACATCTCAGCTGTGGAGGTCCCCACTTAAAAGTGAGGGGCCCCAGCCCCACACCAGGATCCCCAGCCTGGGGCACCAGTGCTGGGAAGAAGATTCCCCATAACAGCTGGCTGTGAACATTGGTGGGGATTGCATCCAGTGAGATGGAGGGCTACCGTAGATGAAGGTGTCCTCTCCTCTGAAAAGGCCCAAGCACAGACTCGCTAGCCTTGTTGTGGTGTGTAGCTATTGCTAAGTGTCCCCAAGCCCAGCACTAGTGGCAGCCAGCTTCAGTCAACATGATAGCTTCTGTCAGGCACCTCCAAACCCAGAACAGGGAGCTATCAACTACATATCACCTTGTAGCTCCTACCAGGTTGTCCCTTACCACATACATACAGAGGCTGACCTTGACCTGCACTGGAACCCCTCCTCAGAGACCCCCAAACTAACACACCTGGTGGTCAGCTTCAGACCACACCAGAGCACCACCCAATTAGTGCCAAAAATGATACACCCAAAGGGTGGATTCAGCAGGAATGAGAGCCTTGTCAAAACGATCCTGCTCCATGAGGTCAGTCCCCACACAACAGCTTGTCTGCTATCGTCATAGCCAGTTCCCACAGTGAATCAGCCCAAGGGTCAGTTCAACTCACTGATATGCCAACAGCAATCAAGACTCAACTATAATTGAAGAGCACATACAACCCACACAAGGGACACCCCTAAAGCACTCACTCAGGTGACTAGGGAGACTGTGTCTCTGAGCCCTAAATATCACCTACTACATTAGACTACTCTGCCAAGGCTAGAAGACATAACAGATCTGCCTAATACACAGAAACAAACACAGGGAAGCTGCCAAATTGGGAGACACAGAAACAAACACAGGGAAGCTGCCAAATTGGGGAGACAAAGAAACATGTTCCAAATGAAGGAACAGAACAAACTACAGAAAAAAACACTAAACAAAATGGAGGTAAACAGCCTACCAGATGCAGAGTTCAAAACCTTGGTTATAAAGATACTCAATGAACTTAGGGGAAAAATAGATGATCTCAGTGAAAACTTCAGAAAGATATAGGAAACATAAAAAAGAAGATAGAAAACATAAATAAGAATAAGTCAGAAATGAATAATACAATATCTGTAACAAAGAATACATTAGAGGGAGTCAACAACAGTTTAGATAAAGCAGAGGAATGAAGAAATAACGTGGAAAACAAGGCAGCAGAAAGCACCCAGTTGTAACAACAAAAAGTAAAAAGAAAGAATGAGAATAGTTTAAGGGGCATCTGGGATAACCTATAAGTGTAACAACATTTGCATCATAGGGATACAAGAATAAGAAGAGAGAAATCAAGGGACTGAGAAACTATTTTTAAAAAATGACTGAAAACTTCCCTAATATAGTGAAGAAAATAGCTGTACAAGTCCAGGAAACACAGAGTCCCAAACAACATAAACCCAAAGAGGTCCACACCAAGACATAATTAAAATGCCAAAAATTAAAGACAACGAAAGAATCATAAAAGCAGCAAAAGAAAAGCAGTTAGTTATCTATAAGGGACCTCCCATAAGACAGTCAGCTAATTTCTCAACAGAAACTTTGCAGGCCAGAAGAGATTGGCATGAAATTTCAAAGTGTTGAAAAGTTAGGACCTACAGCCAAGATTATTCTACCCAGCAAGCCTATTATTTAGAATTGAAGGACAGATAAATAGCTTCCCAGACAAGAAAAAACTGAGGAGTTCATTACCACCAAACCAGTATTATGAGAAATATTAAAGGGACTTCTTTAAGAAGAAGAAGAAAAAGAAAAAGAAAAAATATAAATAAAATATTGCAAAGGAAAAAATACTCTCTGACAAAGACACATTATAAAAGCAGTAGGTCAACCAAAACTAAAGCTAGTATAAAGTTTAAAAATCAAAAGTAGGAATATCATGTGTAATTACAACAGTAAATTAAGGGAAACACAGAAGTACACACACAAAAGAAATGAAAAGCCATGATAAAAACATAAACGTGGGAGAAGTGAATGAAAATGGGAGCTATTTTAGAATGTGTTCAAATGTAAACCACAAAACAAAAATTTATAGAGATATATAAGAAATAAAGAGAAAAAAAATCAACCACAATACTACATATTATGGAAAGTCATCAACATACAAGATAAGAAAATAAGAAAGGAACAGAGAAGAAAACTATGAGAAAACAGTTAATAAAATGGGAATAGCTATATACCTATCAATAATTATTTTAAGTGTGAATGGATTAAATCTTCCAATTAAAAGATAAATGGTAAAGAAGAAGTGGTACATATATACAACGGATCATTACTCAGCCATAAAAAAAGAATGAAACCTTACCATTTGCTATAACATGCATGGACCTAGAGGGTATTAAGATAAGTAAAATAAGTCAGACAGAGAAAGACAAATACAATATGATTTCACTTATATGTGGAATCTAAAAAACAAAATAAATGAACAAAACAGAAACAAACTTATAGATACAGAGAAGAAACTGATGGTTGCAAGATGGGAGGGGCATTGGGGAGCTGGTGAAAAGGTGAAGGGTTTAATAAGTGCAAATAGGAAGTAACAAAATAGTCACAGAGATGTAGAGTACAGCTTAGGTAATACAGTCAACTATACTGTAATAACTACATATGGTGTGAAGTGGGTGCAAGACCTATTGGGGGATAAATGTCTAACCACCATGCAATACAACTGAAACTAACGTATTACTGAATGTCACCTGTGGGGGGGGCGCGGAATATCAGAACAACCTAAGTCAGTGCTTCTCAACTTTGGTTGGACATTAGAATCACCAGGAGGAATTAAAAAAAAAAAATCTCCAATGACAAGGACACCCTCCAAATCAATTGTGTCAGAATCTCTGGACATGGGACCCAGGCATGCGTAGTTTTAAAAGCTACCCAGATAATTCCAATAATGTAGTCAAGTGTGATTACCATGGACTTAAATGTTCAAACCCAGACAGTCAAAGCAAAAAGATGGAGATAATGTAGCCCACAGGGGTTGTCTTAAAGATATGTGAGATATTTTATTGTTTTATTGCACTTTTAAAAATATCCCAAAATGTTAGTCCCTTGTGCATTACTTTTTATTTAGAAGAAGTAACAAATTATTTTAAACCAGAATGAGCTATTGGTCCTTTTTCATAACAAAGAAAAAGGGAAGTCTAGCTCTCTCATTTTCCATGCAAGTCCCCATTCTGCTTCAGGCTATTAGCCTTCTGAACGTCAGTTGGCAGAGCCATGTGCCCAGTTCTTTTTGAAGAACAAAATTGCTCAATCCACATACTTACATAGTTGCAGCAGAAGCACCCGTGTTTTATCTTGATCCAACCCTACACCCATTCCAGACAGGAGACTGGACCAAGAGTTGGCATATGACCCAAGTTGCGTCTGAGAGAACTTTCCTGGGATTTTTTTTTCCATGTGAGACAAAATACAGGTAATCATTCTCTGGGGCCTGAACTGTAAGATATTAAACTTGATAAAATAAATTGAGTACTTTCTCTTTCCCTGGTTGCTGTTAAGTACACCAATATATCCATGTTCCCACTGGCATATGAAGATCAGAAAGTTATAAAGTATATATTACACATAAATGCATTGTCAACAGTGATTTTCTTCTTAGCAAGAGAGTGGAAGTAGGGAGGGAGAAAAAACTTTTTTTCAATCTTAGAAAATTTTCAAAGACAAAGGATTAGAATGTTACCTAAATAATGAAAATTCCTTGGGGTTCAGAGAGTTTTATCATTACAGTTTCTGGAATTCCATCAGAAGTTCAGAAGTGTTCCCTTCAAAAGGACAATAGTGTCTATTTATTAAAGGCTGGCTGATTCATAGAAATCTTTTCCTTGACTTTATTAAAATTTAGTGTTTATGAAAAGACGTCAAGGGGAGGGGAGGCATTGAAGTCAGGGGTGCTTCAGGCAGATTTTCTCAGTCTGTGGTCCACTGGCCCCCGGATGCCTATGAATAAGAGTATATGGAATCCAAGGGAATAATTGCACAGGAATAATTGCAGGAATAATTGCATCTTTGACTTCTATTTGAAATTCAGTTTCCTTTGATTAAGAAGGTAGACAATAAAGCATAGATATAGACAGCTGTATCTTCATCTCCAGTGGAAGTGACAGATATATTCATGACCATTATAGCTGATGCAGATACCTCAAAATACTGTTTCTGCTCATCACTACTCCAGAATTATAGTAGGTAGTGGGCTGGCTGCATAGTTAATGCACTCATAAAAAAGTACATGTATTACTGTGTTACAACTTTGACTTGTTATTTAGGAAACTGTCTTCATAAATAATTGTTTTTATTTGTAGCTTTATACATGGTGTTTTTAATGCATTTAGAACATTATTCTAAGAAGGGGTCTATAGGTGTCACCAGATTTCCAGAAAGGTTCATGGCACAAAATACAGTAAGTTAAGAATCCTTGCTTTAAAGCAAAACAAAACTAAATAATAACTTAACAATAAAAGCAGTAACAGTCTTTCACTCTGATTAGAAGAAAAGAGATTTATTTACAGGTATATGAACACCCATATGTCAAGTAAGTCCTTTCATTTTGCAGAGGCCTACCACAAATGAAATAACATTACCACAGTCATCTGAAGCCAAAACATTTCCCTACATCTCTAGAAAGACCTTTTGTTTAGAAAAATGCCTAAGCAAAAGTCAATTTCTATGACAAAGATGATGTTTTTATTTTTAATCAAAAAGGCAGTATTTGATTTATGTCACTTATGCTCTTTCAAATGATGTGAGCGGATGCTTTGGAATTTCAACTGGATTTTCCCAAACAATAGACCTAAATCCCATTTTATCTTTCTGAATCTTTTTTTTATTTTGAGAGAGAGAGAAACAGATTTGTTGTTCCCCTTATTTATGCACTCATTGGTTGATTCTCGAATGTGCCCTGACCAAGAATGAAACCTCCAATGCTGACATATCAGGACAACGCTCCAACCAACTGAGCTACCCTGCCTGGGCCATCTTTCTGAATCTTAAAAAGAGGAGCCAGGGTCTATGTAACCAATCAAAACAATATGCCATGAATAATTGCTCAATTTAGGGGTTCAAGATTACTGTTTGTAATCACTGTATTGAGGTTTATGGTCATTTCATAGCTCAAATCAAAGATCTTTAGAAGGATAATGCCAAAGGACTGAGCACTAAGTCATTAGCATTTGTCTGTGTCAGTAATTCCAGGATGCCCTTTGGCATTAAAAAGTTTACAGAAGGGTGGCAGCAAAGGAAATAAAGGATAACAGGATTTGGTGAGGGGATATTAACAAAGGTTGGGGATGGGGACAGGCTGTGATACCATGTGAGGCCCTCGGTATTGGCAAAGCACAGCGTGTTATCACCTTGTTTACCCAGCACATGATCTTTCCTTTTGCCGAGTTGCATAAGTAGAGATTTCAATATTTTGTTTTGTTTTTTACCTTGTCAGTGAGGATGCTATCTACAATGGCAAGGACATCAGGCCCCTTTTTCTGATTTATGGGCCAGGGAAACATCACTCACTCTGCCCTCCCCTCTCTAACTTCTCAGTGGTCTGAGTTGGTGGCCAGTTGCAGGGCATCCCAGGTGACCATAGGAGAGCAGCCCCGTCTGGGAACAAATGCAGGAGGCACCAACTACCAGAACTTGGGTATTAAAAAGTATGGCACCAGCTGGCAGATATGTTATATGATTCTGAGGTTTGTCTGCGCCTGACCATCCTGGCTCCATCGGATACATTTATCAACATGTAAGGGGTGAGCTGCCAAAGTCACTCCAAGTGTGGCCTGGGGACAGGATGCATCATCTGGGGTTTGAGAAGTTCAGATTCTCAGGCCCCAAACCAGACCCGTGGAATCGGAACATCTGGAGGGGGGGCCTAGCAATCTGTGTTTGAATAAGCCTTCCAGGTGATTTTTTAGGCACACTAAGGCTGGAGAAGCCCTGGCCTAGACAGTCCTCCACAGGCTGCTCTTCTGAGGCGGGACGATGTCATGTTGTCACTGGGTAGCAGCCGTAAGTGCGGGTGTTTATTAAGTGGCCAAAACTCCACAGGGAAGTACACAAAAGCCATGATCTTACTGGATGTAGACCAAGAGGGAAAATTCATTAGTTTTTCTTTAACTTTCTCAAGGTCCATCCCTGCCAATGAGTTTGCAAAACATGACACACCCCCATGGTGACTAATTGTTTTGAAACTGTGGGCAAGAGGTGATGTTGAGTAATTCAGAGAATTAGGCATAACAAGTTGTTTGGCGAGTCAGAAACCTTTTTCTGTTCCTTCCACTGACTTTCTACAAATATGTTGAGAATTGGGACTGGATCTTACTTACTTTTATTTCCAGCAACTGTCTCAGTGTCTGGTTCACTATAGTTCCCTAATGAGTGTTTGAAAAATAAATAAATGACTGAATAAATGAATAAATGAAATTAAATGAAGCTTTTGTCTATACCCCTGTGTATTACTTTTATATTGCTACCAAAATAAATGAACACTAATCTAGGGGTTTAAACAACAAAAATTTACAGAATCTTACAGTTCTCCATGTCAGAAGTCCAGCATGGCTCTCACTTGGCTAAGATCAAAAGGTCAGCAGGGAACATTTCTATCTGAAAGCTCTAGGGCACAAATCATTTCCTTAATCATATGGGACAAAGGCAGAATTCAGTTTCTTACGGCTGTAGAACTGAAGTCCCGTTTCTTTGTGGCTGTCAGTTGAGGGCCTTACCAAGGTTCTGGAAGCTACCTGCATTCCTTGGTTCATGGCCTCCTTCCTCTACCTCCAAAGCCAGCAATAGGGCATTGAGTATTTCTCAGGCACTGACTCTTTCCTCTTTCTTACTTGGCCACATCTCTCTGGCTGACCCCCGACTTCCTCTTCCACTTTTAAGGGCTTATTCAGATGAACCAGGATGACTTCCCTATTTCAAGGTTCATAATACTCATACACCTGCAAATCCCTTTTGCCACATAAGGTGACATACTTACAAATTCTAGAAATCAGGGCATACAATTTTGATAGGCCATCATTCTGCCTACCATACTCTACTGGACAAAGTGTATTAAAAGCACCCAAATCCTGGGAATTTGGTGGGGAACAGGTAATTTGTCCTTGAAGAATGCATTAGCACAAGTTATCAACACTTAGAATTGGTCCTTCTCAAGACGATGAATCTATAGCTTTCCACTATCACTACTTTTATTTTTTTTTATTGCTGTTCAAGTACAGTTGTCTCCATTTTTCCCCCACCACTCCCCCCGCCCCACCTATCCCCACCTCCTGCCCTCAATCCTACCCCCACTTTGGCTTTGTCCATGTGTCTTGTACATGTTCCTTAATGACCTTCCCCTTCCCCTCTCCATCCTCCCTTCCCCTCACCTCCCTCCCCTCTGGTAACTGTCAGCTTGTTCTTTATTTCAATGTCTCTGGTTATATTGCACTTGCTCATTTATTTTGTTGATTAGGTTACACATATAGGTGAGATCATATGGTATTTGTCTTTTACCATCTGACTTATTTCACTTAGCATAATGCTCTCCAGATCAAAAGAACCTGTGCTCCCCAGTGTTCAGAGCAGCACATTTTACAGTAGCCAAGTGTTGGAAGCAACTGAAGTGCCCATCAATAAATGAGTGGGTCAAAAAAATAAAACCTATGTACATTTACACAATGGATTAGTACATGGCAGAAAGAAAGAAGGAACTCCTACCCTTTGTGACAGAATGGATAGATCTGAACTATGACCACTTTTAAAACTCTCCCTCCAGCACCTCCTCCATCTTCCATACAGTGCTGGAAGGGACCCAAGCTCTTCACTCTTCCTTCTCTTTTTTTTTCCTGCCTCTCAATCAAAACATATTAGGAATAGTTTATTAGTATTGATTGCTTTGGTATATGTTGACTATTTTCATACAAACCATTGCATTAAATTATTATATGATCTCAATTATGTAATTTTATTCTCATTTTAGAGAAAGAAGAGGCTTATAAAGTTTAAATTTTCTATTCACAGAGACAGACTCATAGATGGAAAGCAGGCTGACAGCTCTGGGTTGGCAGTGGGGGTTAGGGCATGGAAGGATTGAGCAAAAAGGAAAAAGGGCTCATGGACATGAGTAACAGTGTGCTGGGGGGTAGTGGCATAGGGGATAAATGGTAATGGAAAAAATAAAATATATAAAAAATTGAAAAAAATTTTTCTATTCACTTTACTAAAGAGTGGAGCTCAGATTCAACCACAAGTCCTGCTTTTTAATCATTACAAGCCCCACCTCTGTGATGCCCATTTTCACGATTCCCTCACTCCCAGAAATGAATGGCAATCTTAACATATTCATTAGCTGAAATGCAAAGAAGTGTATTTCAATCAGGAATCTATTTGTATAAAAGCAGAACTATTTTGTTCTATTCAGGCCCTTGATGGATTAGTTGATGCCTATTCACGATGGTGAGGAACTCTTTTTGACTCAGTCTACCAATTCAAATGCTTTCTTGTCTAGAAACACTGTTACAAACATACCCAGAAACAAAGGTTTACTGCCTTTCTGGGCATCCCTTTGCCCAGTCAAGTTGTCATATAAAATTAACCAACATAGGATCTTTACTAATGAGATCTCAAGCTATAAAGAATAATCTCAGCAGGGAAAATCAAGGCAGAAGAAGAAATCAAAGCATTTGGTTTCATTTGGTACACATTTATAAAGCCCGGCAGAGCAGGAGTTTGGCAGAAGAGCACTGGGGAATTCTTTTTTGTTCTTTTTATGCCAGAAAAACAAAGCACTAGTTGTCTGAATAGTTAGGAAGAAGGTCTAGGGGAGATCTCAAGAAACTGGTTATTGCTACAGACACAGTATTTGAACACAGTCCCTCATGTCTAGATTGAAATTCTATTCCTACCAGAATTAAATCCCAGTTGGTCAAAATGTTCCCTCAACGTGTAGACAATTATTGAGTGACGGGGTTATTTTGCCCCTCTTTTGAATGTTCCTTGTCTAGTTTTATTAATCAGCATTCAGTGACATTATCTGTAAAAACAAATAGAATATTTTGCTATTTGCAGGTGCCATGCTAGCTACAGAGGTAAAAAGAAGGAATACAAAGTTCAGCCACAGATCGAGATACACTCATCAACAACTAAGTGGAACATGACCTGATCCCATGAAGGTGCAATCCCATTTTTGGCCTTATCTTGGACAATACCTTAATCAAGAAACCCCAAGGAAATATGGATTTAATTATTAATGGCTTGTTGGTTCAGAGGCCAAGGCCTTTTCCTAAGAAATTCATCTTTAATAGGGCAGGACAGTCCACTGCCCCTTTGCTCCATCATGTTCTGTTCACAAAAAGGACTGTGTCCCTGGAGAGCAGGGAGGAGACTGTTCTTCCAGCACTCTGCTCCTGCCCACCACCAAAGATTATTTCACCCTCAGATTTCCCACTAGCTTTCCTGAAAGAAGAGCAATCGAATGTGACTTATATTTTTATTGAAGCCATAAATAAGTATTTGCTGTATCCTGTAGCATATAATTTATCATGAATAATGATACTATGACTATGATGAGTGTTTACAGTTTAATATTTTTGCCTTAGCAGGACTGACCCTATGAAAACAGTAATATAGGTGAAATATGCCTTTACCCATCTCAGCACTGACTCCTGATATACCAAGAGGACATAGCTATTGGATTCATCTTGTATAACTCCCAGCTCCAGACTTCACCCACCTACAATGTGCTTTTCTAGTATGCATTATATGCGGTTCTTAAATTTGCATCACTGATTTCAAGCCCCCACTCCTTAAAACTCCCTGCCCTGTTCACCTCCTATTAAGAACTTAGCTCTCTACCAGATAAAGAACCAGCTGCAGGGCAGGGTCTGTGACATACACTGCTGTATTTCTAGTGTCCTAGGTCACTGCTGGCTATAATAAGTAAGGATACTACTACTACTACTATTTCATATGTTTTTATATTATTTACAATGGACTAAGCAATTATTTATACATTATGTATATATTAACTCATTTCCTTTCATGACAACAGCAGGAGACAGGTACTATTATACCCATTTTACAGATGAGGAAATTAAATAGGTTTGTTGAGCTATGCAGGAAAGAATGGAAAGCTACCACATGAATTAAGTGGAGTACCTTGAGACAACTCCACCAACAGTGGGGATTTGGGGTCTGGAAAGCATCTGGGAGTGAGGGAGGCTGGGGCAGGGAGAGGACAAGTCTTTTGAATCCCTTCAGTGACATAGTGTCCAACTTAGACAGTGTTTCAGGGATCTCTCCTTTTCTATGGTCTTGCTTTAGACAACTCTGCTCTATCATTTTTCTGATTTTAAGGAGTTCCAGGAGTCAGGGAAATTGTAAATGCATTTGCCCAGGTCAGGGAAGTTCTGTGGAGAAGTCACAAGTCAGCAACCCCCGGATCCTAAAGAATGTACTGGCGGTGAATAGAGGAAGCCGGCCTCACCATCTACAGGAGCCTGTGGGACAGTGCTGGGCCAGGACACCCCTCCTACCCATGGGGTCTCCGTGTTGGTGTTCTAGACTACTTCAAATTACCACAGTCTTAACAGCTTAAAACAACACCATGTATTATCTCATAGTTTCTGTGGGTCAGGAGACTAGGAATGACTTATCTAGTCTGCAGCCAGAATGTCAGCTATCCAGTGTTCTCATCCAGAGCCTTGACTGGGGAAGATTCCATCTCCAAGCTGACTCAGGTTGAAGGCAGAATTCAGTTCCTTTCAGCTGTAGGCCTGAGAATCCTGGTTACTTGCTGGTTATTTCTCAGCCCCTTGTCACAGGAGCCTCCTAACACAGCTTCTTCTTCAAAGTCAGCAAGGGAGTTTCTTAGTGAGTGTGTAGGAAAGGTGAAATCTCATATGTCCCTACTGTAATTACTGAAGTGACATTTCATCACCTTCGCCACATTCTATTGCCAGAAGTCACAGATCAGGCCTGTAACCAAGCAAAGGACAGGAGTAACAGATGATGGAGTTGCCGGGGGCCATCGAAGAGTCTATCTGCCACAGTCTCTCAGGACCCTCTTGAAGTTTCAGCAGAAGTGTTCTGTGCACTGCATTCACCCAGCATGTGAATAAGTGAGATCAGGGACTGTGTCAGACTTGTTCACAGAGGCATTGAGAGTCTGAAACATGCCTCCTCCTCAATAATCATCTGTCTGTGAGGGAATGGGTGAGTGACTTCTAGCACCATGCCTGTGGTAACAACAGGGAATCCACGTGATGGGCAGCAAGGAGGCTAGAAATCAGGCTTTCCATTAATTTGATGTATAAAAGATGGCTCTTTCCTACTATTTACTCCTAGTTAACTAGTCTAATTGCTACTACAGAAGGCCATAGACAAAGAAATTGTTCAGAAAATTGGGTCAAGAGATAAGAGAGGAGAAACAAGTGTTTGTGGGAGGCACCTTCTCCAGGGAGAGGAATGCAGTCTGCTTTCAGGAGGGCTTCGTGCCCAGACTCCTGGGACCTTCTGGTTGGCTCTGTGCTTCATAGAGAAACTCTGGAACAGCGACACAAGTGTTAAAAAGGGTGCTATGCCTTTCTTTTCTATAGTACTTGTAAACTGCAAACTCTCAGGCATAATTTTGAGTCTCAATCTGCATGTAGCAACACTGGACACAGAAAACAAATGAAAAGGCAGACAGACTGAAATGAGAACAGTTTAGCACTAAAGTGGCTTCCAAGATCCAGCCAAAGATCAAAGCAGGATGTGGCTTGCAGCCACTGGGTACTTCACTGTCACGTTGTGCTAAATTTGTTCCAGATCGTGGGGGCATGGGCTTGGAAACTTTTAGAAGCAGGGACACAAGGACGAGAGCAGAGTAGGCATTCAACATGTGAGCTTTGCCATTAATTTAAAACATGTAGAAACAGAACAGAGCTTGGTTGAGAAATGGCCAGACGCCAGACAAGTTCGATGTTTTAAAACACTGGTTGTTGGTGTGTCCATGTGCCCGTGCATGTGTTCAGGGGCAGGTCCAGGAGTTAGGGAGGGCCTGCCCAGCCTCATTTCCTATAAGTCATGTAGTTATGAAAGAGAGGACTAAGGGACTATTTAAAGGGAAGAGAAAGCATGGGACTTTCCCTGAGAAAAAACCCGAGGTATGTGAGGAAAAGAACAGTGACCAGAGCTCAGAGACTGCCTTTGGCCTCTCATTCAGCAGATTTTCTGAAACCCAACTGCACAGAATCTTTCAAACAAAATAAAGAATCTATTCACATGCTGGATATTCACAGAAATTTATGAATCAGAACATACTGTATAACCAAGAGGTAGGCCCTGGAATCAGGCCAAAAAAAACTCCAAGAGGGAGGGATTGATTCCCAAGGAGAAACAGTGGCCACGGAAAACAAAAATACAAAAAACAGTGAGTAATCACCATCATCTTTCTACCCAGACTCTGAGCTGCTCTTTATACTGGAGGTTCCTAAAAGGAAAATCTCATTTTCTGTGTCACTGGCAGATTATATGAACTTACCAGAAGCTCTAGGGACTTGCGTGGCCCACTGTTTTTCTGGAGGTCTGCAGGCATTCTTAGTCTTATTCTTTTTCTTCCTGTACCTGCCTCATAGTTGATGATGAGACATGTTACTTATCTCTAACACTCACCCATTTCTCCTGAATGAACTGGTTGAATAAAAGGCCTCAAAACACTTCTCCTTCCATAAGTGCCCCCCAAGGGGCACTTAACCTCCTTAAGGGCTGGACTATCTGGCCAATGTTTGTGATTGTTGATGGTATTCAAAGAAATCATATTTGAACTTTGAACTCACAGGGCTAGGAGAGCTCTTCTCAAGAGACAGAATGTACAATGGCAAATACATTACACACTAATAGGGACAGTCTGAATTCTTGAAGCAAGATACACACAGTCACAAGGAGAATTTCCCCTTAGCCCTAGGTGGGAAAGCCTTTAGATTCCAGTTGTGCCGCATGCTTTGGGTACACCATGCACAGAAAGAATAGATAATGAACTTAATGGACCTAAATGTTAACTGGCACTGCAGTAGAGTGCCACACACGTCAAGGATGGTTAGAAATGCACAGGAGTGGTGGAGAAGATTATGGTCAGAGCTTTATGTTAGAGCCTTTAGTTGACACAATGATGATAAAAAGGAGGGAGAAGAAAAGGTGAGAAAGGAGAAAGGACACAAAGATGGCTAACAGAGGTCACCTCAGAAATTATGGACAAGACATAGCTCAACAAGGTTGAAATGCTCTTTTTGTGTTTAAGGAATGCAAGTGAAGAGGATAAGATCAAAAGAGGAAAAATAAGGCTATCTGGGACTTGAGCAGGCTAAGAAACAATTCTGTTTTGACATTTAAGATAGTCCAACTCATCAAGATTATATAAAACTTCTCTAAAATTTTTTCTTTAAACTGACGAAACAACCAAGTCTTTTTTAGACCTTTTTTCCCCCACTAAAGAATTTAAATAGCCAGGTTGAAAGAATGGCAAATGAGAAAACATGTGTGTAAGGTCAGACAGTCTGTTTCTCTCAAACACACCAGTCTGCGTGTGACACCGAGTGTCACTGTTGATGACTGATGAACCATTTAGCCATATTCCCTTCCCTCAGATGGGAAGTACTGACTATATAGTTTGCTAGGGCTGCTGAAACAGAGTACTGCAGACTGGGTGGCTTAAACAATGTAAATACATTGTCTCACAATTCTGGAAGCCAGAAGTACAAGATCAGGGTGTTGGCAGGATTGGTTTCTTCTGAGGCTTCTGTTCGTAGCTTGTAGATGACCATGTTCTGCCTATGCATTCACATGGTCTTCCCTCCGTGTCTGTGTCTCAATCTCTTATAAATGACAAGTCATATTGCATTAGGATCCACCCTAATGGCCTAATTTTAACTCAATTATCTCTTAAAAGATTGTATCTCCAAATGCAGTCACACTCTGAAGTACTGGGGGTTGTTCAGCCCATAACAGACTCTAAGGAGGTGGAGACCGGGATGGGAGTTTTTCCAAAGGATCTCCCACTCCTGTTTCTCCCTTCACTTGTGGAGCACCACTCCCGGCTGAGAGCTCCATAGATGGCAAGGGGTCTCACCCTCCTCTGAGGCCAGGAGTGATTTTTTCATCTGAGAACTCATTGCTGAGTCCCGGATTTCACCTCAGAGTCCTTTGTGAATATTTAAGCAACAGTCAGAAGAGTACCAGCTGTTAGTCCTTTCCTTCCTTCTGTGACAAAACTGCGCTTTCTAAGTGGGTATTGTGCCTGTACGAGATCCAGCACAGTGGCATCTTTGAGGTGTATCTGTCATTTCACACAGGAACACAAAGTCTTCATACATTTTATCTCAGCTTTCTAAAGTGTGATGCACTTGCCATTGGCATAACAATATTATGTGGCACATAAAATGGACATTAACTTACATCGAATGAAATTGTGAAACAGTTATTCCCTTTTGATCATCTTTTCAGTTATTTTGATTAGGTAAAAACGGAATTGTCAGGTTGGGGCTAATATACCTTTGATAGCTCACAGTAATCTTTCCTTTAACAAAAGGAGAACTTTAGGTCAGAGAACTTGCAGGAAAAATATCTGGCTGGAATTTAGTAACATTGTTTAGTCCCCATTATATTTATTTTTATACAAAAATTCTATAACCAGGAAGGTGATAACAATGTCCATGTACCTTTTAAAATTAATCTGTGTTAAAAATTGAGTTAATTTAAAGAAAACATTAAGGTTTTTTCTTTCAGTTATAGTGACAGAAGATGTTTGACAAAAAATTAAAGGAACAATAACACAGATGCATTAAATATGAAAAAAATGTGCAGGCAAGTTATAAATGATTGAAATTTGGGGAAATCTGTTTTATTTCATTTAATTCTTCCAGCAACTTATAAGGTAGGTCTTATTCGGCACATTTTAATAAAGAAGAAACTGAGACTCAAAAAGTCTGTTGTTGGCCTGGCCGGGTAGCCCAGCTGGTTAGAGCGTTGTCCTGATATGCCAAGGTTGGGGGCTTGACCCCCAGTCGGGGCACGTACAAGAAGCAATCGATGCATGCACAAATACATGGAACAACAAAGCAATGTTCCTCTCCCTTCCTCTCTCTTTCTAAAATCAATAAATACAGACTTACAATAAAGGCTGTTGTTCACAATCACCCATCTAGTTAGTTACAGAGCCAGAGTGCCCGTGCAGGTGTGTTTGGCTGCAAGGGTTATGCTCTTAACTTCTGAACACACCACTTGTTCATCGGGCCCACAACAGCTTTTTGAGTAAAAGAAGCTTAGAGCTTAAGAGAAAACACCTCAGGTATGGGAAATATGACTGAAGAGGCCTTTGGGGTTTGACTGGTTTGTGAATAACCATTTCCTCAGTCAGTCAATAAACTTGTATGAAGTGTCTTGAATCTAGCAGCCAATAAAACTTGGCACTGAATTATGATTTTTCTGGGAGTAACTGAAGACATTAGTTCCCAGACAAGAAAAACATAAAGCAAAGAGCAAACACACACACACACACACACACACACACACACACACACAAAATAGGGTGATTTGTTTGTCTGCGAGGATCACTAAGCGGCTTAAGAATGATAAAAAGACCCAGAGATCACCAAGATTGTCTGTGGCAAAGTATAGTGGCTGTCTGCTCAGGACCAGAAAGTTAAATGTTAATTAAAGATCTCCTCTCTAAAAGAACACCACACCATAGCTACTTTAAGGCATGGGACTTTAAACAGAATGGTAGGAGGTTCTCTCATATCCACTCTCTGCCAGTATGAGTTTCTTAGTGCTGGCAGTAGTCCCAGTGATTTTGCCAGAAGACTCATTGCAGTCTTTTAAAGACTTTACTTGGGAGCATTGCCAAGACAGAAAATTAAAACTGTGACAGAAACCAAATCCAACCCACTCATGTTCTCTTTCTCCCCACACACGTACTTCCATCTGTTATCAAAAGAGGTATTCAAAGTAAGAACTTATACCTGCTTGTTAGCAACTGATCCTATGAGGGTGAACAATTTCATAATTTCTATAGTGCCAAAGCGGCAGCAGGGACAGTGAATGAAACGCTTCTTTGCAGCCTTATCAGTAGCCACACCCACAGGGACAGGGCAGTCCAGCAGCAGCACCACCAGATTGGCCCCCCCAATCTTGCAACCCTTGGACACCTTCTCCCTGTTCAGTGAGATCAGAGACACTGCAGTAGCATTTGCTGCTGAACAGAAGCCCTTTTTGTTGGGTCAGGTTTGGAACCTCCCCTATGTCTTTCTTCTTTGTATAGGGTTCCCAACCTTGCTGGGAGTACCTGGAAACTTCTGATTAAACATTCCCTGGGTATCATCTCCACACTGCACTGCCTTGGCATGACTGCCACTCTTTAGGGGCATGATTTCGTGAATGCCTGAGCAGACATGATTATTTGAGTTCCCGTCAGACTGTACTATCCACTCCATCAGTAAATCCAGACAATTTGACCAAAAGAAGCTATTTCTAATAACCTCCAGAAAGTGTTGGGGACCACCATATGATCACATTTATTTCCTTAATATTGGTTGAGAAGATACATAGTGACAAAAAATATGAAATAGGGAGTCCTTCTAAATCATTTTGTCATTTATTAGCCCCAAAGCAACTACATATGTTTTAAAAATAAAGCATGTACATTTGAAGCAGAGTATTTATTCAGTCTGATGAACAAGTAGATTCTCAGAGAAAGGCTTTCCAAGGTCTTTAGTCTATAGGTGGAAAAACAGTACATTATGTTATGAGCTCCTTGAGGAGACAGCAGTGTTTTATTCAGCTTTAGGTCTCTGTTGCCTAACCCAGTGCCTAACCCATGGTAGGCACTTAATAAGAAATAGATATCTGGGAGGAGTTTTGCTTTAGCTAATACTTGTGATGTTCATAGAGCACTTACGTGACAGCCACTGTTCTAAGTGCAGTATGTGGATTAACTTAATTATACATCAAGGGCATAGATGTTATTACCGTCCATATTTTACAGATAACAAAACTGAGCTTCCAAGATTTTCAGTAACTTACTCAAGGTCACATTACAAAGAATTTTGAAAGCTAGGATACACACCAAGATTTTATTTTTTTTTCCCACATGTTTAAACATAACTTCATGGGGTCCACAGTTGTGGGTAATAGGTGGGGCCTTGGGCACTGCTGACAGATGATATTAACGGAATGCTGCTTGGGCAACTCCCCTGCGTATGAGGAGGAATGCGTGCCCTTCATGAAGAGGCACTAATTTCCTTGTCTCTAGGCTGATAGGAGCACTTTCACAAACATGTATCACAGTGTGTCTACCTGTCAGTCCCAACCTGATGTATTTCATGCAGTAAGCTCTCACCTGGTTTTTAAGCAGAATGAGAGATTGCTGGAAAGGGTGTCCAACCTACTGCCCACAGGCTGCATGCGGCCCAGAAGGACTATGAATGTGGCCCAACACAAAATCATAAATTTACTTAAAACGTTACAAGATTTTTTTTTGTTTTAATTAGTGTTTGTATGTTTAATGTGTGGCCCAAGACAACTCTTCTTCCAGTGTGGCCCAGAGACACCAAAAGGTCAGACACCTCTGGATTACATGAATGAATGTACATTTTTGGAGGAGCCCTTTATATGACATCAATTACTGTTTCGGCTGTGAGGTTTGTGGCTACATTGTAAGTCTTTGCATAAAAGGAAAATTATGTCAAGGCATTATTTGTAGTGGTCAAAGAATCAGAAGCCATTAATAAAAGAGACGAGGACATGAGGCTGAGAGAGGTGGCAGAGGCAGGCCCAACATGGTCAGTCTGACCCTGCTGTGGCCCCTTTGCCCTGCGTACGCCACAGGGCAGGTATCTGGGGAGGTGGTGGCGTCCTGCTCTTGAAGAGCTCATGATGGTGTAGAGAAGGTGAAACATCTATGTTCACATACACAATACAAGGCAAAATGTGACCTGTGTTAAAAAAAAAACAAAACAAAAATTTGAACCAAGTATTCTGGGAGCACAGAGAGGGGCCAGAGGACTTCCAGCGAGGGAAAGCAGGAAATGCCAACCTCTGACCAAGCAGTATTTTGATTAATAGAGATAAGAGAGGACAGACTTTCTACATCAGTGAAACTCTCTGTTGACATGGTGGAGGAGGGCGAGAGGGGAATTGGGAGTTCATTCTAGTTGATTAAACAGTGGCTGCACACTGGCCAACTGTGGACTCTCTTTACTTAGCTGTAGATAATTGTTTGTTTTTTCGTAAAATACAAAAGTTGTATTTGCAGGCCTGAGGGAAGACACGTGCTTTGCATCCCTCATCATTCTCCTCTGTCTGAGTTACCCGCCTGTCCACATATTCACACTGCCTGCTGCCTCTGCTGCGTGTAGGAGGGGTAATCTCTGCACAAAGTGAGAGGGTGTCCTGGGGCTTGTTAGGGAATGGGGAAGTAGGCAGGAGCTCTCACCCAGGGACTGAGGCAGGCAAGGGGTGTGTGGAGGGAAGTTAATTTTGATGGGAAAAAAATGCACCTTTATTCTTACAAACCTTGAACTGAAACTTAGCATTTCCTTCCATTTCAAATGCGGGCAAAAAAATCATTATAGTTACTCAGTATATATGACTATCACCATTTACAGATCATTTAATTTACAGACCATTTCATTCCACAGCATAGTTGTTGCAGATATCTTAAACTACTGTTTCTACCCATTGATACTTTGAAAGTATGGTAGTTATGAGACTTATGCTAACTCTTGTTATTTAATGAGTTAATAAAGAAGTACATATACTGCAATGTCATACATTTTATAATATTTTCATGTAATTCCCATATAATTGGTTTCCTTTGTACTCTTATGTGTTTTATTATCTGCCTTTAAACACAGTGCTCTGAGGAGCCAGCGGTTTTCACCAGACCACCAAAAGGCCCATGATACAAAATAGGCCACAAATCTTTGTCAATGGCAGTAGCTTGGGGCCATGTAGCAGAGAGCTTTGAACATCTTCTTTAACAGTGTGAATTTAATCTGACAGGCAAGGGGGAGCCCCAAAAGGGTTTTTTCTTTAGGGAGGGGCTTTATGTGTCAATTACTGCTTTTTAATAATCTGATTGAAGCATAATTACTTTGAATCATTTTATTGTGGTATAATTAAATGGAGGTATAATAATATAATTATAATTAAGTACACACTTTTCAAGTGTGAAGTTTAGTAAGTTTTGACAAACGTATATATACACACATGGAACTACCACTACAACCAAGATACCATTTGGGTAGAAAGTAAAATTCCAAAACCGTATGCCCTGCTCCCCCACCCTCACAGGATCCCCACTCTGAGCTCACAGTGCAGCATTGTTTCACTGAGCGGGGAGAACTGTCACCAAAGCAGTCCAGATATGTGAGTGCAAAGGGATGACACATTAAAAATCAGGGACTTAAGTGTAGATGTGATACATACATGAACAGCCCAATGGCAGTCTTCAAATGCCTGCCTGGGTAATACTTCATGTAACCATGATCAAGATTGCAACTTTTTCCTGTTTAAGAAAGGGCCGGAATTTGATCACCTACCTATTCTTATCTGTTGATAGCACATGATACTGCTGATCATATTAGCACAGGTATTAATAATACTGGTTTTTATATTAGCCATAACTTAAGCTATATTTTGTTGAGACTTCTGAGAACTACTGAATTGCATTAAAAAAAAAAGTCACCATCACCCTTTGGGACTTTGGGAAATTAGCCTAATTTGGTTTGTCAGTTTCTACGTATATTTTTACCAAGATGACATAAGACTAAAAAAAGCCACACAGCTGTTTGTATTAGTTGTTTCTTTAGCTGCGTGAAGGTGGATCTTCACTATCCTAACATAAATTAGCTTTTTCCCTTTTAAAGACACAGAAGCTAGGGAAAAAATTATTTACCAAAAAATTATTACAAATCCTTTCAAGTAATTTTGAAGTTACTATTAAACTCTCCAAACATATTTTTAGGGTATGAAATAAAATTGAAAAGAGGTAATTTTCTAGAAGTCTTTCCTTGACTATTATGTAAGTCTTGTTATGTGTTTCCTTGTATTATTCATGTTAAGCAAACTACACTAAATAAATTTGTTCCAACATAAATTTTTTATGAAATGTTTATAAGCTTGTCCTTGCATAAAATGATGACAACAGAGATAAGAAATATAATAATACAAGTAATTTTTCCCAGTGTAGATGGTGAGTCTTCAGCATTTACTTTAAGAATAATGACCTTCATTTATTGAATGTTGGCTGTTTAATCCACCCAACAATCCTAAAAGTGGTATTAATATGCATATATTTTTACAGATGAAGAAACTGAGATGCACAAAGCTGTAAGTGGCAGATCTGACTCTGTCTTCCAAGATTGAATTCCTTCCACTTCCTTGCCTTATTCAGCAATGTATTGTAAGTTATTCCTTTATTAGAATTTGTGCATTGTGTTTCAGTACCTCATTTTATAATATCTTAATTAAAAGGTATGAACTAAGAGTGATGGATTCTATTTTTCAAGAGAGAAACTCATCTTCTGTAACTGGTGAGGGGTAAATTCTCAAAATGGGGTAGACCCCACCATCAAGCTCTCCAGGACTAGTCGGTTCCATTCTTCCTTCCAAGACCTTTCCTCTGAGCTCCTTCATTTCTCACTATAGATTGAATGTTTATGTTCCCCCCAAACCTCATGTGTTGAAACCCTAATCTCCAGTGTGATGGTATTTGGAGATGGGGCCTTTGGGAGGTAACTAGATCATGAGGGCAGAACCCTATGATGGGATTAGTGCCATTTAAAGAAGAGACAGGAGAGAACTTGTTTCTTCTCTGTTCTTTGTGCCAACCAGAAAGAATGGCCTCACCAGACATCAGATCTGCACTGTGTTGATCTGGGATGTCCCAGTTTCCAGACCTGTGAGAAATTAATGTCTGAACTAAGTAATTTCTTTAACTGTCAGTTGTTACACAGCCATATAAATGTACCTGTCACTATACCTGATCATTTTTTTCTTTTCACTCTTATTAAACTACTTTTATTAGTTATTCTTCATAAGAGCAAGTTTTCTAGATAATTTAATAATAATTGCAGACACTGGTCATAAAATTAATGCAGAGCCTGCTCTAGCTCTCAGTAATTAGTACATTGAATCAATACATTCATGAGATGTAATCATAAGGAAATGAGCTTTGCCTCCCACTACCTCTTTAAAATTTGTTTAGTTTCCAAACCTATCAAAACAGATATATTGATAGTTACCCGATAGAAATGAGGAGTAAGAGGATGGGTGAAAAAAGTGAAAGGGATTAGGAAGTACAATTTTAAGTTCTAAAAACAGTCACAGGGATGTGAAGTACAGCATAGGGAATATAGTCAGTAATATTGTAGTGACTGTAAGGTGTCAGGCGGTACTAGACTTATCAGGATGATCATTTTGTACGTTTAATCACTATGTTGTACACCTGGAACTAATATAATATTATATATCAACTGTAATTGAAAAAATAAATTAAAAAATAAAATTAAAATGGTTCGTTTCCCCTGGCTGAAACCCAGTGTGTTCCATGACTCTTCTGCTCACTTTTAGGACTTACACCGTCCTGGGTCACTTTATGTCACAAAGCAGTCTCCATTCAACATGAGAATGTCCAATCCCATATGCTATGCAGAACTGTTTTTTTCCATTTAGTATTCAATCTTCTCCCTTTCCTAGCCAGGATAGGCTCCAAGAAAGAGTAATGGTGCCTTTTCTCCCTCTCGCTCAACTTGCTACACAAGGCTCTTAGGTCCCTGTGGTTGGAGGGAAGTGGGAAAAGATTACAGGAAGTTATTCTTTGACTAGTGTCATTCTGAAGGGCTTTGTACTATCCAGCATGTCAGAAACTTAAAGCTGACTTTCCCACAGACACAACTGTGGCTTCTTTAGAAGTTCCCTTGATAGGTTCCTCCTGTTGCAACCCTGACTTGAGAAACCAGTTCTCTGACAGTCTTCACAATTTGCGTTTTGATCTACCCCATTACCCTCTTTAGTACCTGATAGGTGTCATATCTCAGGGCCTCACACAGATTTTCTACTTAAAATCTTCAACATTTGCCATTACATCAACCCTACATATCATGGCTCATTGTCCCTTTGGTAGGTATGAGTGCAGAATGACATTCCTTTCAAACCAGCAAAGTTCTGTGTGAATAATATTGGCTGGTCCTTGTTACAGTACCTGAAAATTCTACTTATTACTTGTCATTCAAAGTTTTACAGTGACTTAAATGTGAAAATGGGTTACAATACTTCTTCCACAAACATTAATTCTTTTTTCAATTTTTCCCCACATTTTGGTGGCATTTCAATAAATGGTATTCTTAACCCCAGCCATCCTATGCCTAGACTTGATATCAATTCTCTCCTTCCTTGCTAATGGAACATTTTTGTATGAGTCCATTATGTTTTGTGTTTGTCTATGTTGCAGAAGAGCACATAAACTCAAATCCCTATCCCCAGAAGATTTGCTTTCTAACTCAGGATCAGTGCACCACTCTTTGTCAATATCATCCTCTCTATTGATGGGCCTGTTAGAGATTCGTCGGAGTTATAAATTTTTAAAAAACAGTAACATGTTAATTTCTTTATTAAATTGAATTTATTGGGTTAAAATTGGTTAAAAAATATACAGGTTCAGGTGTACAATTCCATAATGAACAAGATGTCTATTGTATTGTGTGTTCACCACCCCAAGTCTCTTTCCATCACCATTTATCCTCCTTTATACCCTTCTACCTGTCCCCTACCTCCCTTTCCCTCTGGTCATCACCATGCTGTTGTCTGTGAGTAGCATGTTGATTTTTAAACACACTAATTCCTTTCCCTCTCTTCCATCCCACCCACAGAATTATATCAGGCCATTATTGCAACTGTGTCAGCATGGCAGTGACCAGTACAAAGAGAGCGTGGTATCTAGGACACAACACTTAAGGGGGCACTCACTCCTGTGGTCATGCAAGCCCGGTGCTTCACTCACTTTAACCTAGTTCTGTCTCTGTGTATCCAACTGTCATGTATTCACATTTATTCTCAAGTACCTTCTGTGAGTCCAACACTGTTCATGATGCTGAACATCTAGAAGAGGAGCAATCAAATAAAAGTTTCTGACCTCAGTATTGGGTAGCAGTAAGTGCTATGGAGAATGATAAAGCAGAAAAAAGGAATAAGGAAATGCCAGAGTAGGAAAGAGGGTGTCATTTAAAATAGGGCAGTCAGGGAAATCCTCACGGAGAAGATGACACTTGAGCAAACAATTGAAGTGGGTGAAATGTTTTTAAACACTTTGTCAAGTGTTTAAAATATTTTATAAATCTGTTTCCAATATTTATAATGCCTAGTTTTCACATATATATCTTGCTTCTCTTGACAAATCCAAAGGTCTGGCAACACAGAGCCACAATCCTGTATGACAATATTGATACAGGTTGCTGAGAGGGGCTGGTCACTTTAAACCAAGTCAGGGCCTTTGTACTGGGCAAGAGTTCTCTGGTTCTCTAATTTTCCACCTACCTGTCTTGCTTAATTGCATCACTTGTCTGTACCCTCTAAACACTTGATTTTGCAAACTTTGTCTGAAAGCCTTAAGAGTCACCTCAAGGTGACTACCACCCTCCCTCCAAGAGGTAACTCAGAGGCTTAGTGGCTATTGCAATGACATAATCTGCTCACCAGACCACAGTGAAGTCACTCCACTAGTGGGGACAAGGAAGTCCTGGACTCTGGACTCCAGAGATGAGTGGTATTGACTTAGTTGCTGGTAGCTAAGGGAGACAGATACCACTGGGCTGTTCTCTTGCATAGTCACTGACATTACCAGAACTCTGTTGCAACCCTGCTTGACATCTTAGTCTACACATCTTATAACTTTCAACTAGTCATTTCTTGGAGCAAAGTAAAAATAAATAAATTCTGGGGTGCACAAGACATGATTTTCCATCTCAGCAGAGTTTCAATACAACAAGCAGTCACAGGCCATTGAAACCCCACCTACCTGCTGTCACATATCAAGGACAGGAATTTTCCACTTGGATGATATGCCCATACTGTACATGGAAACTACCGTGAAGAAGAGACCTGTGGTGGCAGACAGCACAGGCAGAGACTTCTGTGTGACAGAGAGGCATTCCCTACACAGCTTGGAGAAGTAATGGTGTGATGCCATTGCCACTATCACTTATATGTTCCATGCTCAGGTAGATTTTTATTTCTGTAACCAGCTGCCTAAGTTATAAGAAGATTTTAAATTGGAGCCAAGTAGATGATAGTGAGTTAAGATTTCTTCAACTTCTGTTAAAATCTCAACTGTGAAATCACATGACTGCAGCTGTGTTGTAAAATGAAAATAGCTGGGAGTACTGTGACTTTGACACAGACATGCATTAAGTGTTTGACAAACAGTGAAGGATTCTGGATATATTTCCATCAACTCACTATATTTGCACAGAATTTAAAAAACCCTCAAACTCTGCCTAGTGTACAGAGGACATTGTGTCTACTTTACGTCACAATCACTTAAAAAAGAGAAAGGGAAGGAGAAGTGTATTTTCAATCTTAACTCCAAGTGAGGTATTAGAAAATTTAACTTTCACGTTAGTAAAAATAAAAACCATAGATAAAAAAGTTACAACTATTTTCAAAACAAGCTTGCAAATAACTACTGGGCCATTCACATATATGAATACTAAATTCATATGAATTGAGGGGAAGTTCTTAGGGTGACCCTAAGAGAGTTTGTAAAACAGAGGAAATTCCTTCTGGGTGGGCAAAATCTCTCTTTTCTGTAGTTTTCCTTCCCTTTTAGCAGTTTCGCCTGTGTTCACCACACAGTTCTCAAAATCATAATCTCTCCCACACTTTGGCCTGACTCCCTGTATCGAACGATGGGCCAAAGGAAAGGTAGAAGAAACATGCTGTGAACCTTTTTGTAAAAGCTGTAATTCAAAACATTGCTTCTGATTTTAAGGGCATGAGGGAAGGAAGGTCGAGAGAGGAAAGACTTTGTCCCCTTCACAAGTTCTTATAAGACATGCTTCTTCTCTTGAGGAACTTTTTCAAAAGATGCCAATCATCTTCACAATGAAAGATTTTCGTGGTTTTAATTTGGAAATCAAACATCAAGCAGCAGCGTCTGGCCTGCAGATTGTTCTATGAAATCTCATACCTCCTCGTTACAGTCACTGGGTCAGCAGAGGCACTTTGCAAACATTTCGCTGTGGTGTCCTGAACACAGACCTTAATTATGTAGTAGACCTGGACCTAGCAAAGACAAAAACCAAAGAAGCCCTATTTCTCCATAAAAGTTCTTCAGAGTTTTTTTAAAGCTTATATCATTGTTCATCCTTTTTTGTTTTACCTGTAAAACAAGTTTGCAAATAATGACTGGCCCATGCACATAGCTCGCATAGTAAATTCATATTAATTGCAAGGAAACTTAATTATAGTGTGACCTTCCACTTTAAGGAAACCACATGACAGAGATGTTACTTAAAAATATTACTTAAGGTAGAGGTAGAAGAGGATATGGGGGGATACATGGTGAGGGAAAAATAATTAAAAAAATAAAAATTATCTGTAAAAATATTACTGCAATAAAGCCACTTAAAAAGGATTTTTTAAAGTTATTAGTTTCTAATAACTTTAGGTAAGAGTCTCTTCCTAGTGTCCCAGAAATCTCAGCCACGGCAATGGGTAATTCTGCTTTTGCTGTGGTTCCCCCTGCTCACCTGTTGTCCTTCCACGAGTATTACTAAGGTGCAGCAATGTCTTAGGATGGTCCAAAAATAGACCATTCAAGACAGCCACTGTCCTCAAGGCTATGCAACATCAGAAGACAACCACAATTTCTCCACTTTCTGGGACTGCATCTTCCTCTCCACTTCCTGCATCCTCCTTTCTTCCTGCAGAAGGAGAAGTCCTCTAGCAGGTGACACCCTTGCTAGAGGACTCTGGAATCAGTACCTTTACGCTTGATTGTTCACTCATCCCTCACCAGCTGATGTCCATTTCTTCCACTTCACTGAAATGGTTCCTAAATGTCAGCATTGATTCTTATCCTCAAACCCACTGGCTCTTGCCTTGTCCTCATCTTCTTTAATCTGTCCACAATACCATTTATCACCATTGGATGTCTACCACCCTTGCAATGAGATTTTCTTCTCTTAGTTTCGCTGATGCCACACTTTTTCCCCGCTTCATTTCTATTTTTTTTACCCTGCCTCTGTCCTTTCCCTCAGGAATTATCCAAGTTCATGGCTTCAGTGGACATTATTCAAATGTATACTTCTAAAGCAAACTTTCCTCCAATTTACATTACAATTTCCAACTAGCCATGAGTTATCTCTACCTGGATAAGCTTCTTATCCCTGAAACTTCAGTTTTAAACCAAACTTGAGGCCTATCTAATTTCTATTTCTAACTTTTCTATTTCTACAAAATCTGTCATCATTACTCCACTCACACAAGCTTTCAAATTCTGAGTTATCCTTGCTTTCTCCTGTCCCTCACTTTCCATCACTGAACTCTCAGCCAGAAGAACAGGAAGGTGCCTGTCAGTATCCAGCATGACTAAGGTGAGATACTGTTGGAATTACAAACCATATTTCTAGCTACAATTTAGTGACACTTTTGTGTTCTAACGATTTCCAGATATACCTCCACTAACCCACTAACTTAAACTCCTGACTTTCTTCACCTCCCTCTTTTCGTCTTTGTCTTTTCATTTTCATTTTCATGCCCACATTCCCTATTTCCTTTTTCTTAATTTCTTATCTCCTTTCTTTGTTTTTGCCTTTCTCTTTGTCTTTCTCTTTCATTGGCAATCAATTACACTTTTTAAAAAGACTCACATTCCCTTTTCCTCTCCATATCAGCACTCATTCGCTGAGCAATATCTACCCAATCTTTTCCATCTCTCATCAACCTACTGATGTCAGTTGTATGTCATCACCACACTCAGTCTTGTTATTCTTCCTCGTCTTAAAACAGTTGCTGTATATAATCAGATAAGTAAAACAATTTTTAACAAGACCTATAATCCCTCAGCCAATGGATTGCTAAAAGTATATAAGAATGATCATATCAAGCAATAGGAAGCATATAGGAAAATGAGCCATCCTACAGGATTGGTGAGAGAATACTTGCTACCATTATTGTGAAGAACACATTATTAAATCGTACCACAAAACCTTCAATTTGGGCATAATCTATGACCCAGCAATCCTACTTCTAGGAATTTATCCTAGAAAATTATTATAAAAATATAAATCAATATATGTGCAAAACATTTATTATGACATTGTTTATAATAGTGAAAAACTGAAACAATCTAAGTGTTCAATCATGGAAGAGTTAAATATATTATGACCTAATCATACAGTGGAAAATCATGCTGCTACTAAAAAATCAGGATTTGGATATGTTTTTGTTGACACAGAAAATCATTTAAAATATCATATTAATTGAAAAAAACACATTACACAACTTGCATAATAATTTCTTTTTTAAAAAAGCACATTGCAATGTCTATTATTTCTTTTAAAATTATATAGCTATATATGTATATGTATCCTTATATGCATACATAAATATAGGATATTATATATTCATATTGGGGTTAAGTTGGCTTTGAATAAGGTGAACACCAACTCTAAGGTCTTTGAAAGTTCAGCCCCTTCCCTTGAAGTTTACTCCTTTGTGTCTCCATCTGTCTCTGTACTTCTATACCCTTGTGCACTGGTCTTGTTTCACCTCCTGAAACTCAGATGTAAAACTTAGTCCTTTCACACTAAATCCATTTCCTTGTAAGCCTTGTGTGAGTTGAGTGTGGTGGTGATTACTTGGACTGCTATCTCAATAGCTCTTCGGAGTTTATCCTGCCTGATTCTGGAAAGCTTTGGTGCCAGCAACATCTAGCCCCAAGAGAAAGGTAATAGGATACCATTTTTCTTTATCATTAGATATGTATATGTATGAATATGTTATGTAAGTATATGTGCATGTACATGAATATGTGTGTATCTATAATAATGTGTGTGTATTTAAAATATCCCCTGGTTCCCCAGACATTTAAAAATCTAGGAAGCTATTATTCCAAAATTAACAGTAGCTATCTGTGCATAGAAGCTCAAATGACTTTTACATTCTTCTTCAAATTTCTCTGAATTTTCTGAAAATTTTACAAGCATGTACTACTATTATAATAAGAAAAATACAGTTATTTTCATTTTAAAGAGAGAGGCATAGTACTGATGACAAAGCAGTATTTCTCTGGATCTGTTTGCACCAGCTCTGCAGAAGCCCAGTGTCTTCACATTCACCCCAAATTGTTTATGAAGCAGCACGGGGTATTCCACATCCACCCTGGAACTAGCTGTGATGGCTACCACATTAGTGTCCCATTTTCTGCCTCCTCTGCAGTGACATCCTCTGCCAGTATGCCTAAGGGCATCCCTCTTCACATGGTCCTCAAAGATCCCTGCACTACTACTGGTGGATGCCCATCAGCATCTCAGCAAGGAACTGAAGGTCTCTTAAGTCCACTATCTCCTACCTGCCCAAATTGCCCTTTTTCTATTTACTTTCCCTTTTGCAACTACCAGAGTACACTGCTACTTTACAGAGCCAGTAGTGAACTCTTTTCCCCTTTCTCTATCTTTGATAGAAAGGACAGATAAAAAATAAACAAGGCATAATATCCAAACAGGTCCTTCAGTTTTCCCTCCATCTCAGGTTAACGAGAACAAAGGATCCCTGTATTCCTGCCTTGCTGGAACTATCACTGCAAGGTCCTGTCATGAGGATGCCTGGAGCAGCCAAAAGTCCGGCTGGACCACCCACACAGAAATGACAGAAGCTGTCTGACTCCCAGTCTGCTTGTTTGGTAGAGTGCTGGGGAACGCCAAGCAAACACCCCAAGTAGACTTATGACAATAGTTCTTCCAGTTCCAGTCCATCAGAGAAGATGGGCCAATATACCCTCTCACCACCCCTAGAATCCAACCTTTCTATGGAAGGGTCAACCCCTTATGGTCAACCCCTACAGAGAATCTGGGATAGAGGAGCACTACCAAGGCAATAAATTATGGCCTCTAATGATGACTTCCACAATCTCGGGATGGTGAATACATGAAATCTGGCATTGAATTTCAAAGGGCCAGTGTAGACAAAGAACTATACTATTTCCAAGGAGAGAAATATGGAATCTCAGGATCTATGAAAAACTAGCTGGCCATAGGCTGAATCTGGCTTGCGGGTATGTTTTGTTTTGGACTACTCAACTGAAGGGGGGATAGAGTAAATACATACATATATATATATTTCTTAAAATGTATACCGGGTGTGGCAGAAGTAGGTTACAGTTGTTCATATGGAAAGTAACACAATAATTAATTAATAGTAATAGAAGAATAAATTCTGTGTTTCCTGTACTCAGAACTGTAAACCTACTTTTGACCCAACCTGTATATATCTCCAAGGGAATAGCATTCTAGCCAGAAGCAACAACCAACAGAAAACTCAAGTGAGGCTGCCTACCATCTTCAATCAAAACTATAAGTGTTACCCTTTTTTTTTAAAATATTTCTTGACCTTACTTCTTTTTTTTTTTTTTTAATTTTATTTATTTCTTTTTAGAGAGGAGAAGGGAGGGAGAAGGAGAGAGAGGGAAACATCAATGTGTGGTTGCCTCTCACGTGGTCCGCACTGGGGACCTAGCCCGCAACCCAGGCATGTGCCCTGACTGGGAATCGAACCTGCGATGCTTTGGTTCGCAGCCCGCACTCAATCCACTGAGCTACGCCAGCCAGGGCAGTGTTACCCTGAATATTGGGACTAAGATAGGGATATCCACTTTCACCTCTTTTATTCAACATAGTACTGGAAATCCTAGCCATAGCAATCACACAAAAAGAAGAAATAAAAGCCATCCAAATTAGAAAGGAAAAAGTAAAACTGTCTTTATTTGTAGATGACATGATTCTATACATAGAGATCACTAAAGATTCCACCAAAAAACTACTAGAACTGATAAATGAATTCAGTAAAATAGTAAGATACAAAATTAATATCCAAAAATCAATTGCATTTTATATGCCAATAATGAACTAAAAGGGAAATTAATAAATAAACCCATTCAAAATTGCTTCAAAAAGAATAAAATACCTAGGAATAAGTCTAATTAAGGATGTAAAAGACCTATACTCAGAAAATTAGAAGACACTGGAGAAAGAAATTGAAGAAGATACAAATAAGTGGAAGCACATACTGTGTTCATGGACAGGAAGAAGTAACATCATTAAACTGTCCATACTAACCAAAGCGATCTACAGATTCAATGCAGTTCTATCAAGATAGCAATGATATGTTTCACAGAACTAGAACAAATATTTCAAAAATTTATATGGAACCACAAAAAGTCTTGAAGAGCAACACTAATCTGGAGAAAGAAAAAAGTTGGAGGAATCATACTACCTAATATCAAACTATGCTATAAGGCCATAATAATCAAAACAGCATGGTACTGGCATAAAAACATATGCATAGATCAATGGAACAGAATAGAGAGCCCAGAAATAAACCCACACCTTTATAGTCAATTAATATTTGACAGAGGAAGCAAGCACATACAATGGGCTAAAGATAGTTTATTAAATAAATGGTGTTGGGAAAATTGGACAGATACATGCAGAAAAATGAAACTAGATCCCCTTCTTACACCACACACAAGAATAAATTCAAAATGGATTAAAGACTTAAATGTTAGACTTGAAACAATAAAAATCCTAGAAGAAAAGATAGACATACATTGGTCTTAGCAATTTTTATCTGATATATCTCCTCAGGCAAGGGAAACAAAAGAAAAAATAAACAAATGGGACTAATTCAAACTAAAATTTTTTTTGCACAGCAAAGGAATCTATCAACAAAATAAAAAGACAAACCACAGAATGGGAGAATTCACTGACACATCTGATAAAGGGTTCATATCCAAAATTAATAAAGAACTTATAAAAACTCAACACCAAAAAAATAAACAATCCAATTAAAAAATGAGCAAAGGGCCTGAACAGACAGTTCTCCAAAGAGGACATATAGATGGCCAATAGACATATGAAAAGATGCTCCATGTCACTAATCATCAGAGAAATGCAAATTAAAACCACAATGAGATATCATCTCACACCAGTCAGAATGGCCATCATCAATAAATCAACAAACAAGTGCTAGTGAGGATGTGGAGGAAGGGGACCCTTTTGCACTGTTGGTGAGAATACAGATTGGTGCAGCCACTGTGGAAAGCAGTATGGAGATACCTCAAAAAATTAAAAATGGATTGCCTTATGACTCATTGATTCCATTTCTGGGAATATATCCAAAGAAACCCAAAACATTAATTCAAAAGAACATAAGTATCCCTATGTTCATTGCAGTGTTATTTATAATCACCAAGATATGGAAGCAGCTCAAGTGTCTATCAGTAGATGAGTGGATAAAACAACTATGGGACGTTTAAACAATGGAGTACCACTCGGCTGTAAAAAAGAAGAAGAAGAAAATTTTACCTTTTGTGACAGCATGAATAGATCTGGAGAACATTATGCTAAATGAAATAAGCCAGTAAGAGAAAGAAAAAGACCATATGATTTCACTTATATGTGGCATCTAATGAACCAACTGAACTAAAATGCAAAACAGAGACAGACTCATAGATAGAGAACAGATTGACAGCTGGTGGGGGGAATTTAGGGGATGGAGGGATAGAGCAAAAAGGAAAAAGGCTCATGGACATGGACAACAGTGTGGTGATTGTGGAGCAGGGGTTTAAGGGGAACAAATGGTAATGGAAAAAAATACAATAAAAAACAGAGTTCACCTTAAAAAAAAGTTACTCAGGTTTAGAGCAGAGTACATAAGATGCAAGATCAGAGAGATTATAGGGTAGAGATGGTATGATGTCCTATAGACTGTTAAACGAAGTTTGTCATTTACTGGGTGAGATGGAAAGTCATTAGAAAGTTTTGTTAATGACCCAGAGACTGCGCACCCGTGGACCCGGAAAAGCCCAGGCACTCCCCGGGTCCTGCGAGGCCCAGGCCCCGGAGTAGGAGGAAACTGTGAACACCTGGATACCAGAAGGAGATTATACCACTGAATCTCACCAGTACTCTACAACAGAGGTTCACACCATAAACCCAGGGAGCCAGAACAGATCAATTTAAGAAGCCGAGACTAGCAAGAGGAGTCTCACGAACAATGAGAAAACAAAGAAACAATCCCCAAATGAAGGGAAAGGAGGAAGCCCCAGAAAGAATGATAAATGAAATAGAGGCAACTCAACTATCAGATTCTGAGTTCAAAGCAATGATTATC
>CM052540.1:120363947-120432604 GCA_028533065.1 Trachops cirrhosus | reverse complement strand
TGGACAAAACTAGGGGTGTTGGAAAGGGGAGGGAGGAGGGGAGGAATGGGTGGGTGGGCTGGAAAGGGAATAAAGGATAGAAACTGTACTGAATAAACTAAAATAAAAAAAAAAAGTTTTGTTAATTATAGTCATGCTAGAGTTATTGATTTTACCACAGTAAATCTAAGAAGAAAAGTAAATTCTTTTTATAACCATGTCATCACCCTGGTCCTTATAGACATCATAGTTTGCAGTCATAGTTCATCAGAATATTATAATACAGGACAAAATATCTGGTTTTCTCCACCCTGATAGACAAACTCAGTCATGTTGACTATCGTTCAGAAATATGACACTTTTGTTTGCCTCCTTTCCCTAGCTTTTGGGGCTTTGTCCATGAACTTTGCTCTCTCACCTCTTATAGCATACCTTTCCCTCCCTTATTTTGTCATCTGCTAGTATCCTCATCACCTGGGGTCTTCTCCTATTTCCTTTGCCAAAGCCATCATTCTGGAGACCTTATCAAGGCATATATTCTAGGTCTTCGACCTGGGACTGTCTCATTTCAAGACCTACATCACACATTGCAGGATTTATGATCTGGAAAAGGAACTCACAACACCCTGAAATTTACTCAGCAACCACACCTCACAGGTAAACTATAAATGAAACCCATATTTGAAATGAGACCTGAGATTAAATGAATCAGTTTCACTTCTAAACCCAAAGCAAACTTTTCTGAAATTATTTCACCAGTTAGGAGAAAAAGTTAATATTTACTCAGGAGGTTAAGGACTAGGGATCTAGCTTGAAGAGTTGCATGTGTTTTGGGAAAAGAAAGAAATTAGGCCAAAAGTAATCTGACAGAATGTAATTTATAAAAGCAAATTAGACCAAGGTAAGTCAGTCAATGTAAATTTCCTCTTTAATATCCCCAATCACAAATGACAACTCAAATATATGTGAATAGTTGATGGAACCAGCTGACACAGGAATCACCATATCTTCCTTGGTTATAGAACTTTTTGGAGCTCAGTTATTTCAAAATATTTGGACACTGATGGTACATTAAAAGAGTTAAAAGATTATTACTAGAAGATAAGCACATTTCTCCCTATTCCTTCCTCTAGGTATAGCCAAATCCCTATATACGGTATATAAAACAAATATTGAAACACTCTGAAAGGTTGAGAGAAGAAGACAGACCAGCTAGTGACCTTGAAACCTTAGAAACAACATGGCAGTGAATTCTCTGGATTTTCTTTTGCCTTATATGTTCTGGACTGGATGCTAGAGGAGCCTGAAACCCAGAAATACCAATAGGCAAAGACAAAAAATGCCATCAAGGAAAGCCTGTTCTCTCTAGCCAAAGGACCAAGACATGATCAGCCTAGCAAGACAGAAAATTTTTTGACAATAACCCTCCTCAACTCCAGCCAAACACCATGGGAAAAAAACCCATATCCACGCCCGTCAGCAAAGGCTGGGTGGGAATCTAGAGCTCGAACCCCACCTGGCAGTGTTAGAGCAGCATCCATCTTCCCGTGTTGGCGTGGTGTCAGAGGAGGTCTGCCAAAGCAGAAGATTCATGATCTTATGATCCAGAGTCTTATAACAGGTGCCCAGAATGTCCAGATACAATTGAAAAAAATCAGTCTTTATAACAAAAAACAAAAAAAATCTCAACTCAAATGAGAAAGGGCAGTAAAGAGATGCCAAAACTGAAATGACAAATGTTAGAATTATTTGACAAGAATTTAAAAACAGCTCTCATGCAATTGCTTCAATGAAATTTGCAAACATGCTGGAAAGAAATGGAGGAAAAAAGAAGAGGAAGAGGATATGAAGAATAACCCAAAGGAAATTTTAAAGCTGAAATACAGTCATACCTCGGTACTCGTCACCTTCAGAATTCATCAAACCCTGTACTCTGTCACATTTTGATGAGAAAGAATGTTTAAACACTTTACATTTGCTTGAGACTTGACACACTTGCTATAACTTTTATGAGTCACAACACCACCCCGCAAGAGAAAGTGCTTCATCAATTGTCTCTTTCTTGCCACTTGGTACCCCTCTCTCGTGATGACACAGAGGTTGACATGTCAGTCTCACATGGGAGCTTGTGAAGCATGCAGAACCCTTCCATATTCGTCATTACTATCTTGTACTTTTGTTCATTTTAAGTGCTAATCATGGGTCACAAAAAGGTTAAGAGTGACACCACTTAGCCTAAAAGGCAGTTAATAAGAACCACAATTGAAAAGAAAAAAGAGATCATAGCTAAGTATGAGACTGGTGCAGGTGTGACTACACCGCTGTTGTTCAAGGTGCTAAGAATGATGATCTTGACAATAGTGAGAAATAAGGAAGCAATTAAACAGCAGGTGTTGCTAAAGGTGTAAAGTCTGTGAATAAGCAATGTTCACAGACATTGGAAGAAGTTGAAAATTGGTTTACATCTGGATTAATGAAAAACAGTGATTGACAACATTTCTGAGGCAATAATTTGCGAGAAAGCCAGGCAATTGCATGCTGATCTTTTAAAAGACAAGCCTGGAACAAGTGGTGAGAGCACTGAAGTGTTTAAGGCCAGTCATGGATTGTTCAATAAATTTAAAAAGAGAACTGGCATTCATAGTGTGGTGAGGCTTGGAGAGGCAGCCAAAGCTGACAAAGACACTGCTGAAAACTATGTCACCAAGTTTGGGGAGTATGTAGAGGCTGAGGGTTTTGTCCCCTAACAAATGTTTAACTGCAACAAGACTGGTTTGATCTGGAAGAAAATGCCTAATAGAACCTATATCACTCAAGAGGAGAAGGCATTGCCAGGGCACAATTTGACGAAGGACAGGCTAACTCTGTTGTTGTGTGGGATTGCTAGTGGGGATTTAAAACTTAAGCCTCTACTAATGTATCACAGTGAAAATCCGTGAGTTTTCAAGAAAGAGAATGTGATAAAAAAGCAAGTGAAATGTGATTTGGAGGGCCAATACTAAAGCTTGGGTGATAAGATAGTTCTTTATAAAATTATAAAGTTCTTTATAATTTCTAATGACATTATGTCTTGTGGGAAAAACTCATTTGGTACTCATTGGTTTTGGCACTTGTCATGGATTCTGGAATGCATTAATGACAAGTACTGAGGTACCACTGTATACAATAACAAAAAAATAAAACCCTCAATAGATGGATTCAACAATATAATGAAGAAGAAAGAGGAAAGAATCAGTGAACTTGAAGATAGAACATAAAAAATTTACCTACTATGATCTACGCAGAGTAAATAGACTGAATATAAAAACATGGACAGAGTCTCAAGAACCTATAGGACCATAACAAAATTTCTAATGTTTTTAACTGGGAGAGGAGAAAAAGGATGAAAACAACAAAAAGCATTTGAAGAAATAATGGCTGAAAAATTTCCCAAATTTGGCAAGAGACATGAATCTATACATTCAAGAAGCCATATGAATTCCAAATAGGATAAGTCTAAAGAAATTCCCACCAAGACATCATAATCAAACTTCTAACAGCTAAAGACAAGGGAAAATCTTGAAAACAACCAGAGGGAAGCAACACCTCACCAATAAGAAAAAAACAATTTGTCTGATATTAGGTTTCTTGTCAGAAGCTATTGAGGTCAAAATGAAGTGGCTAACATTTTTTCAAGTGCTAAAAGAACTGTCAACCCAGAATCCTATATTCAGTAAAAATAACCTGCAGAAATGAAGGGTAAAGCAAGATATTCATAGATAAGGAAAACAGGGAATTTTTCACCAGTAGGACTTATCCCTAAAAATGACTATAGGAAGTTCTTGAAACAAACAAACAAAAAAGCAATAAAGACAATAATAGAAAAAGGAAATTTGGAACACCAGGAAGGAAAAAAGGATAACAGGAACAATAAAAATATGGGTAAATATAATGGACTCTCGAGTTCCTAAATTATGTTTGACCACTGAAGCAAAAAATATAACATTGTCTGTTATGGTTTTTATATTTAAAGAAGAAATAGTTAAGATAATTATGAATGAAGGAGAGTTAAGAGACTTAAATAGCAACAAGATTTCTATACTTCCCTTGAAGTGGTAAAATGTTGACACAAATTGACTGTGATAATTTATGCATGTATAATGTAATAACTAGAACAACTGTAAAAAAATTAAAAAGATACACTAAAAATGGTAGAGAAAATGGAATTTCATGAAATGTTCAAGTAACCTACAGAAAAGCAGTGAAAAAGTAACAAAAATGAAAAAACACAGGATAAAATAATATATAAAAAACAAAATGGCTTACTTAAGCCCTAACATATCAATAAATTTTTAAAAATGATTATGGATGGACTGGTGCTATCCCATATTTCCTAGAATTCTGTTTTTTATTGTTGTTGTTGTTGTTGTTGTTGTTGTTGCTCTAAACCTTCATGTGTTAAAAGGAAGGCTTGCATTCTTAGATACAACCAGAATGGTTAAAGTCACATTTTCCCCTATGGTTTTCTCTTCATTTGACTCATTATCTGCTTGAAACTGTATGTTCTTCAAAGCCACAAACCTTAGAAACTAGAGAAATAATTAGTTAGGTATGGTTTACAATTACCTAAAGCTATGATATAGTATTTAGCACTTCCTCCAAACCAAGTCTTTGTAAATATATCAGAATTAAATTAAGCTTTTTCCCCCCTATTGTACCTCTGCCCCTTAACCAAGTATGAAGACAATGTTATCATGTTAAGATGAAGAGCTACTTCATGCTTTATGATATATGGTTGGAAATGGGATGAAAGAATCTGACATAAGACCATCTGTGGTATAAAACTTACCTTTTCTTTCTTTATGTCATCCATGAGGTTTGCTAATTCTTGGAGATTCTTTTTATATAAAAGGAAATTATATCTATCTGGAGGATTTCAAAGTTTGGTAAATGTGAATATGTCTAACATAGAATGAAGGAAACAATAGGTACTTAACATTAGTTTTCCTCCTTCCATCTAAGTTTTCTGTTGGACAGACAAATCTAGAAATATTTAGAATGGAGCTTGACTGTGTACATATTTTTATATTATCTTAAAGAATTTGTGAACCTAAATATAATTTTGATATGTAGATCATTTGGGGAAGAAATAACTACAGTGTTTAGTCATACTATCACTCATCTTTTGAGTGACTGTGTAATCTATTATCCTATCTGGAGCACCTTTGAGGATAAAAGAGAACACTATTAATATATTTCTCCAGTACATCAGGATTGTCATGGAAAAATCAGGATACAAAGTCATATATCAGAAATTCAGCTGTAACCCAAGAATTGAATCACAAGGGCATCAGAGCAGCTAAAATGAAGATCCCAAAATAAAGACTCACAAATTCACTCAGGTCATGCCTTGTATTTTTTGAAAGACTCCAATAGTTTTCAGCAGAGTCCGTTTACTCTTATTTTATATCTAGTTACTAAGTAGAAAGGTGGCAAGGGAGATACTACAATTACAAATAGAACACATAGGATACCGGAAGTATAGCAGTTTAGGAATGGGGGTGAACAGTTACACCCCTCAATAGGCAGGAAATAGCTGTGTTATAGAACAATGCTCACAATCATGTTCATAATGTTGACTCAAAGTCAGTAAGGAAAGTTTGACTTATGTTCAGATTTATTGTTTAAGGCGTTAAACAATATAGTGTTTAAATGCCTTAAACAATGTAATATTATAATATTCAGGGTGAAGACTGAATTGCATTTCTATCCACAACTTTCCTGAAATTTTGTTTTTCAGTGAATAAATGTTTAACTATTTGAAACTCATCCAATTAGTAAATGCAGTGGGGACCTTTGTTTGAACCCCAGCTGGGCTGGCCTAGGACTCAGAGCCATGTGATCATAAGAAGAAGACCCCTGGGAAGGACTACAGGGCTCCTTGAAAAGAACTCACCTAAGGAAAAGGCAGCACTTCCAAGAGAAGGTATCATTTCTCAGAACTGAGGGAGGGGCATTTCTCAGAAACTGTCGTTCTTATCGCTCTCTGGTCCACTTCCTCCATCCAGGTCCTCTTGTCCTCTTCTCCACTACTGCCCCATCTGCAGACCTGTGAAGAGCCTTAGAGAGTGGAGTACTAACAAACAGCCATTAAGTGGCAGCTGAAAGCACTGCATGTGAACTACACAGGAGACACCCCAGGAATTTGGAAAGGACTAGAAAGTTAACAATAGTGGGTAGAACCCAGAGCCAGTGGAATCATGTGTTACCTTCAGAGTGGCACAGACTGGTGGGGCCTAAGACACATGGATCTCAGACTCATTTAGGGATTGGAATAGTTGAGCTTTTTATTGTGCACTGTTAAATGGATCTTCCCTTATGCTACTGTTTTTCACATGAGCAAAACAAAGATTTTACATACAAAGTTCTTTCTGATGATAAAAGAAATATATCTACAATTACCTGCTATAAAGGTAAAATCAGCATTAACTGTGAAGAAAAAAGATATAAATATATATTATATATGTATGTGTATATAGTACGTGTATGTACATGTGTGGGCATGTATATATGCATGCATATATGTATACATATGCATGCATATATAATGTATATTCTTTAAGTAATGTGGGGAAATGTAGGATGATAAAAGTAGAGCAAATAACTGAATGAAACAAAAATCATAGAGGTAACAGTGCCTGAAACACTGGTTACAGTGTTCTACATCTATAACTGAATTTTTTATGCATTCATTTGCATGATTGTATGTACACATTCAGTATTTTGTACCTCTCTATAAGGGAAGTTATTTGGTAAATAATGACTTCAGAAACTGAGACTCTAATAAAATTGTCATAATGTAGATGAATTTTGCTTAAATCACTAACCTGAGACCTTAGACAAAGTTTCTACACAGCTGTGATCTTTCCTGAATAAATTATTCAAATATCTCCTTAGGTAAATTAGCTCTCATTCAAATATCAAAAACAAGGGTATGGTGTATGCATGTCTGTATTTATGAACACACACTGGTTCTGGGATTAATTTTAGATATGATAGACTGATTCAGAATGTGACTGATTATTCTAAATAATTAAGAGATAACATTAAATAAAATATATTTACCATTAAAAATAGTAATGCATACTGTTGGAATTTGCTGAAAGTCCAAAAATGACACTCTTCTTCTCCTTGAGTTTTAAAACAAGGTTTAAAAAGACGTGCAATGTGAGATCCAAATATTGCCTTTATTACTGATAAAACTGGTGCAGAAGGAGGCTTGTATCTATGGACAGGCAAGCTTCCTACTGGAGCCAGAATTAGACAGTCCCTGCCCCGCAGCACTGGACAGGGCCGTCCTCTGCGTGTGGAGGAGGCAGGCGTGTGTTCGCTTTGGGGCAGGTCACTCTCAGAAGGGAAAATGAAAACTCTCTTCTTACCATGTCCATTTTCTCCTTCTAAACTCATGGTCTGGTAAGTAAGGGAGTGGCAAAAAGTGTTATCTAATGAAAGCCCTTCACTAGGAAGGAAACATCAGGAGTGTTTCTCAAACATAGTTTTCAGTTTTGTGTTCTATTAACCATTAATCCTGGGGTTCAGCCACCCCCTTGGGGGAAAATATAAGCAGTCCCATGATTCCCCCATCATGAATGCTTCCTAATCCCAGTGGCTTCCTCATGAATAGCATCCCAGAACCCCTGGTGAGCAGTTTTGATTTTGCTTCCAGAAGGCTCATTTAACACACCAGAATAATACATTAGGTAAATTAAAGCCAGGGCCACTTTCTACCCAATCATAAAAGTTGACTATCTATTCTTTTCCCATCACAAATCCTGAGCAGCCTCACTGTCCAACATAGTTTGTTAGAAGTTCAAAATAACAGCAATTACAAAGATTGATATAGTCCAATAGAAAATGATTAACATAGAAATATGAATATAAACTCTCTTCCACTAACAGTTCTCAAAGAGCAACTGAAGTCTGTAAACCAAAGCCTGGTTACAAAGTGAATCTAAAGCCATTGTGACCCAAAGAAATGAAAAGTCCACAATCAATTTCCCTTACCTTTCAATATTAAAGTACAAAGACATTAATGTTCAAAATTTACCCTTTCCAACCTCTTATCTTGCTCAGTTTTTACACAGGGATTCTCCATCTTGGGTAAAGTTGTGCTTCTTTCAGCAGCTGTAGATTAGGCTGCCTCATACCATAATTAATGTAGTTCATAAGAATGGTATTACTTAATGCTAACTCTTTCACAAACTGCCCTTAAAAATGGCCAGAGTTATTTGTAGAACATCCAAGATTATTACAGCATTAGCCCCAGAGCTACCAAAATTAGAAAAAGACTCAATTCTCAATCCTTAGGGCAGTTAGCCCAGAACAAAATTATATTCCCAGAATTCAGTACTTAGTTTAAACCAAAAAGAATTGGCAAAGACGAGTGCAGAGACTCAGCAGCATTGCGAAAAGGAGGACACCTCCTTGGTGTCGTGTCCGTATGCCAGAGTTTATGCCACTTGTCCAGAGGCCATGACCTATCAACTTTGAATCATTTTGGAAATAGCTCTTGGAAAGAGATTATTTTTGGAACTATGAATTTTCTAGATCAGGAGAGAAATCTACCTATGCATACTGTCCCCTCTCAGAGTAGGGAATTTAAGATATTGTTGCTTGATGTTGTTCCCTGGGTGCTGGGCAGGAGCAACTGGAGTTTGCACTTGAGCAGCCCTACCACCTTGTCCAGCCTGTGGGGTCCCCAACCCTCTTGCTTTCCTCTTTGCACCTGGACAGGCCAGCTGGAGACTCCCAGATGTCCTCTGTGTGGCCCAGAGAAACTTCCTGCACTCCTATAATAAGCGTGGCACAACGGTGCCTTTCTTCCCCACCCCTGGCCCCCAATGTCTGAGTAAATCTTCCCAAAAGCCCTAGAGATAATGTTGATTCTTGCATTGAACAAATGAGAGTTCTGAAGTCAAAGATTGAATGAGATTAAGAATGGCAGGAAAAGCGTCACTTTTTAAAGTAATTCTCCTCAGAGATGGTGGAGTTGGGAAAAGTTCCCTAATGAACACACATGTAACTAATAAGTTTGATAAGTTTGATATTGTATGTATGTCCATACAATAGGTGTGGGATTTTTAAATAAAGATTTGGAGTTAGAGGGACATTTTGTTACCATGCAGATTTGGGACACAGCCAGTCAAGAGCAATGCAGAAGACTGAGGACCCGTTTTACAGAAGTTCTGACTGTGGCCTGCTCCCTTTCAGTGTCAATGATTCTCAGAGCTTCCAGAACTTGAGTTAACTGGAAGAAAGAATTCTTATATCATGCAGCTCTAAAGAGCCTGAAAACTTTCCTTTTGTGATTTGGGGTAACAAGATCAACATAAGTGATCTACAAGTGTCTGCAGAAGAACCCCAAGCCTGGTGTAGGGACAATGACATTACCTTTACTTTGAAACAAGCACAAAAAGATGCCACCAATGTCACAGTGGCCTTTGAGGAAGCAGTTGGAACAGTGCTTTCTACTGAGGATAGGTCAGACCACCTGATTGAGACAGACAGTCATCTGCACTGAAAGCCCAAGCCCAGCTCATCTTGCTGTTGATCATTAAACAGGCTGCCTGAGCCTTTTAACTGACTCACACATACATACAACGTGGAGATGAGAATTAGCACTTGCTGCAATGGATCGTTTACTCATAGAATTGCACTTAACTATGCTGCTGTTTCATTAGAGGTTGGAGAAGGGACAAATCCACTCATGGAAGACTCTATTTACTCACAGTGACACCTTACATTTATAAATCGTACAGTTGTCTAATGACATTTAATTTAAATATGTAAGTCACAGAGCTAACAAATGAGATGACCAAGACTTCAATTATAATGAAAAAACAAAACACTTGAATATTCAAGTAGTTATTTTTCCCCCTGGGAATAGGGAGAACTACTTTTTACATATGTATATTTTTATGTAATTAGTGTTCTATTCCTTATTCAGGGAAAAAAACTTCTAAATCAATAATGTTAGCTATTAAAAATTAAAATCTAATGCATTTTTAAAACAAACAAAAAAGTTATTGCTGCTTGAATAAAATCTAGAAATTTGACTTGGAGCCATCCTAGTCTTATTTGAGGTGCCTTTCTTTCCCATCCAGTATATTAAAAACCTTCTAAATTTCTATTTCCCCTTTGAACTCCACATTCCTGGTGTTAAAAAATATTTTCAAAAGTAGCAACATTATGACTCACACATATAAAAATAAACATGTATTAGAGATTTTATTAGATTAATTATTAAATGGAAGAACCAGGTAACTGGTTCAAAGGAGAAGTCAAAGCAGCATGATTTTTATGGAGTAAGGAATGTTGAAATGAATGTGTAAATAACACAAAACTGGTTTTGCATAGGATAGCGGTGTAAGGGCTGTCCCTCCACAGAAGGAATCATTTCCACATCTATAAACAAGAACTATTTTGCATTGCTATCAGTTATTTTTAACTTACAGAGTTGTAAAATGGCTCCCATAGAATCAGAATCAGGTAACGATGAAGGGTGTGTGCTAGTCTAGATGTGACTTAGCCACATAGTTTTCCATCGGAGTGCACATTTTCCCTCACTAGCACCTCAGCATTGAATTGAATGTGGGCCCCAGTTAGTTACAGAGCATTCTCATTCTTATGTAAGCAGGCCTCTTCTGTCTTCTGGTAGACTTTTCTACCAGTCAGCCTTCAGGCCCACTCAGATGTCTGACCCAGGCCTTAAGAACCGAAAGCTCTGAGCCACCTGTGTAACCAACAGTCCTACAGGTGACACCGGCACTGAGAAATAACAGGGAGCCAACACAGGTAACTGTGCTATTCACTTGGATTTTACTAATGCAGGTTCACTCGGTTTTTATTAATGCAGATTTAATGCAAATCAATACTAACCTAATAACAATACTAATCACTCAAACAATCAGTAATAACATCACATGAAAGAATTCAGGGATAATGAACCTGAGTTCCAGAGTCTCAGTCAGCAGGTCCGGGAGACAGCACAGTGGACAAGGGAGCCATCAGCATCTTGAAAGGGAAGATGTCTGGAGCCAGGTGGGCAGTGGGGGCAGCAGAAGTCCTCAGTCCAGCAGGGCAGAGCCCCCAGTGGCCAACGCCAAGGGAGATCAGCGTGGCGTGGAATAGCACTCTGGTCTGTGGAGCTGGGCTGTTTCAGCAGTGGTCTGGAGCCTGCCTCAGTTATACCCTTGAAAGTGGTGTTCTCTGCCCTTCTAGGCCCCTTAATAAATGCCTTGGTACTGTGGATGGCAAGTGGGGAATTTGCCCAGGAGCCTATGTGGGGGTGGTCTCACTCTGCAGACATGCCTCTTCTGGTTATGTGTGCAGATATCTTAGGTGTGTTTCCTTGCTAGATGTGTCTAGTATGACTTACGTAGTTTTCCTCTTGAACCAAAGTGTCATGGCTGACTGGCAACCATTTTGGTTGATGTGAGGGACTCCAATTTGTTTTATATGCTTTATCCTATGTTGACCACACCAATGCCATTTTATTGGTCCTGCTCTCCATACCCATAGAGGCTGTATTTACTACTCTTGCTACTGGTTCACTAGTCCTAAGAACCCTGCCTTCTAATCTGAGCCACATCAAGATCCCATGGTGGGGAGTGCTCGTTGACTCTGTGCACAAGCCCTGTGAATCCAAGGTCAGATTCTTCACTGTTCGCTCTTTCCTCCTTCGTGCAGACCAGCCTGATCCCTACCAAGGTCTGGCACTCATAATTGAAATCCTCTGTAACACACACACACACACACACACACACACACACACACACACCCTCAGCTGTATTGCATTATAAAAGCAGTGAAAGAATGCTGCTTTAGAAGTATGTCCAAAAAAATCTCTTTTCTCAGTGGGAGGGTGGTGGGTAGAGGTGAAACGGGGTATGATAAATGGTTATGGAAATAATACAATAAAAAATAAACTATTAAAAATATTTTTTTTCTAAGACTGGATGACTGCCTCAGCTCCTCCAGCTTTTAATCCCTCTGACGCCTGCTGGTTTTGTAAGAACCCAGGAGGCCAGAGCATGCTTGCCTGTATAATCCAAGGACAAGCTGCAGCCTGCACAGAAAAGCCACCACTTGGGAACAGTACCTTTGCTGAAGACAGCAATGCCAAAGCTGCTTGCTGATCAGCCTCTCATGGCTGTCTGCTGAGACCAACCAGGGACCCCATACATTTGCTGGGCCCTGCTCCATAAAGATAGTCACTGGCCTGTGAATAGAGAGCTTCATAAGCAGTAGTAACCAGCAAGCTCAAAATACTGTATAGCCCTAGGGAAAGAGTCTTTGGCCTAGACTGCAGCAGGTAAAAGTTCATTGTACAGCTAGCTGTTCAGACTGACTATATATCAAACCTCCATGGTCAAAAATCTGAGTGACCTGGCCCCACCTAAAGCTCCCTCTAAGACTGCCATTTTGGTACCAAATTAACTCTACTCCTCATCTATTTCTCCAGGTTGGCTGCAAATGTCCCATTGCCCTGCACTCCCCTGCCGCCAACCCACCTCTTCCATACTGCCATAGTCCCAAGAGGACCAGGAGAGGGAGAAGTGAGTCTGCAGCCCAGATCCTGTGATACTCTTCAGCTGGGGAGGCACTCCTCTAAATGGGAGGATAAGAAAGGGGTAGAGAGGCCAGCAGCATTCAGGCTCAATGTTCTCACTTCACATCCTCCATAGGAAATGTAAGATAGGAAAGAACTGCTCTCCCCACATGAATAGCATTGGCTCAAGGTGCATTTCTGTTTCATGTATTACCAAGATAGAAAGAGGGGATCTCCATTAAGTCATATCTACCATCTAATGTAAGATACATCCCAATTAGAAAGAAGTTCAAACTGAGAGAAAGAGAGACAGAGAGAGAGAGGAAGTGAGCCTTAGAATTAATAAAGTATAGTAGTAACAGTAAGAGCTAAAATTTGGGGATAGTTAGTTACTACATGCAAGGCACTGTAAGCTCTCCACTTGAATGGTCTCATTTAATCCTCACTAGAGCCTCATGAAGGCAGATATTATTAATATTATTCTCCCCATTTTACAGAAGGAAATGGAAGTAGATTGAGATTAGTACCTTTCCGAGGCCATATAGGTATTAAATAGTGGAGCCAGTCAGTCTGAGTCTAAATTCCTGCCCTTGCATCATTGTAGCTCATTTGGAAATTACAGAAATATGAAGCAGGAAAAAGTTACTTGTCCTACCACTGAAAGACATCAAAATTTTTTAATGAGATTTTTAATGATCAGTATTTTTGCAACAGTTTTTATATGAACCAAACAGAACTATTAATAAGTAGCACCCTGAAATTTCTGTCCAATATTTCTATGTCCAACATAGAGTCCCACTATGAGTCTTTTGATTTACGAAGTTTTTGTTGGGAGTCCCAGCCAATCCTCTTCTTGCTTTGCTCCTTAATGGGTTAAGCCAAGCCTTTGCATGGTTTGGCCCATTTCCATAATGGTACTTAAGGTCACACAGGAGTGTGTTTCTTGTGTCAGTGCCAAGTGCTGCTCTTAGACCCTGGACACTGTAACACGATTCTGCTGTGTCCTTACAGAAAATGATCCCGGCCCCCATGAGGCACCATAGGGCAAGCAACCAGAAGTTATCACAAAAGCATGACTCAGATTTTTGGGAAGCCAGCAGCCTCAGAGGACAAAGCTCTTCTAAGACCTAGGAGGCTTGCGACACCAGTGACTGGTTGCCGTGAGCAGTATCTTCAGGTCAGAGAGCCCAACCCAGAGGATGTCTGGCGCTTGAGAATGCGAGCGAGCGCAGCTTAAAACTTGTGAAAAACAAAGTTGAACACCTTGCCTGTGGCTATGACATCAGCCATTCACACACACAGCAAACCCAGCCCAGTGGTATGCAGATCGACTGTGTTTCACAGGAACAAGATGGAAACATCACGCTGGCTTTCCCCCCTTAAACCCATGCCAGAGGAAACAGGGTGGTGCTTCATGGTGTCTGTATGTGACTGGGAACTGTTTTTATAGAAACAGAATTGTGGTTGGTGTAGGTTTTCTTGAACTATGCAGGGAGTCAGAGGGACTTGCTACATTCTTAGGGGCTTGGAAGTTTTATGAGGAATTTTTGTGAGGAATTTTTAAGTGTCCATTTTAGGTTTTCTAAGATTTTTATTTATTTATTCTTAGAGAGAGAGGAAATGAGGGAGAAAGAGAAGGAGAGAAACATCAATGTATGAGAGAAACATCGATCAGTTACTTCTCGCACACCCCCAGCTGGGAACCAGCCCACAACCCAGGCATGTGTCCTGACTGGGAATCAAACTGGTGACCTTTTGGTTTGTGGGACAATGACCAACCCACTGAGCTACATGAGTCAAGGCAAGTTTTCATTTTAAATATTGTAGAAAAATCATCTTACTTGTTATGAAGAGATAATTCATTTGCGGTGATAATTCACACCTGAAAAACATTTTTTTGGTAAAATAAGACTTTTATTTCTTAAAGTAGTGTTTCTCCCACTGAAGTAATGGACATATTCTTGAAACTTCATGAGAATATTTTTCTCTTGAAAATGCTAATAGAGCCCTCAAATTTGAGAAGCATCGGTCTGGAGCATTAAAAAGAATTAAAGCGGTAACACCTACCATGGTGTCAGAGGGCCCCTAGACTCACCGGAGTGATCACTTTGAAGTTATATCAATGTCTAGTCACGGTACAGCACATCTGAAACTAATGTACGTCAACCATAACTGAAAAAAACTACAACACCTGAGTATAATTTGGGGCTAGTCCCTCCTTACCTCAGTTTCTCTGCTGCATGACTTCTCCCCACCCATTCCCTTAAATGAGATGTCAGATCAGGTGGAATGAATGTGCTGTAGCTCTCTCAAGTGGAAGGATACAAACTTAACGGAGGGCATTAAATGTTGTAGGTATAAATATAGCTCTTGAGTGCAAAGCATACACAGCTAAGAAAAAAAGTCACTCTTACCCAGAAGCCTTGTGCGGGCGACGGTGAGACAATGGAACACATGCTCAGAGGGCGCTGTCCCTTCCTTAAGCTCCTCCAGAGGGACAGATCATCCTGGTCATAATCCGCATGGGAGGTCTTCAGAAAGGGCGGCAATGGGGCTTCTAGTTTGGCCAGATGGGCAAAGTAAATCTCCACGGAGAGGACTGTTGCAAGGCACGGGTGCAAATGCATGTAAAAGTATCTAGCACGGTGCTAGGCACAAAGCGGTACTCCATACATGTTTCTTTATTCTGAATCTTTAATTTCAATAATTTGGCTTGACAGACTATTATTTTAATTTATATTCTCAATAAGTTTTGTATTATATGTATGCTTACCTTGGACATAGACCAAATGAACATATTCACATTTGACAAGCCTGTAGTGGAAAAATGTGGGAAAAACTCAGTTCTTTTTGCTGATGCACTAAAGAATTACAGATCAGCAAGTCTCTCAGTGCAAGCAAAGCTTAGCAGTGATAAGTTCTCGTGGAAGAGAACGGGCCTAGCCAAGGTGGGGAAAAAGGCATCAGTAAAGGGCAAGTAAGGGCCGCAAAAGTATCAGGTCCTTCCGTCCTGAGGATTTATATAATTGAGGGTTGGGGGAGGGACTTATATATTGATTGGTCAGTAAAGGCAGTGCCAGCTTCACCACTGGACATGACTACCCCAACCTGGGTATGTGTGGGAGTCTGTTTCCCCAAATTCTTATCTTGCTCCACACAACCTTTGGTCATCTTGTTGCAAAACAGATACATGACAGAAGGCAGTTAATTAAAGTTGAGGCAATTGCCCAAAGTTATTTATGGGCTCTAAGTACTAGGGATCCCCTGGTAAAACAGATAGTGACCAGAGGCAAGCAATTAACCAAAGTTGCTTTTTCTTTGGGTACTGTGAACCCCCACCTTTTCCCACTTCTATACCTTGTGATGAATACACAGTTTCAAAGACTTTCTTTCCCAGACAGTGGAAAAGATACATACAGAACTTCAAGGGCTCCTCTGCTACTACTCTGTTACAGTGTTTCTTATGATGTTTGGAACACCTGGCAATCTTATCCCACCAGGCTCAGGACTGCTGGGTTGTTGGGTGAGACATGCCTTCCTCCTCCTCCTTGCCTTGGTTTACTGCCTGTCCTACCTAACATATCTACCACATTCCAGACACAAGTGCTAGGTGATTTTACAGATGCAACCCCAGTGCCTCCCAAATCCTCCAATATCTTAGGTCAAACTGTTCATTGACACCCAAATAAAAAACTATAGTCCTTCCCCATATGATTCTGGAAGCCCCAAACCCAAAGTTTCTGGGAGGAAACTTCCATTTTCTTTATAGTTTTCTGTCCAGTTCTCCTGATCCCACAAGGTGAGTATAGCCTCTTCTCCATTGTTCTCCAAAACACACTCCCCAAGGCTGTTGTGCCCTTAAAATGAATTCTGCTGCTTCTCTAGAAAACTGCTTCTGCATTGGGATTCTTAGCCCAAACTCCAAGAGTATCTGTCTTTCCACTCCTTACTCTACCTCTAATTCCTGATCCCAGGGAAATCACCGTGATTAGCAGGAGAGAAGCCTCCTCATGCCAGTCTGCTTACTGTTGACTCTGTACCTAGATTCAAAATGCTGGATATACAGATTTATCCTGGTGCCTATAAATGCCTAAATGAAAGTAAAGGAATATCAGAAATGAGAAAGTTGTTTGACATTTGAGATTTTACAAAGTGTTTCGATTATAAGGCTCTGTCTTTGTTATTTCATTTTTGAAAACAAAGTATTTTTGGCATAAGCACTCTATCAATACTAATTTTGGCTGCTTATAGAAGTCACCTGATGGACTTAGTAAAAACAAAGAAGAAAAATAACATAGATTTAATCATTATTCCTGGGTATGTAACCACACAGTTGTGAATAAACATTATTATAAACAAGCCTTTTAAAAATTACTTTTAAAGCAATACAGTAAGTGGTTAGATTTTGACAATCAAGAAAATACACACCTACAGAAGAAATGAAAAACCACGTTGGCCTGGCCTGCTGTTATGTGAGTGTGTGCTTGTGGCTTGCTTTGGGATCACGTTCAGCTGCATGTAATAGAAGCCTGGCCACAATGGCTTGGTCAGAAAAGATTGCAGTCTTCTCACACAGCACGAAATTTGGATGTAAGCAGTCTAAGTGTGGTAATGCAGTTCAGCAGTGCCATTAGGAATGCCAGCTTATATTTACTTTTCCTTCACCATCTTCATTGTGTGGTTTTAGTCCTTCTGATTACAAGACAGCTCACTTCTCATCTTCTTGTCCACATTCCCGGCCAAAGTAAAGAGGTTAGGACCTGGAGGGAAGAGTTAAAAAAATGCATGCAAGCCAAGTTCCCCTTTTATGAAGAATTTGTCCTAAAGACCCCACCCAGCCATTTTCACTTCTGGTACCTCACATTGGTCAGAATCTGAACTATGTTATGTGGTCTAGCTGCAAGGCAGTCTGAGAAGCTTAGTATTTCTAACTTGGGCATATTGTTCCACCCAAATTAAATTGGAGTTCTAGAGTTAAAGTAAAGAATAATTGGTTTTGAAAGAGCAATGCGCAGTGTCTGCCATAGCCTCATACAGCGACTCAAAGGATGCTTCATTGTGTGGGAATTCAGAACCAGTCACCCAACATGTGCCTCTGTGGTACGCAGATTGCTTGGGGCTCAACAGAAACTTCTTCCCCTCCCTCTACTGCCTGGAAGAACTTGAATTAGAAGCCTTGCCCACTCTTGGCCTTGCACCATCTTAGAGACCTCCACGCCATGACAGCCACATGGAGGGAGAAGCAAATGCTCAGGCTGAAGTGCAAAAGAAGAAAGATGAGGCAGATGTTCAAGTCAACTGCTAGCTGGTGCCCCCACAGAAGCCACAGGAGCAGAAATAAGGGAGGCCGGAGGCCAGGGACACTGGTACAAATTGTTGGACTGCATGCCTGCTTCCTAGAACTTCTCGATGGATCTAGAACATACATGCCATCTGATTGCTGTGACCACCTTTTGAGAGACCCACCCTCTCTTACAAAAACAGTCCCTTTGGGTCCTTTGCCCTGGACCTGTGACATTCTGGACTGGTTCTGTTCTCATCTGTGGCTGACTGTAATGTGTACAATAAATCATTTCTTCTAAGCTGAGGAAAAAAAAAAAAGAAAAAGCTTTGCTCATAAAGATAATCAGAAATAACCTCTTTTGACTGTGGGTAGGGCAGGACAAATTTCTTTTTACTAAACACTTGCTCTTCACATGATCCTGTAATGACATTTGAAGTCCACAAGGCATCTCGCCTCATCCCTAGCGCAAGACGTCCATGTTTCCTTTCTGTCTCTGAACCTGTCATGCATGGGGTTCTCTGACTCTCGGGTATGTGGAGCTCCCCATACAGATGCATGTATTGAATTTGGTTGTTTTACTGATCTGCTGCATGTCTATAAGATTATTAGACCAGCCATAAAAGCCTTGAGGGTGGAGTAAAATGTCTTCCTCCCCAACAACTGCAAACAGCTTACGTAGCAATAAAAATTAGGGTGTCAACATAATAAATGATCAAACTTGTAGCAAATTTTTATGAGTTTATTTGAGCCAAATGATGACAATTGCTGAGAAGCAAAAAGGATGGAGAAAATGTTCCAGGAAATGGCAGTTTCACCACTTATTTACCAGAGTCAAGGAGAAGACATAAGGGGGATACATGAAATCAACTGGTGATGAATTAGGGAGATGGGAGAAAAAGTGAGGAAATCTCTGAGACTGGATAAAAAGTAAAACAAACGGGCACATTTCATTTATATAGGTGGGTACAGGGTAGTTAACAGTTAACAACAGTGAACACAGATAACAATAACCATGAGGGGCTCTGTGGTCTTGTGCTCTGGTGCACTTAATTTGCCCTGAGGGGTCTGGAAAAAGGAAATTACCCCAACATTCCATAGATATGTTACAGATGCAAAAAGACAATAGACAGGCTTAGTTGAGGTAAAGATTGACTTTTGTCAAGAAAGATGCTGGCCCAAGACATAGCTATTCCCCGTGACCGGCTTTTATAGGGTTGGTCAAAAAGTCCATGTGGTTTTATCCATAAAATAAAAGACACATTTTTCATTTTCACCAATAACTCTATTGATTTTGATATTTTGAATATGTCGGTTATCTCCTATGTGGTATAATGTTCGTTGTTCTCATTTAATGTCTTGATTTGATTGCTATCAGCTTCAACTGGTCTACCCAACTATGGAGCATCATCCAGAAAGAAATCTCCAGCACAAAACTTTGCAAACCACGTTTGACATGTTTGATCAGTCACAGCACTTTCTCCATACACTGCACAAATCTTTTTTTGCATTTCAGTTGCATTTTTACCTTTCTTGGAATAATAAAGCATAATATGCCAAAAATGTTGTGCATTTTCTTCCATCTTCAATATTAAAATGGCTACAAAAATTCACTGATTTTGATTTTTTTTAATGCATGTTGACATGACAGCTGTCACAATACAATCTAATAAAACTGTTTCGAATGAAGTTAAAGATGACTAAGCACTACTAGAGTCATCTTACAGGAAAAAATGAATTTTTTGGCCAACCCAATAGTCAGAAAGTTTTGATTTCAGACTATCCTATGTGGTTACTTTAGGTCTCTGGGTTTCTAAGGCCGCCATGCAGGCCTCCCCTGAGCTTGTCGGGTATTGTACGTGGCCCCTTTTTCCTCCACAATGTATTCTGGCAAACAGCACTAGTCATTACAAGACACTTTTGTAGACCCGTGCATCTGAAACTTTACTGTGCATACCAAACACCTGGGGATCTTGTTAAACTACTCCGCCACCTAATTTGGGAAAATTCCGTAACCCCATCTGAGCATCAATGTCCTTATCTATAAAACAGGAATTAATAATAGTCCATCTAACTCATGAAGTTATTTGAAGATGAGATAATATATGTTAAGTACTATGAGAGAAAAACAGATAAATTGAGTTGGTATTGTCAAGAGAGCAATGCAAAATGGAGCTCAGAGGCCTCTGGGAAGCCAAGCTAACTCACTCCCTTCCATATGAAACTCAACTTTTGAAATGGGCCAAACCAAATGGCTACATCCTGATATAGTTCCTGGAATAGGGGGTCTGCATCACTGAGCTCTCTATCAAAAAATAAATTTTTACCTAGCAAAGGACATAAGCAATTAATCATGTATAGCATAGTGTAAGTCTGCTGGCCGGCACCAAATACAGCTCTTTCAAAGCAGCTTATGTAATTCCTTTGGAAACACCCCTTTTATGTCTTTGTGAACTTGGTCCCTTTCCTCCACTTTGGAATACAGTTGAATTTCCACCAAAATCTGTGTCTCCAGAATTTGCAATTCTAAAGACTCCAAGTAAAGCTTTTGTCTGCCTTTCAGTTCTCAATTAAATTTGATACATGGTGCTTTTCATTTAGTAAGAACTCAGTATACATTAACCATTATCATAATAATACTACCATCAACATTGTTAGACGATGTGATGCTGGAATTTATAATAACACATATAAATTTGGCCTTCCTCCCCCATACACAGCTCCTAAAAACACTGTAATTTCCTAAGTAATAAGAAAAATGGGAGCATCTTTTGTTCTTTTGGCCTGGTTCCTGAACTAGCTCCAGAGGTGAAGGGAGTATCTTTTGTTATTCCTAAACACCCTTTCAACCACACTTCGGTTTGTGTTAATAAGGTGAATTTTGGAAAGCCCCTAATGGGGACTGATTGCCTGGGAAACCAAACTGAAATTAGAGGGTTTGAACTCTCAGGTTCACCCTCCAACCTCCTGGAGGGGACAGGGGCTGGAGGGTGAACCACCAAAGGCCAATGAATTAATCAATCATGCATTTGAAATGGAGCCTCCATAAAAATCCCTATAGTATGGAGCTTGGAGTTCACTGAACTTCTGGGTTGATGAACAGGTGGAGGTGCAGGAAGGATGGTGACTGTGGAGAGGCCCTGGAAAGTCTGTGCTCCTCTCCACACACCTTGCCTTGTGCATCTTTTACATTTGGCTATTTCTGAGTTGTATTTTTTCATAATAAATTGCTAATCTAACAAACTGTTTTCCTGAGTTCCATGAGTCAGTCTAGGAAATTATTAAAACTGAGGAGGTGGCCATAGGAACCTTCAATTTATAGCCAATTAGTCAGAGGCTCAGGCAAAGAATTTGACGTGCAATTGATGTGTGAAGTGAGGGGGCAGTCTTGTAGGACTGATGATCCCTTTTACCTGTGGGATCTGAGGCTAACTCTAGGTAGATAGTGTCAGAATTGAGTTAAATTGTAGGATACCAGCTAGAGTTGGAGAATTGGTGACTGAGAGAAAAAACCCACACATTTTTGTGACCAGAAGTGAGGTATTGAGAGTATAGTATGTGTGTAGGGATGGAAAATAATAGAGTTTTCCCCTTTCAATAGCTAAAAACATTCCCACTGTATATCAGTACAGTTCACAGAGAAGTCCACATTGTTTCAGTAGTAAAGTGAAAGGTAGCACTGTGGGGAAAGAAGAAACTTCCCTTCATCCCTAGGATCTTTCTGCTGGTCTGATAATCATATAGACAGATTAACAAGAGAAAATAACCAAGTTTAATACACACATATGTATGGGAGCTCTGCATGCAGCAGGGTCAGAGACCCTGCATGCACAACAGTTCCAGAGGCAGAAAAGGAACATGGATATGTAAGGCATTCTGAGTTGGGATGAGGTAAGGTGCCCTGGGAACTTCAAACGGTGATTACAGTATGATCAGAAGAACAAATGTTTAGTAAATAGAAGTTTCTCTTGCCCTACAGGCACATCAAAGAGGTTATTTCTGATAATCTCCCATGATGAACAATTCCAGTTCTCCCAGGTAGTCAAGGAAGGGGCAGGAGTGTCTTCTGAGCTCAAGGGTAAAGTTGCCCTTAACTCAAAACGATCTGCATACCACAGAAACAGATCAGTTCTGACCCCTCACAGCACAAAGTGACTCATTCCTTCATACATTCGTAGCATGCTAGAGCTGCCCGTCTCTTACAGCCCTGCCCTGCCCTACAGATCACACATTTCAGCTCTCTGTATTCAACAGTGTTATCCCACACTTTAAAATCTTTGTACATGCTCTTCCTTCTGCCTGGAATATTCTTTCTGTCTCTTCAATACTTCACCTAACTTCAACTCTTTCTTCTTTTCTCAATACATTGATTTTTTCCCCTATTCATTATCTTTCTTTTTTCTTTCTTTCCTCCATATATGTGTTTACCCCTGCCCCCGTTTTCTTAAATTTATTCAACAAATTTGTGGTTACTGAATGTCAATCATGTGCCAGGGAAAACATTAGCCAACAACACAAAGTCCCTGTCCTCCTGAAACTTACAGTTTAGTGAGGAAGATAGATGTAAGATCCCCCAAAATAAATACCTAAATATGTAATACATCATGTGATGATAACTTCTATGGAGAAAACTTAACAGGTAAAGGGGTAAAAAGTTGTTATATGGGGAGCTATTTTAGTCAGAATAACAAATAATTTAAATATATTTATCTTCCTCATAGGCTGATGAATATCTCAGATATCAGACATTATATCATTTACCTCTATCTGTATCTTTAGTCCTTAATGTGTCTAAAGCCAAGGAGATACTTAATATTTGTTGAATAAAAGAAAGAATGAGTGAATGAATGAATTAATTAATGTTAGATTCCAATATAAACCCCAGCTGAGAAAACCGAGACCCAGAGAATTTCCATTTGCCCGTTAGTAAATAGAGAGCAAGAAATCGAAATCTTAGTTCTAAGAACACCTGTTTTAAGGACAATATTGCTTTTACTGTGTCCTATTATGCATCCCTAAAACATCTTTATTTTAATAATGTCCCATCTGCTCTTTTTTCAGTGTTGACTAAACTTGGCACTTGAATAAAATTCTGGGAGCTGGTTTTTCTAGATTTTTAGTTAGTCTTCATGGAAACTATCACTGTTTACTCTTGAGTAGAAAAAGGGCTTTACCAAGTCCCAACTGTATGTTTGTTCACCTGGTCAAACAGCTGGTTGGTCATAAATCACAAGAATTCAGGATGCACAGTGGATCGCGGATGAGGAAAGAGTTTTCATTGCAATCCTCTAGGATTTTTCATAGAGGAAAAATAAATTTGGGACAACAGTTCTCAAACTTTGGCTCAGGACAATTTTATTGCCTTACAAATAATTGAAGACCACAAACAGCTTTTGTTTATGTGAATTATATTTATTGATATTGGAAATTAAAACTAAGTAATTTTAAAAATATGTTATTGATTAATTTATTTTAAAATAACAATAAAAGATGCATTACATGTTAATATAAATGTTGTTTTTATGAAAAAGAACTATATCTTTCAAAACAGAATATATATAATGAGAAGAGTGGCATTGTTTCACATTTTTGAGAATCGCTTTAATGTCTAGCTTAACAGAATCGTTTCTGCTTCTGCATTCAGTTTGTTGTGATACCAGTCATCAGTAAACCTCCGGAAAACTCCACTGCATATTCATGAGAGAATGAATACAAAGCTGCGGGCTAGGTTCTGGAAATATCAACACATTTACCTCATCAGCTCTCCCATTTCTGTCACCATCATCTCCCTAGATGTTCAGGGTGGAAATCTGTGCCTCAACTCCTTTTCTTCATTTCCTTTACACCCCACTTTCCGTTTTTCAGCTTTGTTAACAATTGCAGCCAAACTGCCCTAAACAAAACAAAACAAAACAAAAAAAACAAAGTCTGAATCAATTTGAACTCTCACTGAAAGGGCAAGAGAACACCTTGCTCTGTGTCCTTGCCAACATAGCCTGAATTATCTGTTCCTTGAATGCCTGGGATAATTTGCCCATAGAACAATGTGGCTTGGTGACGCTTTTGTGGAAAAATGTTTGCTATTTTTTTTCTATTTTCTGTGGGGCACTGCTATGCCCTTTCATCCCCAGAGTCCACTGCAGTTGTGAGAGGAGCTGCTGCCACTGCTTTGTGTGATAAGACAAAGGGGAGGGGCTGGCCTGCCCAGACGCTCAGCACAGGATTCCCTAGTTAATAACTGGCCTCCCCTGCTCCATCGTGTCTGTTGAATGGTTCCTGGAAATACAGTTAGGTTTCACAAAGTTACTTTTAATATATTTTCTGTAAACCACAACTTTTATTCTAGAGAATTTACATATAGCATAAAAAAAGCATTTGTATGAGTATTGTGTTTATGATTTCAGCTGTACTAAGTCTAAGAGATCTATGAAAGTTTTCTTCAAATCTCTTAAAAATGATTTTTCTTTGTGATTTGCATAAATCATTTTAAAAGGCTTGTAAAGAACTATGAAATTCTTGATTTCTTGTTTTAAAAAGGCAATGCCAGCCATTAATGACTCTTCTGGGGATACTTATTGATTTCATAGAGAGAAGGTGGAATCATAGCTTTGAATAAAGCAAAGGAATAAGCAAAAGGATTAATGCAAACTCAGACCTATTTAAAGAACCTTTTAGTGGGAAATCATTATCATCATCAACAAAAGAACAACTAAGCACATCCTTTGACAGAATACATCTAAAATATCTTTTGTATAGTTTGGGGAGATGAAGAGAGAGAGAGAGAGAGAGAAAAGGCATGAGCTCAATCTAATTTGATGTTTTTAAAGAAACCCAAGTTATTCAAATGACCTTTAAAAAAACTTAAAAATTTTGGAAAGCAAATCATCTTACTGCTAAGTAAAATGTTTTCACTTGTTATAGCTAGAGTATTGTATTTAGGTGGGGTTAACAGGAATCCTGTATGTATATACAGGCCACGCCCTGTATTCAATTATGTTGTCTTGTGTTTTGTTTTTACTTTTTTGGGACACCTTAAACACTCTGATGTAGTGTTTTTCAAGAAATTTCAGAAACTCATTAGTTAGAGCTGTTTTTCTGTCACAGCGATCCGTGTTTAAATCACTTAAAATGCAATACCAGCTGAGACCCATGCCTCTGCAGACAAATACCTGGACAACCTCTCATGGTCTGTCTTGCAGATTTGGCTGAGAGAAGACCAAAAGAGGGAACTGAAAATTCAAAGTATTTATTTTTCTTATTCAAGAAAGGAAAAGGCCATTGTTTGGCCAAATTCCCAAATTGCAACCAAGTAAGCATTATTAATCCAAGATTAATTTTGTACCAGTACACATGCTCTGAAAATCAGCCGAACAGCTATAGCCTCACCCCTGTGGCCTTGCTTCTAGAAACCAGCCAGTCAACAGCCTCACTCCAAGCTTCTAAAAGTGAGTAAATAATAGCCCCAAGCTTTTGAAAGCCAATCAGTAATAGTCCTGTAGTCCTGAGAGGCAGCAGTCTGACAGCCCATCAGTCAGTCTACAGGTGCCTCACTCTAGCAGCCATGCTCTTGGAGGTCATGGTCAACTGGTCAGCAGCAGCGTTCCTGCAGTGACCACACTGACACAGCCGAAAGTCTCTCCATCTTCACACACTCCTGCTTCTGAAAGTCCACCAGTCCCTGACTATCAAGCTTCTCAAAACCTTATGCAAGATCAACTATGTTTTTACTCAGGGAAACTGTCTTACAGGCACCGATCTCCCTTGCAGGCAAACAGAAAGTTTACCTTCTTTGCATCAGATTTTGGGTTCAATTTATTGCTAGTTGGCAACCTTGCAACCCTTCAACCCCTGTTTACAGTTTGCTGGGAGTTTAGACTGGTGAGCCACTGGTGCCACTGACATGGTCATAAGATTGTCAAATCCAGTCATCTTTTCATATTTTGCCATGATTTACAATATCAAATACATAATTTTTTTATTTGTGGATATGTGAAACCCCAAAAACCAAAACACAAGAGTAGTTTTGTGATGAATTTCTGAACAATGGACACTTAATAAATGAGGAAAAAACCCTTTTGAAGCTCCTTGTGTACTATGCAGTTGTTCCTTCAACACAAAAATTATCAGAGATAAGTTAGCATACAGTAACACCGAAGCAAAAGAGGTATATGAGTTCAAATAGTATCAAAGAAAATGATACAATAACAATTTTTTTCATTAAGAGAAATTCAGATGAAGATTAGAATCATCATAGCAGATGTTGTAATGGCCTTCCACATATGTATCAGCATCAAATTTTCAGCTTGATTGACTTTAAATGTGCTGCTACCCAAAGTATCAATATTTTATGATTCCAAAACTGCAAGCAAATATTCAAGTACCAGGACAAATCTACAGCAATAGTGCAAAGTGTAACAGCTGCATTTACCACTACAGGTTATCAGAGACCTAAAGGCCTCCTCACTGTTTTGCAGCCAGACACAGATGCAGATATTCACAATCAGAAACAATTTTTCCCTTTTGCTTGTGTAGTTTTCTTGTATGTAAAAGGCTTGTTTACAAGACCATTGTGAGTAAAGTTTTTTGAGATGAGACTTGGAAAACATTAGCAAGTTTTAGCAAGGAATCTTTTTTGAGGTAGGAGTTGAGATGAATTGTATTTCTTTTGATTTTGACCATGCAGATATTTACAAAAAGGTGCAGAAATGTTTATTCAAAGTTGCAGCAAAGCACGAATGATTACATAGACAGTGTTGGCTGTCCAGCCCATATACTGTGTAATGCTGCCCAAACAGCATATGATGTCTTTTCTATTGACACTGTCATGACATTGGTATAAATTGTTATAGCATTTATACTCAGCATTTATACTCACTAACAGCCCTGACTGGTGTGGCTTAGTGGGCTGGGCATCATCCTGCAAAGCAAAAGGTTGCTGGTTGGATTCCAGGTCAGGGCACGTGCCTGGGTTGCAGGTGCACTGGGGCGCATACAGGGGCAACTGGTCATTGTTTCTCTCCCTTGCTTTCTCCCTCCCTTTCCCTCTCTCTCAAAATAAATAAGTAAAATCAGAAAAAGTCTACCGGCTCTCTTTAACAAACACATCTGAAGGAATCCTCAGTTTATCATACTTTAATTACGAAGAAAAGGACCCCAAAAAATCTTGTTGAGTTTTAATAATCTATTAAGTGAAGGCTACTTATTTCTTGTTCATAGTTTTCAATCACCTAAGCAAAGGATTATACAAATTGAAAGAACAGAAAACAATGTTTTTGAAGTATCTTGTTGTTTATAGAAACTTAAGTTAAAGAAAAAAATTGATGAAGAATTTATCCTTTTCATTATTAAGGCTGTTCTTTAAAGGGGTAATAGTACTTTTGAATAAGAAAGAAATTCCTACTTAAAGTAGATAATTCTTATGATACTTGTTATAACTATATTTTGAAATTGATATTATCCTTTGAAGAATTTGATTCTTTAACTGGATTTAGAAATATTCTTTCAGCATGGGAAAAGTGGAATCTTATATATTGATAAAGAAGAAAATAAAAATGGACAACAATTATCTTTTATGTCAATGGACAACATTTTTTAAAGTTATTGATCAAATTAAAAATAGGACTACCATGTGACACAGCAGTTCCACATCTGGGTACTTGGCTGAAGAAATCCAAAACACTGACTTAAAAATACACATGCATCTCTATGTTCATTGCAGCATTATTTACAATAGCCAAGATATGGAAGCAACCTAACTGCCCACGGATAGATGGCTGGATAAAGAAGAGGTGCTCATATATTCAGTGGAATATTATCAGCCATAAAAAAGAATGAAATCTTACCATCTGTGACAACATAGTTGGACCCAGAGGACGTTGTGCTAAGTGAAATAAAAGTCAGACACAAAAAGACAAATACCATATAATTTGACTTATGTGGAATCTGAGAACTAAATAAAGAAAACAGAAGCAAAGTCACAGATACAAAGAACAAAGTGAGGGTTGTCAGATGGGAGGGGTGTTCAGGGCCTGGGTGTAAAAAGTGAAGGAATTAAGAAGTACAGATTGGTAGTTACAGAATAGTCATAGGGATGTAAAGCACAGCATAGGGAATACAGTCAATAGTACTGTAATAACTATCTGTGGTGTCATGTGGGTATTAGACTTGCTGAGGGGGATCACTTTGTAAGTTATATAAATGTTTAATCACTATGCTGCATAACTGAAACTAATATAAATATGAATTTCAACTGTAATTGAAAAATAAAAAAATTAAAGAAGTTATTGATGAAAAGATACAACATAATAGAATACAAAAGTGTATTATGCAATGAAAGATGGTATGTGCTTTAACCAATGAAATTTAAAGAACAATTATCAGAATTTAAGCTTAACACCAGTGTACAGGTATTTTTTCTTTTCTCTTTATTTTTTAAGCTTTATTGATTATGCTATTACAGTTGTCTCAATTTTTCTCCCTTTGCACCTCTCCACACAGCCCCTCCATCAGCGCCTCAGGCAATCCCCACAACTGCTATCCATGTCCATGGGTCATTCATACATGTTCTTTGGCTAGTCTATTTCCTATACTTCACTTTCCATGCTCATGACTACTCTGTAACTATCAATCTGTACTTCTTAATCCCTTTACATTTTTCACCCTTTCCCCTGACCCCCCTCTCATCCTGCAGCCATCAAAATGTTCTCTGTATCTATGATTCTGTTTCTATGCTTGTTTATTTTTTTAAATTTTATTTTAATCATTGTTCAAGTACAATTTTCTGTCCTTTACTCCCATCCCAGCCCACCCACTTATCTCTCCCCATCTCCCTCCCATTTCCACCCTTCCTAGTTTTTGTCCATGTGTCCTCTATATTTGTTCCTGTAAACCCTTCCCATTCTCCCTTGAAATCCCCCTGAATATTTTGTTTTTATATTCAATTGTTGAAACATATGTATTTGTTGCCATTTTGTTGTTCATATTTCTTTTCTTCTTAAAGAAGACCCTTTAACATTTCATGTAATGCTGGTTTGGTGATAATGAACTCATTTAGCTTTTTCTTGTCTGGGAAGCTCTTTATCTATCCTTTAATTCTAAATGATTGCTTTGCTGGATACAGTAATCTTGGTTTTAGGTCCTTGCTTTTCATTGCACTGAATATTTCTTGCCAACCCCTTCTAGCCTGCAAAGTTTCCTTTGAAAAATCAGCTGACAATATTATGGGGGGGCTCCCTTTGTAGGTAACTAACTGCTTTTCTCTTGCTGCTTTTAAGATTCTCTCTTTATCTTTAATTTTTGGCATTTCAATTGTGGTGTGTCTTGGGGAGGGCCTCTTTGGGTTCATCTTGTTTGGGACTCTCTGTGCTGCCTGGACTTGTATGCCTATTTCCTTCACTAAATTAGGGAAGTTTTCTGTCATTATTTTTTCAAATAGGTTTCCAATTTCTTGCTCCCTCTTCTCCTCCAGCACCCCCATGGTGCAAATACTGGTAAACTTGAAGTTTTCCCAGAGGCTCTTTACACTATCCTCATTTTTTTAAATTAATTTTTCTTGCTATTCTGATTGGGTGTTTTTTTTTCTTATATTTTATATTGCTAGTTTGATTCTTGGCTTCATGCACTCTACTGTTGATTCCCTGTAAATTGTTCTTTATTTTAATTAGTGTATTTTTCATTTCTGACTGGTTCTTTTTTTATAGTTTGCATGTCCTTTTTTATGCTGTTGAAGTTCTCGCTAAGTTCAATAAACATCCTTATAACCAGTGTTTTGAAATCTGCATCTAGTAGCTTGTTTGTCTCCATTTTGTTTAGTTCTTTTTCTGGAGTTTTGTTCTCTTCTTTCATTTGGGCCATATTTCTTCATCTCCTCTTTAGCAGCCTCTCTGTATTTGTTTCTATGTATTAGGTAGAGCTGCTACATCTTCCAGAATTGATAGATTGGCCTAATGTAGTAGTTGTCCAGTAGTGTCCAGTGGCACAGCATCCCAAGCTGGGTACTCAAGGTGTACTCACTGTGTGAGCTATTATACACTCCTCTTGTAGTTGATCTTTGATTTCTGTTGGCACATCCAAGGTCAGCCACTGGTTGTGTTCTGTCTGGGGTCACACAGCATAAGCTACAAAGCAATTTGCAGATGGCTAATACTTGTGCTGGGTTTGGAGGTATCCAGGTGAGACCAAACTGTGAACCAAGCAAGGCTGGCTATTGCTAATGCTAAGTCTGTAGCAGCTTAGCAAGAAGTACAGGGCTCACTGATGCCAGATGCTGGCTTGTTTGAGATAATTTAGGAAAATCTGAAGCACAGGCCAAGAAAAACCATTTGTATGGAAAAGTCACTGGAAATAACTTGGGTGGGTCCAAAAGTTGATGGATATGTGGGTTGTTTCCACTGAGGTTGTTACTTAGGAGTGAAATTGCTGGGTCAAGTGGAAACTCTAAGTTTAATTGTTTGGGGAAGTACCAGACTGCTTTCCAAAGTGACCATTCCAGTTTACATTCCTAACAGTAGTGTATAAGGATTCTAATTTCTCCACATCCTCATTAGCATTTATTATCTGACTTTTTGATTTGAGCCATCCTAGTAGGTGTGAAGTGGTATCTCGTTGTGGTTTTGATTTGCATTTCCCTGATAAGTAATGATGTCCAGCATCTTTTCATGTTTATTGGTCACTTATATTCCTTCTTTGGAGAAATGTCTATTCAGGTCATTTACTCAGTTCTAAAAATTCTGTTATTTGTCTTTTTATTATTGAGTTATAAAAGTGATTTATATGGGGTTGGGAAAAAGTAGATTTACAGCAGTAATACAAATAAATAATACAATAATTAGTAAATAATAATACAAGAATAAACTGTTTCATGTACAACTATAAACCTACTTTTGCCCATGTCCGTATATCCCAGATTTAAGACTCTTATCAAACACAGGATTTGCAAATATTTTATCCCACACTGTGTGTTAGCTTTTCATTTTTTGATAGTGTTTCTAGAAGTAGAAAGTTTTAATTTTGGTTCAGTCTAATTTATGTATTTTTTCATTTGTTGCATGTGCTTTTAGTATGTCTAATAATCCATTGCCAAATCCAAGGAACTACAGATTTACTGCTATGTTTTCTTCTAAAATTTTTATATTTTCAGTTATTACACTTAGATCTCTGATTCACTTGAGTTAATTTTTACATACTGTCTAAAGTAAGCATTCAATTTCATTCTTTTGCATGTGTCTATCCAGTTGCCTAGCAAAATTTGTTGAAAAGAGTATTCTTTCCCTGTTGAAAATCAGACCAAATTCTGAGAAATATGGAGGAGGAATCCTGGGATGAGGATTGGGTCTTGAAGGAAGCTTGCCTTGATGAGATCTGTGCACACCTGAGAAAACAACTATGCCAGTCTGCATCCATGTGGCCCAGTAAAAACTGCTGGACACCTGAGGGCACCCAGCTGAACAGGGACACATCCTCCTCCAAAGAACACAGATTTTACTGATGAGAAGAATGGGAGCAGAAAGCTCCTCTTTGGTCCTTGACCAAGGAAGGGTCACAGTTTGCCTGCTTGTCCATGACAGGCCCACCACAGCAGAGACCACTGCATCTGCAGCACCAGTCACAGTATCACTTTGCTTAATGCACCTCCAAAGTGTGACTAAAACCTCATGGGCAGACAAAGCCAAGAGTGGACAAAGAAATGGTCTGAGGCAACCCAGCAGCCAGAAAAGAATAAATAGCAACCAGAACACCCAGAGTTGAGTTAGCTTGTAGTGTAGCAATTGCTAGAGGAGAGAGAAGACATATTTAATAAATAAATAACAATAAATAAGCAGTCACTCAAGTAGATTCAATTACAGCATAAAGAGGACTTTCTGGGCCCAAAATAATTATTTTGAAGCTCAGTAATTCAGTGAAAAAATGGAAAGAGAGAAAAGAGGAAATTGAGAGTCCAATTAATGATATGAGAGTCAAGTGGAAGAAGTATCTCAAATCAAAGGACAAAAGTTCTGGTTTAAATAAAGACTGAAGTCATCACTTTGAAAAGGTTTACTGAGTTTTAGGCCAGATTAGAAAATTAAGTAATATGTCTATTCCTGCATATATCCTCATGAGTTTTCTGAATTGCAAGGAGAAAGAGCAATCTGCCATGCTTCCAGACAAAAGACAAATACCAGACTGGTATTAGACTACTACTAAACTGTAACATGGAAGCCAGGAGACAGTGGATTAACACTTATAGAGCACTGAAAGAAAGGAATGCAATACAAAAGCCTACTCTCAGCCAAGATGCCGTTTGCCCCCTAGAGTAAAAAGAAACCTATTGGTGAATATGTGATGATTTAGGTCATGTATCTCACATGTATCCCCACTGAAGGAAATAGAACATTTCAAGCTAAAAGAAGCTCAAGAGACAAAAATTAATATAATATTAAATGTCAACGGTAATTGAAAAAATTTTTAAATATTTTTTAAAATAAGGAAATTTTAAGGGTAGATGGAAGAGTGATGAGCAATAAACCTTGAGCACACAGTTTTATTTTATTTTTTAAATTATATTTTTTTGATTATACTATCACAGTTGTACCATTTTTTCCCTTTTGCCCTTTCCACCCAGCACCCCTACTTCCTCCAGCAGTCCCCCCCACCATTGTTCATGTCCATGGGACATGCATATAAATTCTTTGGCAAGTCCATTTCCTATACTGCACTTTATATCCCCATGGCTATTCTGTAACTACCAATTTGTACTACTTAGTCACTTCACCTTTTCCCCCATGCTCCTAAACCACCCCCATCCCAACTGGCAACCATCAAATATTCTCCATATCTATGATCCATTTTCTGTTCTAAGCTTGTTTGCTTAGTTTGTTTTTTAAATTCAATTGTTGATAGTTATGTATTTATTGCCATTTTAATGATCACAGTTTTGATCTTCTTCTTTTTCTTACATAAGTCCCTTTAACGTTTCAGATAATAATGACTTGGTGATAATGAACTCCCTTAGCTTTACCTTGTCTGCCTTTTGATTCTAAATGATAGGTTTGTTGGGTAGAGTAATCTTGGGGGTAGGTCCTTGCTTTTACTTACTTTGTATAGTTCTTGCCAATTCTTTATAGCCTGCAAAGTTTCTTTTGAAAAATCAGCTGACGGTCTTATGGGAACTCCTTTCTAGGTAACTATTTTCTTTTCTCTTGCTTCTTTTAAGATTCTTTATTTTTAACCTTTGGCATTTTAATTATGATATATCTTGGTGTGTGGTTCTCTTTCTGTTCATCTTTTTTAGGGCTAACTGTGATTCCTAGACTTGTATGTCTATTTTCTTCACCAAATTAGGGAAGTTTTCTTTCATTATTTTTCAAATAGTTTTTCTATTTCTTGTTCTTTCTCTTCTTCTTCTGGCACACCTATGATGTGAATGTTGGTACACTTGAAGGTGTCCCAGAGGCTCTCTATGCTATCCTCATTTTTTAAAATTATTTTTCCCTATTCTTTTGCTGTTCTGATTGGATGACTTTTGCTTCCTTATGTTCCAAATCATTGATTTGATTCTTAGCTTCATCCACTGTACTGTTCACTCCCTGTAAATTGTTCCTTATTTCAATTAGTGTAGCCTTCATTTCTGATTGGATCATTTTTATGCTGTTGAAATACCCATTGAGTTCCTTGAGCGTTCTTATAATTAGTATTTTGAACTCTGTGTCTGATAGATTGCCTATCTCTATTTTGTTTAGTTCTTCTGGAGTTTTGTTCTGTTCTTTCGTTTGGGGCATATTTCTTTGTCTCCTCGTTTTGGCAGCCTCCCTGTTTATTTCTATGTATTAGGTAGAGCTGTTTTGACTTCCTGTCATAGTAACATGGCCTATATAGTAGGTGTCCTTTAGGGTCCAGTGGCACAGCCTCCCCTATCACTCAAGCTGCGTACTGTAGGTGCATTCTCTGTGTGGGCTGAATATTCCCTCCTCTTATAGTTGAGTCTTGATTGCTGTTGGCAGATCAATGGGAGGGACGTATGTAGACCAGTCAGTTGGTAGGACTGGCTGTGACCACTGGCCACAAACCATCTCCCTCCATAGCTTGAGGAGCTGGTTGGATGGTGGAAAAGCACACAAATTTAAATTTAAATAAATAGTAGTAGAAAGATTTGGAATTTGTAATGTAAGTATCAATAAGAAGCCTCAAAAATTTAAGTATTTGAAGACACATATGGCAAGAAAAAAATTAATAACAGTTTAGAGCTAAGAGTACCAAAATGTCTCAACAAATAGGAATTGGGAGAAAGTTGGAGATCAAAAAAGTAATTGCATTCTAAAGCTCTTATTTACAGAGAAAGCAAAATCATGAGGTTGCATAGAAGGGAATAGTACCTCTTAGTATCTTGTTTTTATATAATATGCAAAAATATCTATTTTTTAAAGGTAGGAGAAATTAGAAAATAACCTTCAGTGGAATGGAAACGTAAGAACTTCTAAAATAAGAGCCGTTTGCCAGGGGAATTTGGAGTCTCGGTTTTGTGCCTGAGGGTTCAGTTTGCTGGCTCTCTGCACCTGAATAGGTCAGCCTGAAGCCAGGATGCTTATCTGATCAAGTGTGAGAAAAACCTGCTGGGAAACCAGAGAGCAGTGTACATGGCGCACAAACTTTGGAGTCAGGAAGAAGTGGATCCCAGTCAGAAGTCTGCCACTTTGCAGCTTGCTCTGAGTCTTCAATACCTTTATCTGTAAAATGAGGCTAAAAACACACCCTCACAAGGTTGTTGTGAAATGGGGTGAAATAATATGTGAACATGTGGTGCAGTACCTGGCCTAAGTAGCAATTTTTTCTTTTATTATTGTTTTTATTATTTCTTGGTATTACCCTAGCCTGTGCAGGAGCTCTGGAGCCCAGGGGCCAGCTAGGGTCAGCCGGTTAGCCAGGGGCTTCGGTTTCCATGCCCTGACCCCTACTCCCATGTGACTTTGCTCTGCAATTCCCAAACCACTTTCTTATGCTGAGACTTTCCTGGGATTTCACCTCATTGGGAGGTAGACCAACTGGCTTCTTGGATATCTGTTCACTAGATCTTGGAAATATCATTCAATAAGTTTATTCATCGGTTTCTTTGAATTTTGTAAAGTGAGGAGACAGTAAAGGAAGCAAAAAGAAATAATTTGAAGACTATTCTGAAAAAATATGTGAAAATTATAAAGTAAAAGAGTTCTAAATTTCCAACCATTTTGGATTTTTAAGTTTAAAAAATTGAAGTTGGGTTTGACCTTCCCAGACTAAAAGTGAAAACTTTAAATTAAAAGCAAATGATTTTCTCCCAGTTGGGACCACTGCAAATTCCTGCCAATATCTGGTATAGGCGAAGAAGGAGTACATTAGACTCAAAAGTAGATTAATAGTGTTGATTTTAAAATATCATAGGTGGAGGAAAAAATGACATTTTTGCAGACAAAGGCTGAATTAACATATGCCGACAAGTTTATATCTTGGAGAAAGGTAAAACACAGCAGAATAAATAAAACTAGATTTTTGTGCAGCTTAAAACCACGTTTAATGATTTCCATGGGGATTTTTTCTGAAAAAAAGTACAGGATCATCCAGAATAATGGCCACAACGCTGGGATTATTGGAAGAATCAGGAGACTCCATTATAATGTCATCTGATTTCTAGTTTTTGCTTCATGAATCTTCTGCTAGCACTCTACCTACGGATTTATGCTGTTGCAGTAAATAGTAAAATATAACCTCTAATTTTTTAATTTAAAATTATTTTTCATGTCACAAGTTTGCCTTTGCACAACCACTGAATTATATACCTGCCTGAGTTGAGACTTACTCATTTTGTGGGGTGACCTGTGCCAATTCCTTATAGCATCATTTCCCCAAGGGTGATATATATCCACTAATATGTATAGGAAATTATTTTAAATGGCACACAAACAATTTTTAATAGTTGAGTATTTATAATGTATATCGTAAATATATATAATTAACAAATCAAACCCCTGATTTCATGGGAATTTTGGCTTAGCATAGTGCTAAAGTAGAAAAAATTAAAGAAACATAATAAATATTTAATACTAATAAGATGAGAAGCACGACATATCCTGTTTCTGTGTGAAAGTTGCTCAGCCTCACTAACACTTCTGGTGTTTTTCCCCACCCCTCACTCTATGGTGAGGAGGAGGGAGTGACCTGATTAGTGAGTTGGGAAAAGGAACTTGGCCTGTTCACTTAGCCCCTTCCTCAGTGTTAGACGCTGTTCCTTGACTCATAGCAAGGGTCTTGCTCCTGGGGAAAGGTGATGTGAAGAAGGTTGAGGAGGAGTCCTGAAGTCATCCACCTGGGCCAGTGACTATGTGTGACTGAGGAGTGAGATACTAGCAAACCCACTTGGATGTGTGATAGAGAATATGATGGCACTTAGGCATGGAGACAGGTTGGAGCATAGAAAACAGAATTCAGAAGAGATGTCCCTGAAATTGCTCTAGCATTGGAGTGAAGTTATTATAGGATCTGGATCTGCATATTGAAAAACTTTGTATTGTCTATGTTTTTCAGTAATGTATTTTTGCCAATATTTTATTATGAAAAATTACAAACATTAGCCTAAAACAATTCAGCCTGTTTATGATTAATTAGAATTCAATATTTGCTTACAGTATGAGTAACTTTTTTTCAGTATTGAGATAACTATGCTCAAGAGATTTAAGGAGAGTAGCCTTATCCTTGCTTAGGCCAAAGTGTTGAAGGGCAGGGGGCGGGCAGCAGTTCCTGGGGCCAGGCCGGGTGATGGCAGCAGGAAGTGGAGCTGGAAGAGTCTCACGGAGAAGGTGGGACTTGGGGGCACAGAAGGAGATCTGCTTGGCCTGGTGGCCTGCCATCTCACCTGAAGATGCTACCCATATAATAAGTTCAAACAACTTCTCACCAGACTGTACCTGTAACTTTAGAACATCACATTTCTTTTAAATATCCCCGTGATGAAACTTCCAGACCCCACTAGCACTAGCATGATTGTGGACACTAGTCCTCGCAGAGAAATGCCTAGGTACTTTTGAGTACACACAGGCTGCTGTCTCATGTGTGTGCAACAAATCCCCTTTGTTCTTCTTCGCTGCCTAGCTTAATGCCGCTGCCAGCGATTCTTGGCATCACTGGTCCTTGGCCCCATCACTGCATCCCCAGCTCTAGCCTCAGGGAGAGGACTCCACAGCCCTTTTGCAGGGCCAACCCAACGCTTCCCTTGATCTCTCACAGCCCTGCAAAGACCACGTTGAAATGAGCAAAACATCACTGAGGGTTTGGGCATAGAGAAATGGACTATATATAGAACGGAGCCTCATAATACTGTAACATGTGGCCTCTCTGATACCCCAAACTCAGACCTTCTGAGGTCCCTTAAAGGGCTGCCTTCTGCCCCCACCTGGAGGAAGCAGCCCTAGTCCCCTACAAAAATGCTCACTCACTCCACACTTTAAACCCTTCTGCTGGGGGAGAAGAAGGAATTTTTCAAGGAATTTTTCACCCCCTTCTAGTCCATTGCCCACTTTGTCTTTCTCTCAGCCAGAATGTGCCTCGTCCCAGAATGACTGAGAGGAAACATACCCTCCCTTCAGGGGCCGCCTGCCCCACCCCATCCCCCAACTCTGTCTCCTGGTGTGAGCTGGCCCTCTTCGTCCAGCAGGACACGCATAGCACTCACAAGAGAAAACAGTGCAGCAGCATTACCAGAAGTTTGTCATACTGTGTCTTGAACAACACCAAGAGAGGAATGCCTACCAGATCATTTCAAGCCAGGCCAGTCACTTTCCACACTTTCTTCTGCAAACTGAGATGTCTGTGACCTGCAGCTAGTCTCCTACGGGCCCCAGTTTGAACATGCACACTGTCTGTACAGAGAAAAGATCCATTTATTCCAAAGTAACCACACAGTCTGCAGAGACATAAATTCAGTTTACATGATCACCAGAGCATTTAGCTTATTTATCCCTACATCTGTGTAGAGACAACTGATAGCACCCCAGTTTTCCCAAAAGCAAAGGGATAGGGGGGTTTCTTAATCATTACTTATGTTATTAAAAGTCTGCCTAAAAATATTTTCCAGAAAACAAAGAGTTAGTTATTTGCAAAAGTAAATTCACAAAGTGCCTGCAATTTTTAAATCATATTATTTTCTAAATTTTTAAAATGTCATCAAAGTTTCTAAAAAGACCAAGGCATCCCATATTACATTTTTATCTCCTGCCTGACAAAGATTTGAAGGCTTCTTTTCAACACATGTTAATAGGAGGTATTTAACTACTGCATTTGTTGATGATGTAAACTTTGAAACTCTGCTAAGTGTCTGCTGCCTGCCAGGGACCAAGAAGGACTATTGTGTAAGCTGCCATAATGCAGAAGTGCACGTTTTCTGGAGGCAAGACAAAGTGCATCTCTCAGCTTCATAGCCTCAGGGGCTCAGTTGGTTGCTGGGTGACATCATCCTCTGTTCTTTTACTATTTGTCAGTGCTTTGCTCATGATTTGAACCTTTCTTTGAGTTAGAAACCCAGGTGCTCTCTGCAGATTCTTGCTCTGTGGTTCAGTGGAGTGCAAGTTTACAAACTGGAACTAAGCTCGAGAGAAAATCCCTTTTGAATCAATACCCAGTTCACAACAGACAAGCATCTTATCCAAGTATGGAAGCTGTATTATTTTTATTTCTCTGTGAATCAGATTAATTCCACCTCTTGGCCAATATCCTAATTTGATTTTAGCTTTCATGGGAAGGAATTCCTTGCCCTTCTCAGGATTACACAGGAATCCAAGAAGCTTCTGCTATGATTAGAAAGTAAATACTTCCCGGACTTCAGTTCACTTTGTAGTCACTAATAAGCTTAGTGCTTAAATCTGCATGGTTCTTGGGAAGATCCTGCTTTGTGCCAAGGCAGGAGGCACCAGAAGTTCACTCTTTTCAAAATACTTCCAGGGAATGGCACAAAGGTCCTATGAAAAGAAACCATGTCCTTTTCCATTCAGCTACCATCCGCAAAGGCCTCCAGAGCCTGCCCCCCAAGTCCACCCACATCCTGAACACCCACTACAATCTTTTCAGTTTAAGCTTTTGAAAAAATCAGGGATGAGGGGGCGGGTAGGAGAGATTGTCCTGAAGCCACTTCTTTAGCCTCTTAAATCAGAAAGGGAAATATAATCAGAAAAAAAAATCTCAATGGCCTATTCTTTCTGGTTTCTCTGAAGGAATATAGCAAAAAAAAAAAAAAGACATAAATTAGTACTCTTTAAATAAATTGTCTTGCTATGACTCAATACAACGAGAATTACTGTGACTCACTGAGTGGGCTCTGCCTTAGGGGCTGTCCAACGCCTGAGGCGCCCGTTACATGGCAGTAGGTCTAAGACAAATTTCTGTAACCTAGAGCAGAATGTGGTAAGTGCTACAAGAAAGTGAAATTCTATGGAAGCCCAAAGATGGGGAAACTTCTGAAAGAATTGATACTTGAGCTGGGGCCGGGAGAGGAGTTGCTATTACCCTCAGAAGGCAGGGTACTGCGGCAGAGTATATTTTAGGCAGGAGAAGGAGAACAGGAGAACAAAGCCAGTGAAGTATCAAAGTGTTATTTGGCCCAAGTACAGGAGGCCTACGATCTGAATGGAAAATCTGGCTCAGCTGGAGAGGGGTGGCGGGGAGGAGAGTGGGGGGTTGGGGGTGGGCAGCAGACATAGAAGGTGTGGTCCAAGCAGGAGCTGGAATGTAGTTCTAACAGGTTTAATGCAGTTACATAGACTTAGGAATGAATGTTAGGAGAGGCATTTGAGTAACTCACAATGGAGTGAAAACTCCAACTCCTCAGCCTCCTTTTATACAGGCCGGGGAGGGGTGATGGGATAGGATTGCTGCTCTGACAACAGGTCTACCAGCTCCTAAAAACCCCTGAAGAGAAATTCTTACTCCAGCCTTTTAGTGACTTCGTTCTCTTTAGAATATGAGAGTATTGGACACCTTTTATTTTCAACCTTATGATTTAGCTAGATTCTGGGATGATGGGAAAAGCCCATCTGCCTATTACACAGAACTGGAATTCTAGTGGAAGGACTTTGACATGAGTTAGAACTGATGGAGCATATTTGACTTGGGTTAAAACTGGTAGTGGTTTTCTTGGGGCACGGCTGTTTTCGGAGTGACAAGGTGTTTTATAAGTTTCATCAGTAAGAGAAAGAAAAACAACTACTCTTGACTTGTTTGAATTAGTGTTATCAGGATTGAGAAGATGATGGTGATTTAGTCGCTATGACCTTTGATTCATTTCTTCCTTCATTAATTTAACAAATATCTACCGAGCTATTCGGTTCCTATGCAGTAGATATCGATTTTGTCTGCCTAGCACTTAGTCTGCCCCTTCCCTTTTCTTCTCATAAGAGAATCCCTATTTTCCATAGTGACCCACCCCCCACACCAGTCCTTTGGACTTGGTGGAACTGGTTCCACTCCTGACTCCAGAGGCCAACATGTGACGCAGGTCAGGGCAGAGATCATCCCTGCTGACCGTTGTGAGTGCATCAGGACCGGCTGTGACGCAATCAGAGCCCATATTGCCAAATTCCTTAACTTCTATGAAAAGACTGTGCGGAAAGAGCCCTTTCTGTGCCAAAATTGATATTGAAGCTGTAAGCCTGGAGATACTGGGCGTCATCTTAACACCACAAAGGAAGACTTTAGAGTCAGGAAAGGTGGAAAGCAAGATAGAGTGCCCAAAAGATGTTTGAACCCCCCAACTCACCATTATTATTGGAGTATTCCCTGAAATTTTTAGTTACATGAACTTGTTTTGGTCAAGTCAGTTTGGGTCACATTTTGTCACTTGCAATTGAGTGAGTCCTAATCAAAGCATATTGGTCTGGTGCCATGGGGTATAGCTATGAACAGAGTCCGAAAGTTTATAACCTGTGAATAAAAGCACAGCCAGCCCAGTCCCAAGCTCTGTTATGACAGAATAATTAATTGGGTTTACTCAGGAAAAATAAGCCTCTCCCCTGTCGCATTTGGCCTGAGTGCCTCTTGAGTTGTTGTTTTTTTTTTTTTAACTATGAAGTCAGGAAGCAAAATGACCAATTTCAGACAGAAAAGCCACAGAGTCGCCATTGCATCCCATTGGTCACATTGTTGACTTTCTGACCCTTCTTAATAGTTTTTCTCTTTTGCCAAAGGTACAGTGTGTCTTGGGCAGAACCAACATTTATTTTGGTTTTCCCATTATGTACTTGTGTGCCCTTGGGTAAAATAGTTCATCTCCGTGTGCCTAAATGTTCTCATCTCTGAAATGAGGCTGAGAGAAATAGTATCACTGTCTTACCATAAAGGATTCCTCTGAATTGAAAATAACATATATTTATATATGCAAAAGTGACTTAAAATGTACAAGTCCAATAAAAATTAAAAGATAAAATGTATATTTAAATAGTCCAGGCAAACCTTAATTTATTTTGAATTGGTTCAATAGCCTTAAATAAAATGGCCCATATCTTTAACAACAGTTCCCCCTGGGAAAGAGAATTGCCCTGATTTGTAGCATTGACAGATTTCCACAGTGTAAGTACTCCCACTACAGCCGATGTTAACCTACCAATCAGCTGGCAAAATTCCTGAATATCAGCTCCCGTGGGGCTGTATGAACCTGCACCAGCACAACACTGCTCAGGTGTGTTGGTTTACCTTGACCTCACCTGCCTCAGTTTCTTCACTTATCAAAAGGCTTGTTTGGCTAAAGGCTTACTCAGGTACATTTCATCCTCATGACTCCATAATATGATTACTTTATATTTATCAGTTAGACGAATCCCAAGTAAACATGGTAATCATACAGCTTATGCTGAAAGGTGCATTTGCAGTGATCTATTGTTATAGTGACACTTCTTCTTGCTATGACAAGCTGAGGAGGGCTCTTGGCATTGAAGGCTAATCAATCTTCAGCTGCATGAGATTACTTTCTAGTTATGTACTATCTCTACCCCTCATGTGCAAGGAATTTTTCTGGTTGTGCTTTTAGGGAAACTTTATATTTATCACTATAATAAAAAGATATAACCATTTTAGGGAGATGACCATGTCCTAGAGCTTGTATATGGAAGTCTCTCAGATTGACATAGGTTGAAATCAGTGCTTGGGACCATATTCAGTAGATCTCACTGTCTCACAGCTTCTTTATGTCTCTCTGTGAATTACTTGAAAAATAAACAAAATGTCCCTCATCAAGCAACTTGTGAGGCATGTTTTCAAATAGCACAAGAAGCTATCTATTACATCTTTAACCACTCCAAAAGGTCAGTGATAAAAACAAAAACACACGACAGGAATTCTTCAACTTCCCTACTGAGCACGGGCAGAATTGTAAACTGACTACAATGAGATCAGATTTCTCACAAACACATGGGCTTCTCCTGGGCTTTCTTGCTCATGATAAGTAATCTCTGAGAGTCTTAAGCTTCCAACATCATTGGAGGGTTCACTTGAACACACTTGATCAAGGAGCAGAGTGGAAGTGGCTGAAGTGAATAATAGTGACATCAGGTGATAAGTTCTGCACAGAAGGGGTACTCTTCAGCCAGGGCAGTGTGCGATGACCTTCTCCTGTTCCCTTATTTCCTGCAACTTAGTTATCTTGGTTTTTTCATAATAAAGAAATAATCAGCTGATGCTTGTGATATCACATACATGGTTATTCATCTGCAGAATTGTTTGCAATTGTAAAAGGCTGGGAGTCACATCAAAGTCCATCAATGGAGGACTGGTGAACTGAACTATGGCATGTTCATACAATGTAATACCCCACAGCCAGCTGGACAAAGAATGCAGGAACTGTTTGTATTCTGATTTGGAGAGGTCTCCTTATAAATGCACAACATGGATGTTACGATGCTACTCTGTGTGTAAACCATGGGAAGAATGAATGAGGGAACACAAGTACCTGGTAATATAGGATACTTCTGGGGGGAACTGAGAGCTTGAGGAGAGGGATGGAAAGGGAGCTTTTCACCATATGCCTTTCATATCGTTTGTATTTTCTATGACAGCAGGTCTTACCTATTCCAACACATGCACCCTCCCCCCGCACACATACATTTTCTCCCACAAGCACCTTTTTTTCAGAAATAGTTTTTTTTGTGTTAGGAAAATATATATACTAATTATCATTTTAATCATTTATAAATATACAATTCATTCACAGTGCTATGGACCCATTACCACTATCCATACCCAAATTATTTTCATCATCTCCAAAAGAAACTCTGTATCCATTGAATGGTAACTCCCCTTCTCCTTCCCCTCATCCCTTGGTAACCTCTAGTCTACTTTCTGTCTCCGAATCGGCCTATTCTATCTACCTTGTATGAGTGGAATCATTTAATACTTGACCTCTGTGTCTGGCTTATTTCACTGTCCCATATAAAGTTTTTAAAGAGAACATCTACTATCTGGATAAATAGTGTTGTGAAAAATTGTTTTCTGAATTTCTGAAATGTTTTTTAGAAAGAGAGAAAACAGATCTTGAGAAATGTATGGATGTGCCTTGGACAAATTAACACTGGTCTCTGGTGTTTCTTAGAAACCCTGCTGTTAACTAGTCATTGTCCTGGCTGGTGTGGCTCAGTGGATTGAGCGCTGGTCTGTGAACAAAAGGGTCGTGGGTTTGATTCCTAGTCAGGGCACACACCTTGGTTGCAGGCCAAGCTCCCAGTTGGGGGTGGGTGAGAGGCAACTGCACATTGATGTTTCTTTCCTTCTCTTTCTTCCTCCCTCCCCCTCTCTCTAAAAATAAATAAATTATTATTTTAAAAAAGGTTAACTAGTCGTGAGCTTATTAATGGCCTCCTGTCTCAAAAAATGAGGTAAAATAGCCACAAACTACTTCCCATACACCTTGACTCATTTATGACAGGGTTCTTTAACTGGGGATCCTAGGGAACTTCAGAGTGTCTAAAAATATTTTCTGAAATTGTACACATATTTGTTGTGTGATGGCCTTTCTGGAGAGAAGTTCTTTGGCATTCAGAGATTTTTCAAAATGGTCTGCGAGTTAAAAAAAGAAAGGCTAAACACCATTGCTAAATGGGGTAATTAATGCTATCTATCCCTTTCCTTGTAATACACATAAAGGCCCTTTATGCATCAGTTTGTCTAAGTACATGACTAACGAGCCCATACCAGAAGGTAAGCCTCTGACATGACCCAGAGGAGAAAGAAATCTGTGGCTTAAAAAAAATAATCCTTAGAATTTCCATACTTAATAAAAATAATATGGCACACGATTTGGTGGCATGTAGAAGAGACCCCTAGCATCAAGGGTTTGTGAATATAATTCTTAACGTAAGGAGATTGAGGGCTTTTCCATTCATTTCATAAATATTTATTGAGTACCTCCTTCATGTTAGATATGGCCTAAGTGCTCAGGATACAGCAGTAAAGCAAATACTGTCTCTACCCTTTGGGGCTTGTGTACTCTTAGTAGGAAGTAGATGATAAAAAAGTGAAAAAGGAATGACAGTTTTCAGGTCACCATAAGTGTATCAGTGAAACTGGATGGAGAGCACCTGGAGATTTTACGTTCCGATAGGGTAGTTTGGGAATCCCTTTCAGGAGGTGGCATTTGAGCTGACATCTGAAGGGCAAGAAGAGCCGGCCAAGGAGAGAACTTCGAGAAGGGCAAACCAGGCAGAGGGAAGAGCAAGTGCTGGACCTTGAGCTGTAGGTAAGATGGGAGGTGCTGGGTGCTGAGGTGGTTCATGGGCTCACTGCCAGCCCTTCACTGTCTCCTCACACACAGTGCTCTTTCCTCCCCTTCTAGGCTCAGGTCTTTATCCTCTTCTTTTACATCCCATTCACCTTTAGCAAGCAGCATGATTCCAACCCTCAATGTTCCTTCTCCCTCCGACCTAATCTCTTTGAGCCCTTGATGGCCTCACTTCCTTGCCGTGTGTGTGTGTGTGTGTGTGTGTGTGTGTGTGTGTGTGTGTACACCTCACCAACCCAAGTGTGTGCTGAGCTCCTCCAGAAGCATGTCTGCTTCTCTGGGAACATTGTCATGGGCAGTGGAGAACAGGGCCAATCACAGAGCTCAGGGTGGGCAGGATGGCCAGGACAGCCAGGACCACCAGAGCAGCCATTTATGTTGAGCCCTACACGCACAAGGATCCTCAAATTCAGATATGGCCATTACGTGTCACACACAGGGCATTACTGTTACTGTAGACAGTCTGTGGGAATGCCAGGGGGTCTTCCCCACTGGGCAAAATGGCCGTAGGGCGAGGGTCTCACACTGAGTGTGCCAGAAGCTAGAAACATGAACAGATAGGACCTAAAGCATGGCAAAAACCAGAAAGATAATTAGATTAAAAAGCCTCCCCCCATCCCTGTAAGAACCTCAGGCTCGAGCAGGAAGGGAAGAGGATCTTTGAAATGGCAGCCCGCCTTTCTCCTCAGTTGTGCAGCACCTGAATAAAACTGCTTTCCTTTTGCAGCAGCACCTGCCCCACGAGTCTGGCTCTTCTCATGGCAGGTAGCCAAACCTCTTTTGTTTGGTTACATTACCACATTGGCGCGTGTTAAAAGTGCAATATACTAAACATTTAAATATACCACACCTATAAAACAAATATACCATAATTTTCTTATTTAAAAATAGGAAACAAAAGTTGGAAGTGGCCCAGGTTTCTCTTACTCTGAAAGGCTTGCGTATAAAGAGAATGAGTTTTAAAGGAAGGTTGCTTGGATTGAGATCCTAACTCTGTAATTTCTCGGATGGATAACTTTTTGCGAGTTTCTAAACTATGCTTAACAGGTCTGAATACAGGGAAGAATTGTGTCCCAGGATGGATTATAATGAGGCCTCACCCACACTGAATTTAAATGATGGGATCTAATTTAGATAAGATTTTTGGACTTTCAGTTGACATTGTGATGGGATGGGATTTTGGGGATCTTAGCATGAGGTGAGCCTACTTTGCATGTGGGATAGGTGTGGCTCATTAGGAGGAGGAAGAGGGCAAACTGCGTAGGCAGAATGACCTCGAAGGGGTCCACATCCTAGTTCCCAGAACATATGAATGTTACCTAACATGGCAAAAGAGACTTTACAGATAGGATTAAAGGTACAACCTAGAGATGGAGATGTTACCTAATCACTTGAGTCCTTAAGGTACAAGAGGAGAGAACAGGTTAAGAGTACTAAGAAACGGAAGAACTTAAGTCTGTGATTGCTGGCTTTGAAAGTGGAGGAAGGGGATACAAAGCCATGGCAGTCTCTAGAAGAAAAACCCGGTAAAACAGATCCTACCCAGAGCTTAGACAAAGATCAGTCCCTGGTTGGGGCATTGTACGAGAGGCAACTGGTCAATGTTTCTCTCCCTCTCTTCCCCCTCTGTTCCCCTCTCTCTAAAAATAAATAAAATTTTGGGAAAAAAATGTAGCTGTGCTGAGATCTCGATTTTAGTGCTATAAAACTGTTCAACTGCTGACCTGTGGAGCTATAGGAAAATACACTTTGTGTTGCTTTAAGCCACTAAGTTTGTGATAATGTGTTACAGCAGCACTAGAAAACCAATACAGAACCTAACTCATAAGGGGGGTCATTTTATTAACAAAATTAAGTTTGCCAGTACATCTAAACAACTTATAACAATACCTAGTGTGTAGTAAGCACTCAATAAATGTTAACATCCTTCTCAAAGATGAGAGGAAGCAAAGATATAAAGATGTAAATAATTCTAAGAGATGGTATCAATATAACCAATGGTCTATGTAGAACTATCTTCAAGGGGCTTTATTTTCTAATTATTTCTAGAGATAATAAATTCTAAGATTATTACAGATATTTCTAAGGAAATTGCCTAAACTAGGGGCAGCAAACTCAAATGCATATGTGGGCATTGCTGGTAACATACATAAGGGAAATAGGCAACTTGGGGGCTGCCACCAATTGCAGGGGTGGCCCCATCAAAGGGACAGACCCCAGCCTAGTGGACTGATGTCAATGAAAATGCAATGCAGGTTCAGTGCTGCTAGATACTTCAAATTTTCAAGCAGCAGAAATCCAATCCATCTTCTACAGAATCTCCAGTTTTTTAAATGTTGAAAAATAATTCACATTTAAGCACAGACAGGCATACATTGGAGATACTGCAGGTGCAGTTCCAAACTACTGCTACAAAGTGAGTTCTAATCTTTTTGCTGGTGGAGGGACTTGCTTTCAATTCATAAAAAACAAAACATCTGTACAGTGCAATAAAGTACGATAAAACGAGGTATGCCCATACAGACCCACAAATGATTTTTAGGCCATATTGGTTGTCTACATTTATCCCCTCAGGTTAGTGTCTCCAGTCAACTAGTGAACACACGTAAAGCCCAAAAAGGTAAGCTATTTTTGAATGCATTTTTTGGTCCTCTCACACTCTTACGTCACGTCATACTTCACACTGTTTCTGGTAGTCTAACCAAGTCAAAGAAACTATGAATTTTATGATATTCTTATGAAATTAAGAGAAAGACAACTTCAAATTGTGTTCAAATCCAGTTTTATTAAAATTATTTGGGAAACTGAGAGCAGTACAAAGTCTTTGACTACAACCGCTGGACACACCAGGTATGATTCTGTGTTTTTGGTTTGCTGTGGGTTTGGGTCCACGTCCTTTTCTAAATCCTTTGTCCCTCATTTCATTACCAAATGGCAAAGTACCTTAAGTTTCTCTATCTACAACACCCTATTATTTATAGAACAGGAATTTGTAAAATATGATTGAAAAAATAAAATCCACAGATTCAAAAAATTCCCTTCAAATATTAAGAACATACAAAGTATACTAAAGACATCTACATTTAGTTATCCAAGTCACAAGACAGGCATTCCATACCTGTAGTTTCTTGCTGCTAATTACAGTTCAGAGACAATGTGTTTCCAAAAGCTATAAAAGCCTTCACTGACATTCCCTGTATGGTTCCAATGGATTTAGAGAATAAAACCAGGGGAGTACTTTATTTGGCCTTTAAAAATCACAAGCCTTCTTTTTCTTTAGTGGGACTTTTCTTCTGTAGTAGCTCAGAGCACTATTTGCTTACTTAATGACTTATAATTAGCATCTGCCTTACAGGAGATTAAGCATTGGTTTTGTAAAGTGTATTACTGAACAGCAAATGGTGGGAGGCCTTCCTGTCCAGGCAACACTTCAGCAGACCTTCGAGGGTTTGGTGCTCCTTAGTTGTTCTCCAGTGATCCTGAAATTCCCTGCAAGAAAGAAAAAAAAAAGCTGTGTAAGGATCTTCATGCCAGACACTTCAGCCTGTTCAAAGCAGTCCTGCTCTCTTATCAGTGCAGGAACACTCATCCATGGTGACGGAGCCCTGCTGCTTTGTTCCTGTCATAGGAGTAGCTCTTGGGGGATCAAAATGCAGAGAGCAAAGCAGGGCAATCACCTGAGAAAATTCTGCCTTAGCTTCTCTCAAGGACCATACTTTTTGTAAGACTCATGAGAATTGTTTTCAGTCTTCCCTTAAACGGCCAATTTATGTCACCAGAGGGAGAAGACTGCCATACCGTATTATTACTGGCTGCCTTATTACGTTTAGGTGGAAACTTGTTCCTCAAGGGGACCATGTGGTTATAGTCCACTCTCATTTATCTGTGGTCTGAAGAGCATCACTACTCAAACAAGAAACAAGCTGGCAATCAAAACAGGCAAGTTTCTTCCCTTGTACCATCAGACTAGGTCTCCAACTTTTCAAAGGTCAACTCTGCAAGTTAAGTTATCTATGTTGTCCCAGCAAATTAGACCTATGAATATTAAGTCACACCAGAAGTTATATCAAGTAGGTTTCACTCTCATTTCTCTAATAAATGAAAACATCTTAGAAATAAGCATACATTTTGAACTTTCTCAATAATTCTTTGCATCTAATTTAAATTTATTTATAAATTGAAAATATAGTCTCTGAAGTTAAAGAAAAGAATTAGGATATAAAGGGCCTCTCCCCTAAGTTAAGGTTCATCTAAACTTCGAGAATACTTAAAATATTCAAATAATATCTAGAACAAAAAAACGATGCATACGGTGCAATGCTGACAAACCACAAATACTTACAAATGGAGTCCTGGTTCCAAATTTGCTGTAGAATGTCATGGTGACCTTGTTCTTATGTCCTGTTCTTTGATCAAAGGCATGGCATGAATCGAAAGGTGGGCTGTACAAATGAAGGCTCACGGCAGGTTCTGTATGGCTGATGTTTTCTACTCGATGTAAGCCAATAGAATCTGAACAACACCCAAGAAGGACAGATGAAGGATTTTAGATGATAGTTGTAGGTAAAAATTTTGTCAGTCACCTAAGATCATAAATCAATTGGGTACACATGGGATGAACAAAAATTAGAACTGAACTTCTCGTTCAAGACAGTAAGCTATATGGGCTCTGTTCTTTCCTGAAAACCCCCTAAAACTTCAGTAAAAGAATAAAAAGAGGCATCAACACACAAAGAAACTGGAAAAGAGAGAACATTAATAAATTAAAAGCTTAAACATACTTGACTCTTGAGCGACATGGACATGGACATGGGGGAGTCAACTCTCATGCCCTACAGTCAAAAATCTACATGTAACTTTTGATTCCTCCAAAACTGAAGCTGTCCCTCAGTACCCATGGGGAATTCCAGTACTCAGGACCCCCCATGGATACAAAAATCCGAAGATGCGAGTCCCCTGTATAAAACAGGATACATCAATGCATACAGTCAGCACCCTGCATCCGCGCAGACTACCAGCCTCAGACAGAAAACATTACAAGTATTTGTTGAAAAAACCCTGCGTATATGTGGACCTGTCCAGTTCAAAGCCAGGTTGTTCAGAGTTAACTACAGACAAAGAGCTTCGCAGAAGAGAGAAAGCTAAATACTCATCTACTGCTTTATGTTGTGAACCTCCCAAACACCTCAGAAATTGGCAGTATGGGTATTTCTGGAAAAAGGGATGAAGATAGGGCTAAAAAAACTGGTTAAAGCCTATTTCAGTAGAGTCTTATATCCCTTTCACTACTTCTCCCACTCCTTACTCCTGGTAGAAGTCTGAGATCTATTCTCTAGAAAGAATAGATGAACTCAGGACAGGTGAAAAACAGGTGACTGAAGTGAAAATTTACATCTTGAATGGGAAGAGCCCCACAGTCTTCACCACCCAGCTGCCAGAATGCTGCCAGACAGGATTTTTTTCTCCAGACAGGAGATAAGAAGCAGTTTCTCAGGGAATTTGGTTGGTTGAAGAACAAAGCCCTAAGGATATTGCCAGGGGTTGTTCTCCATAAAAAAAAATCTGCCAGATTATCCTAGACTAAAGTCCAATGTTCAGAGCTACCAACTGAGGTTTTCTGTGCTGGATTTTTAAATATTAGCACACAGCCAAGGTCACCAGACATTTGAGCAAGTCCTCAAGTATGAAACACAGAGGTCAAAGCAACCTGAAGAAAAACTAGAAACAGACACAATTCAGGAGAAGACTTTAAAAACAAACTTATCATTAATATCCTCATTAATATTTCTCATTAATAGAGAGATAAAAGAAAATACTGTAAAAGGACCAGAGAATAAAAGAGCTTTTCAAAATAAAAACCTGAATAGAAAGGCTGGAAGAAAAACTGAGGAAGCTGAGGAAGACTCAAAGAACAAAGATAGAAAATAGGAAAGATAAAATAAATCAGAGGAGGTTTAATATCTGAGTAACAGGAACATAGCAAAAAAAAGGTCAAAGAAATAACTTGACAATATTTTCTTGAATGGAAGGACATTCAATTTCCAGACTGGAAGAACGAACTGAGTACCCGGCACAGTAAATGGGAGGCATGAAACACAGTGTATCACCATAATACTGGAGACGGAGAAGATACAACAAAAAAGATCTCAAAAGTTTCTAGAAAGAAAAAATAGGCTTTACAGAAAGATTCAAGAATGAATCAGAATGATACTAGGCTTTCAATGAGAAGACTGAAAACATAAAGTCAAGTCATTATCTTTATAATTCTGAGAAAATATGATTGCCGGGTCATGATTTCACATTCAGCTACATCATCAAACACATTGCAAGGGGTTAAACATAGAAATTTTTAGATAGATGAGGTCTCAAAAAATTTCTTTCCATGAACCCTTCCTCGTACTCATACGGCCTTGGAGGATATGTTCCACTAAAACAAGGTTCTGGAACTAGAATGAAGCAGACAGGAGACCAGGAAACAGGGGGATTTATTAGTAAAAGAAGATGACAAAGGGAAAGCCTGGATGATGTGAGGATGATAGCTGAACCCTGGCCCAGAGATCAACCTATCCACACAGAAGCTGATCAAAAGGCCCTGGAGGGAATGTCTCAAAGATTAAAATAAAGAAATAATGACAAAATACATGATTTTATAAAACCATGCTGAGAAGAAATTTATAGTTAGGAGAAAAGTGGGAGGTTAATCAAGGAAAGAATTCAGTGTAATAGTGTAGTTAATGTAGGCAGCAACTAATTTGGCCTTATGGTTTATGATCTGACTCCATGAGCATGCATGACAAAGAGCAAGGCCTGGAAGCAGAGGACTTAGTCCCAGCTAGACTGTATTTAAACAACTCAAAACTTCTGGAAACCTCAGTTCTCTTCACTTATATGGGGCCTAACTCTCAGGTCTGTAAACTCTTTAATTCTATAGCTTATTGCTTTAATAATATACTGGCTTCAGCACAATTCTAAACTAAAGTTCAACATTCTTAAGAACTGACTGTCCTTATACAAATTAATTATGTGTTTCTCCAATTGCAAGTATGTACACCACCCAATGCATGCTGGACAATTCTGTAAGTAAAGGCCTCACAAAAACTAGTTACCTACCCTTTTGAGAAGCTCCTAGGCTCATGTCTGGTCCCCAAAATGAATGATTCCAACATTATTAATATTTTTGGTCCTTGCCTCCTTTCCTCTGTCCCCATGGTGTACCTTCTGTCACAGTAATTCTGAACTTGGTGATACTCATGGACACCAGTTTGAGCCTGGCCATGCCCACCTTTCACCAGTCACAATGGGTACCTTGGTCTCCTTGCCGCAATTCTCCCTTTCCTCCACCCTGTGTGGCATGCTGCTGCCAAACTGATCAAGATATTCCCAAATAAAAGTCTGCTGACCGAGCACTTACTGTACGTTGGTCTTGGAGGCCCAGAACCTGATCTCACTTTCCTCTCCCACTCCTCCTGTCCAAGCCCATGATTCCTTTTCCCCTCCAGGTAGGCCATCCCTGACTAGTTGTTATGTTAGCAATGACTGTGCTTTCACTTGTGCTCTTCTCTGGACTTGAAACAGCATTCCCACTGATTAGTATCTATCTGCACTCCTACTCCTGCATCTGTAAAAATCGAAGGTTGTGAATTTGTAATTTTTGATCATATGGAAAATTAGTAATTAGCTTATCCCACCCAGTATTTTACCAATTGTCAAAATTTCCCATAAAAATCAGAATTTCCCACTTCTATGGAAAGAGGTATCAGGCTGATTTTGTGGGAGCTGGGTGGTGGTTGGTGCCTCCTGGCTTGCACTTACGTTTCCACAGCCTCCTGCCCAGCCTGCAGCCAGCACCCGTTTACCTCATCTGCTTGGCTCCTGTACCCTGCATTGTAGACTCTACTAATTCTTCAAGATCTAACCTAGTTTCACGAAGACTCTGTAACTAGCTGAAAGTAATTATTCTGAAAGATATTTTGCTTTATTGTGCATTATAAGGGCAACAAACTTGTTCTTGAACAGCTGGTGTGCCTCATATACATAGCAACCCTCAAATAAGAGTTTCCTGCTACATAAGAAGCTAACAGCATGTGTTATGTGAATACGAAGAAAAAACTTCCCATGAATAGTTCCCCTTTATCTGCAGTTTCACTTACTTGCGGTCAACCATGGTCTTAGTATATTAAGTGGAAAATTCCAAAAGTAAACAATTCAGAAGTTGTAATTGTGTGCCATTCTGAGCAGCTTGATAAAATCTCCTGTTCCCTCCCACCAGTGGTGAGTCATCCCTTTGTCCAACCTGCCATAAGGGCTCCCTGCCCTATAGACAGTTAGTAGCCATCTCAGTTATCATGTCGGTTATCTGGTATTTTGAGACCGCATTTCCATAACTTTTATTACAGTATATTGTTATAATTGTTCTATTTTATCATAATCATTACTTTTACTCTAACTGTTCTTTATTTATAAATTAAACTTGATCATATGCATGTACAGGAAAAAACATAGTGTACATAGGATTCAGTACAAACCATAGTTTCAGGGATCCCCTGGGAGTCCTGGAACATATCCCCCGCAGATAACAGGGGCCTACTGTGTAATCTTACCTTTCTCAGTGCATTCTGAAATGAATGAACAAATTTAAGCCAAGTATCAAGGCCGAATATTTGTCTTTAAATAAGAGCCTGCTTGGCCAGAAAAATCTCTGTAGTACTTTACTGTATGTAAGTGGAATGCATCCAGTAAGAGTACAGTCTTTGATTGCCGTATCAAATTGCTGAGATTCAAATCCTGGCAGCCACTTCAAAGGTGAATGACTTGGACAAGTTATTTAATTTTCCTATGTGTTGGAATCTCATCTGTTAATGGGAATAAATTATCTCATATAAGTTTGACAAGCTCTCTGGAAAGTGACTATCCCCTTTAAGAATACAGATGTTAATCACTACCTCTCCTAAAAAGCACTTGGCTTTCCCATACCACATTTAGGGGAAAGAATGCATTCTTGGTGAGAGATCCACAATCACTGCTAAATGATGTGCTCTGTAACGTTTCCCTTGAGAGTACTCTTTCAGGCATGTTATATACGAGTTTTAGAAAAACAGAGAGTAGCTAGCACTCCTAACTACTTCCTGAATATTCCATTACATTTCTTTTCCTTAAAAATTGTTTTAAATTTATTGATTTGACAGAGTCAGTGAGAGAGAGAGTGTGAGAGAGAGAGACAGAAACACAGATTTGTTGTTCTACCTATTCATGCATTTGTTAGTTCCATCTCTGACCAGGGATGGAATCCCCAACCTTGGCGTATCAGGACAATGCTCTAACCAACTGAGCTACCTGAGCTACCTGGCCAAGGCCATTTCTTCACATCTTCTTATTTTTCAAAAAGATTTTATTTATTTATTTTAGAGAGAGGGGAGGGGAGGGAGAAAGAGAGGAAGAGAAACATCAATGTGTGGTTGCCTCTGGTGCGCCCCCCACCGAGGACCTGGCCTGCAACCTAGGCATGTGCCCCAATTGGGAATCTAACCAGTGACCCTTCAGTTTGCAGGCTGGTACTTAATCCACTGAGCCACACCAGCCAGAGCTCTTTACATTTTCTAACACAAAGACTAATATTTCAACCTTGGCCTCACTCCATTATTAAAAGACTCTATATATGTAAATTCACATTTGATTCTAACTGTCCTAAGACTTGGCAGGTCAATAAATGACTTTTCAGTTGGCATTAATCTATATGCATGTGTTTCTAATAAGTGATTCTAATCCAAATGCAAAACTTTAAAAAACAAAAACCACTGCTTTCTGGCCCTTTCCCAAGTATTTGAAATCGTGACTCCATGATCCAAGTTCTACTACACATGTGTAAGAAACCAATGTTTCAGATGGGAGTTAAAGGTTTTTCCCACTTGCCCTTAGGAAAAGATCCTGGATGTTACCGTTGATGTAGGCACACTGGTTTTCCCTCAAGGTTCTTTCTGACTTCTTGATCATCTCGTTGGACTTTTTGTCAGGCCAGGCAAATAATGTCTCCTTTAGATTTCCCTGCAGCATCTTCAGAAAGCAGTGGGAGTTGGTGTGGTCGTGGATACTACTATATATACACAAAACGAGAAATGAACTCAGTAGATAGTCCAGCACCCAGATGTGCAGTGACAGTCGGCCCAGAACTTACAGCTGAACACTGTCAATAGGATATCTCCCAGGATAAAATCCATTTCAACTGGATTTTTAAACATCATTAATCTATGATTCAACATTGTTCAAGATAAATAGAATGTCTTCTATATCAATGCATATAAGCGGTAGGGTTTTCATGCATATCCCCTACTAAAGAACAGTTAATTTTTTTAAAGACCTTGTTGTTTTTCATAAAAGAAACACAAAACCAGCAACCTTTTACCTTCTCCAAGATATAGCTTTTAACAACTTAGTTAAACTCAGCTAAAAGTTTATTATTAAACTACAATGGAGAAATTTTAGAAAGGACAAAAATAATCACCTATAATCATTGCATCACACTGAGAACATCACTAATCATTATTTAATGATTAAGTAATTTTTCTCAGGCTTTTTTTCTTTTATCCTTCCCTTTGGGGACAAAAGGTATGTGTATCTACTACCACAGCCCTGAAATTATACTGTATGTATATACAATGTTAACATTTTATAGATTTAGAGTATTCTGCCTGTGATTACATCCCAATATTCATGGGAAAAATAAAATAAATTTGATTTGGGGAAAGAATGTATTCATATAATTTTAGAGTAAATAGTATTTAGGTTTATTTAGTAGAGTTAGCTGTAGGATTGATTAAAATATATGAATCTATATACATTTTTGGCATTTATGTCATATGTTGAATTCTGTTAGTCCTCATATGCACCATAGGAAGAACTTGTTTCCTAAATCTATAGAGCCTCGTCCTATTCTTGGTACGTAATCTGCTTTGAAAAAAAAACTGAGAGACTGAGTGAAAACTATTCCACTCTATTAGTACATAAATGTACTCTATAGACCTAATTTTCCAAAGTCTTGTGAATTCGTTTCCTTTCTCCCATCAAAAATGGGTCTGGATTATTGTTTTCACCACTCTCAAAAGACTGAGAAGGACCTGTTTGAAAGATAATACTCGATTAATAACAATGTTGGCAAACGTGTAAACTAAGGAAACATAAGGAACCAAGTTTCAAAGAATTGGTATTAGATTAAGTTGCCTTACCCTCTATATTAAGAAAATAAACAATAAATTTGAAGTAGAAAGAAATGTTCTGAATTTGTGAATTGCTTTTCTAGCTCCAAATCTGGACGTTAGAGTCTTTGCTCCCATAATTGTTTATATACTTCAAAGTATGACAAAGGTCAAGTTTTAGCACAATCCCACAAAAATTTGGAGATAAAATAAGTTAAACTTGTCACTACCTTTTTTATTACTCATTTTGGGGACTGGTTTTGATATGCATGGTATATGCCTAAACCCCTCATACTAATTCCCATGAGCTTTTTTTGTTGGGATTAGGGGAAAAATAATTATAAAATGAGATTTGTTAGTGCTCTCAAGACTTGTGGCCAGCCTGGCACTGAACGTTTCATATACTGGAATACACACTCTAATAAACATCTATGAATGAACAGTTGTATTACCTGCCATGTCCTTCACCCCAACACAGAATCATTAGATTAAATTTTCCGTTTCCTTCATCCACAAGATTTCGGGTGTACCTGAAAAGAATATATTCAGAAGACTGAATTTGGTTAAAATAAGCACTGGGAAAAGTAAGTGTATCACAAAATATCATTCATTACAGATGTTACTCTTTCTACCTCTAAGCAATTCTGAATGTAGTTTTCTAATTAGAAATCCAGCACAAATGAAAAATATTTTTCCCAGTTCATTTTGGACATTGTTATATTTTGAATCACATTTACAGTTGCTGTTTTAATTAATAGCAGGGAATAACTAAACCAGAATAAAAGCAAATTCCTTTATTCTCCATGTGACCGCCCCAAACTGATAAAAAGAAGAAAAGTTTCTCAAGAAGGTATTTGCAAAGTGCCTTAGGGCTCTAGGCGAGAATGTTGCTATTGTTTTGTTTTTTTTTTTTTTTTTTTGGTCTTTTCTCTCAAGTAGCTACCCCTGAACTTGAAAAACAAGGTTTTATTAAATAGCTGTTCTAGAATTCTCCTTAGTTTTACTGTAGTCCAGACCAAAACCACATTCAAAAGTGCTCCTAAAGAAAAGTCCTCCACAAATACAGTGGGGGTTGACTTGCGTCAGAGCATAAGAGATTACTTTAGGAAAGTAACTAATACTCTAAACCTTTTACAATAATGATAAATCAGTAATAGGCCAAAAATAAAAAATTAAAATTAAAACAATCCTGAACCAAAAGAACCACAACCACACCATCAGGAAAAAAAAAATCTACTTTAAAGTTTCTATTGGTTCAAGAGGTACTAATGATGTTATATAATTAGCAAAGTTGGATAATTATGACATTCATTTAAACTGCTACTTTTAAGGAAAGCAATCTTTACCCCATTTTCGGGGTCGTGTTTGTTCATATGGTCATCTGTTCACTTAGGTCCTATGTGTCCCCTCCTCCCCCTAGCTGAAGGCCAGATGGGCACAGCAAGATCCCTGAGGGAGGTGATTAGCAGATGCTCATTAGATGTCAGTCATCCTCCCTTTGTAGCCCTTTATGCCCTAGCAAGGCGCTGTACACATGGCCTTTGATTCACAGTAAATTCAGTTCCTGTACCACTCCTTCCACCAGTTGTAGGTCACCCCTCTTGCTTCTTTGGGGCTTCTTCTGGAGAATTCACTGTCAGATTCACACTGGAACATATTCTGTCTTGGTTCTTCTGCCCTGCCTCCCCAAGGTCAAAGATCAGAATCCCTCACAGTACTTGGACACTTATTACTTGCAAAAGCTACTATCAAATTGATTTCTGCTCTCCTTTCTCCCTCCCTTTCTTCTCCCCCAAATGCCCACCCAGGACTGTAGCCATTATCTTAATGAGCTGTATCTCAGACACCTGTGTAATAGATCTATCCAAGTGGTTGCATTTCAAATGGTTTAGAGCTTGTCAATTAAGACAAATATAAGGTCCAGGGAAATGTCCTGTTCTAAAGATTAAGAGCACTTACAACCTACCTGGTTAATTTCACTTGACAAATAATATCTAGGCAGAAGAAGAAAACCACTATTATGCTCAAAATATCTGCAAGAAGTTTAAGAGTGGTTTAGAGTGTGGGCTCTGGAACAATAATGCTACTTTGATTTCTGGCACTGCTTGATGGAAGTATGATCTTGTGCAGTAATCCAAAATTTTTATTGCCTACCATTTCTCACCTGTGAAATAGGGATAAGAATGGAACCAATCTCACAGGGTTGTGGAGTTAAATGAATTAATACAAGTGTCAAGTGACTGGAAGAGTACTTGGCCCATAACAAGCCCTCAATTACTTGGCACTAATGGCAAAATTAAAAACTAGACTCGGGTAACCTCACTGGCAGCCACAGAAGGACCAGCAGCAACATAAACTGAGTTGACAGGAACCAGAGGAATTTCTTACAGCCACTTGCAAGTGGAAAATGGGATCCTAGGTAGGCTTCACTTATTTCAAATCCTAAAATACAGTTGAGACACCGCTTGCCAACAAAAATTTACCAAATGCACCAACCCCCCCAATCTGGCAATTACCACGATGCTCTCCGCTCTCCATATCCATGATTCTGTCTGTTCTTCTTGTTTGCTTAGTTTGTTTTTTAGATTCAGTTGTTGATAGATATGTGTTTATTGCCATGTTATTGTTCACAGTTTTGACCTTCTTTTTCTTGAATAAATCCCTTTAACATTTCATATAATAATGGTTTAGTGAAACGATTAACAGAAATTGCTACCAAGGAAAGCATAATCTTTCCTTATTCTTCTATTTCAACTAACCTCCTCGATCCAACTAACCATAATGACTGAAGCTCTACCTACCCTTCAGAAAATAACTTCTCACTCCTTGGGGTGATTAAATTTTACTTCTGGCCCCAGCGGCTAGATAGAGATTCATTTTTACTTAGAAACCAAGTCAGTGCTGCAAAGGACCAGGCCTCTGGGGGCATCTCATTCCAGCACAGCTGGAGAGCAGCAGTCTTCAATTTACATTCCAGATCCCCAGAACTATGGACAAGAGAAAGCATATTGCTTGGGGGCGAAAGAGCACTTCGTTTATTTCACGAACCCGATGGTGGATTTAAATAAAACCACAGTCCAGGAAGTTAAACTGGTTTGGGAGAAAGGGCACCACACATGGAAAAAGAGCACCTGACAACCCCAAGACTCAAAAGAATGCCTGAAGGCAGGTGCCTGGTTGCAGGCGAGGTTGAAGTGATGGAGAACTAGTAGCGATCGGGGAAGTGTGTTCTCCACTGTTACCCTTTTCGCTGAATGGCTGGTATACTTCTCTCTTGGGAACACCACCCTCTATTAGTCCAGGCAGTCTGTTCCCCAGGGCACTGCTCCCGAGGGCAGGGCAGAGGGAGGAGTGGTAGTTTTGAAGCTGAGAGGTTGTCATGTGAGAACAGAAAACTGTAGACGCGGTGGCCTCCCCTCCAGTGGGCGATCCCCGCAGGATCTACCTTCCACCCAGAGTGGAGAGTGAGCCCAGGCGCCCCCAGAGGAGGAGGAGCAGTGCTGCGGTGTGGCGGAGGACCTGGGGCGCTGGAAGCGTGGGCGGAATGCGGTCTGCGCTCTCCCGGAGCAAGACCCCGACCTTCCTCCCCAAGCCCACTCCTCTGCAGCCTCCGAGAGTTGGCGCTGCAGAGTTTTGAGGCCCGTGCTAGAAATCCTCAGCTGGCCGGGCTAGAGGGCACTCACCTGTACTGGTCGTACTTGGCATACACTGCCCACTCGGCGGGGTCGCTCTCGTAGGCTTCCATGACGGCCTGCACCTCCTCCACATTGACCTCCTCCCCGGCAAAGAGTTGGTGCAGGATGCGGATCAGGTCGGCTAGTGTCCGTGGCTTTAGCACCTCGGTCTGCTCCATCCTTTGCAGGAGTGACAACACGCCTTTCTCACTGCTGGGCTTTGGCGAAGGAGCCAAGCAAGCCTAGGAACTGGGGACGATGGACCAGCCACACAGCTACACACACACACACACACACACACACACACACAAAACCCCCAACGCTCAAGAGCCACAGCTTTAAAATCCCTGGCCAAGATACCAAGAGACACCCTCCCAACTAGGGCGGCGCAGAAAATGTAGGATCGAGTAGCTCTCAAGCAAACACAAATCAGAACCAAATCTGCTGGGTTTAGCCTCCCGGGCCCTTTTTAAGCTCTCCGAGCAGCGGGAATGTACCAATGGCCCTCGGAGGGTGGGGAGAGGCGGGGTGCAACTTGAGGATGGTGGTGGAAGCTACGGAGCTTGCGGGTAAGGTCCTCCGAGCAATTTAGCCTTACCGGAAGCCCTTCCCTCCCAAATCCCAGCCTTCGCCCTGGGCAGCGAGCAACTTCTCCCCCACCTTAACTGGGCGCACTTTGGCCGCCCATCCCCCACCCACCCTTCTCCCTGCACCCTTACTTACCTTCTCCTGCCGCCTCGCCCTGAGGCTTCTTTTGGCCGCTGGGGTTCCCAACCAAGGATGCAAACTACGGGGGTTCTGAAGACTGCTGGGGGTGAATGTTGGGGAAGGAAGGGGATCCTTCCTTTCAGAGAACTGAGAAATTGCGTAGAGCTTGTGAAGGCTAAGGACAGATTATACTCCCAAAATGAAGATGTTTTTGTGGATTGAAACTATATATAATATGCTTCAGGCTAGGTGAAATAACTGTGCTTTCCTTTAAATTTTTAAAAACTTTTTATTAGGGTGATATTGGTTGATACAATTATATAGGTTTCAGATAAATCTATAATACATTCTCTGTATGTTGTATTGTGTGCTGTACTGAAAATACATTTGACAAAGGAGACTCGACTGTGGAGCAAGACTAGAAAACGGGAGGCCAGGTATACCTCTTTGATTTTAAAATCAAACATAAAAAAATATTTAGTGCAAAGACTCCATGTTTCAATTCATAGTGAATAGAAATAGTCTGCGTGTGTTTTCTCCCAACACAGTAATTTAAGGCATTGTAGTTAGACTATATAAATCTTTCATTTCTAGGAATGTGCTTGAAGGAGCCTCCTGGTAATACCTATATGGAAACATTTTTATGTTGTGCAAAGAACTTGCATGCTTGAGAACAAGAAGAAAAATGTGAGGGACAGAAAAAAACACAAGTATAGATTCCTTCTCATTAATGAACTCGGAATAATTTGGATTCAAGGTTATAAAAGGTCTAGACTTCTGAAAGACTTTCCTAGACTTCGCTTGAATGTATATATGGGGGTGGGCAAAAGTAGGTTTACAGTTGTGATTACACAAAAGTTTATTCTTGTATTATTGTTTTGATTTATTTATTATTGTTTTGAATTATTTATTTGATTGATTTTATCATTATTTATGATTTATCTTTTAGGCAATGATGGCTGGTAACTTAACCTACTTTTGCCCACCCCTTTATGTACATATAATGCAAATTTACTTGTGCTAACAGTGTTCTTTGGAAATACAAATGACAGCTCTATCATTGTTCAAAAGGGCTTTGGTTAGGAAGCACGTCAGAAGCCAACCTTTTATGATACGTGTTGCAAAGAGAGGCTCTAGTAATGTAGAGGAATACCTAGATCCAGAGAGGTAGTTCAACTGCACTCTGCACTGCCCAGGGCAATGATTTACACATTTGAACGGTCACTGACATGGGGTGGATAACTAGAGAGGGGAACCAGAATTATCAGAGGTCTGGAAATATACACCTAATGATCCATTTGACACATTTAAGAAATCATGTACAACATGCCTGGCACTGCTCACAACACCAAGTCTCTGCCTTCAGAGGGCTTATGTTCTAATGGAGGGGGAGAGCAGACAGTATACATGGTGAATTGGACACACAAATACTGTACACAACTTACAATGGAGGAAAACTAAAGCAGGCGGAAAGAACCTGGAGGGTGGTATTATTTTAGAGGGAGCTCAGGGGAACATTCTTGATGTGAAATTTGGGCAGGGACTGAAGGATGTTAGTGAGACATGTGGTTTTCTGGGGGAAGCTTCCAAGTTGAGGATACAGTAAGTGCAAAAGCCCTAAGATGGGAGCAAACTTAGTTTTTGAACAGTAACACAGATGAACACGGATATGCAAAAATGGGGACTACAGATCACCTTGTAAGGTCTTCAGCTTTTGTTGATATGGGAAGCCATTTCACCACGCAGGCACTGTATCATCTCACATCTTCACGAGGATGCGCACAGACACCAGTCACATCACTTTTATCGCAGCATACTGTTATAAAACACAGTATCTATATGGTTCGGTACTAACCCTATCCAGGGTTTTAGGAATCCATTGGAGCTCATGGGTAAGTGGGGACTCTTGTACACAAATTGCCCTTTAGTGTTGCTTTTCCAGAAAGCCGCGCTTAATTTCATTCACTCAATATATAATGAATTATTGATTGGGTATGCATAAGGAAACAAAGTATTATGTGTACGGGTACCAAATAAAAAACAAAAAAAGTCCTATTTTTAGGGACATATGTGTATACAATCATGAAAGAGTGTCGGACACAATGGTTATGATGCAGTATGCAGCAGTGCTGTAATAGTGGTAGTTTGCTGTAACTGTTTTTATGACTGTTTTTATGAGGCAGAGAGTATCTCTCCCTTGACTGATTCAGACAAGCTTTAGGGAAGTTAAAATCTGAATTAGGTTGCGGCAGGATTTGAAGGGGTGAAGGTTAAGTGCACTTCTATAATGGAAACATGTGAGCAGATTTAAGAAACAGAAAAAAGGCAGGTTCAGGGAATAGTGTGGGTTGAATAATGTAGGGTAACAGTACTTGTAACTCTTGCAGCAGTACAGAAACCCACTGCGCTGCTTTCTGAATACCTTTTCTTCCATGTGGTCTGTAGCTAACTTCCCTGGTGCCAGAAGCTTACCCAGTATATTATAGTCCTTGGAAAATGAGGTAGAAGATGCATGAAAGGCGATTTTCATACCCCTTGAACACTGCACTTTCCTATTTTGGGTTATATACAACTGGTTGACTAATGCTGTATGATGAAAGGCACAGTCTGCACTTCTTTCAGTTTTCTAGTGTGATTACAGTAGATGATATTTAAGGTGCCTTCAGCATTAGAAAGTCTAGAAAATTAGATTCTAGGAAGTATCCAATCTTATTTAGCTTACCGTATATCCTAAGTGTGAGAAACTCATAATGATGTCTTTGGTGTAGATACCTTCAAAGAGGGAAGTATAATATTCTAATAATTATATACACTCTATATGTTGTAGGTCATCTTTGCACAGTAATGTAAAACATGACATAACTGACATCAATTTTCTCATAAACATGGAAAACAAAATATGACCTGAGGGTTCAGTTCTCTCCAGCTCTAAGTTCAATTATAGTTAACAGTTTAAACCAGACAACTACAAAAATATTTGTGAATTGTGTACAAGGTTCTAGTCACCAAATAACTTAATGGGATCCAGGCTTACAATACATGTTGCAAAGTTAGCATAAAGTGATTAACTCTTTGGGTAAGGATTAAGAGGTAATAGTATAAATATGATTTATAACAGTGTAAAGCCCTATACTATGTTCTTCAAGGTTATTAGGGGAAAAAACAAGAAAGGTATATACATATTTAACTAACCTTAGATTTAATCAATTACTAAGTTCTTTAGATCAAAAATGAACAATTGATGTCACAAACTCAAAATGGAGTTTTGCTTCTTGAGGTAGTAAATATTCCACACCTGAAACCTTAGTAATAAATATAAAGTAAACAACTTTTGCTATTTGTTAACTATATATGCATATAAATATATTTACATCCTTCAATAAACTATAAGTGGATGAAGCTAGAGAACAGCTCTTTTCCACATCCAACATACGTGACTTGAAAATATACTTTCTGGTTTTCAACATATACACAAGTTTCTGACCCAGTTTTTACAAATAAATTTGCACAATTTAACCCATATTATTCCACTGCTAACTACTAGCTGTAGTAAGTTATTACACAGGAACATTGGTATAAGGGGACTTAAGAATTCATTCAAGGACAGAAAATGAGAACTGAACAGTGATTTCATCACCGTAAACTCAATTGTTCCTTAGTATCCTTTAATGCTAGTGTATGGCGGATCATTAACCATAAAATACATTCTAGGATTTAAGGGACATAAGTATAGTTCAAAGTCCTTTGACAAAACCATACCATGTCCATTACCTTTGAAAATAAACACTTAGAATTCTTGCACACACTTTAGACCTGTCTGGATATTCCATTCAATTATTGAAATACTGTTTTTTTTTTTTTGGCTTCATGTCTAATTTTTATTCTGGAATGTAAAGCTCTTTTTAATTACAGTTGACATACAATATTATATTAGTTTCAGGTGTATCACATAGTGAGTTTTCACACTTCTACACCCTATAAAAGTGATCATCACAAAAGTTCACTATCCATGTGTCACCATACAAAGTTATTGTGACATTGTTGACTGCATTCCCTATGCTGTACTTTACACCCCCGTGACTTATCTCTAAGTTTGTACCTCTCTTAATCCCCTTCACCATTTCTGGCCATACCCCTGCCACCCCACCCTCTGGCAACTATCAGTTATTCTGTATCTATGAGTCTGTTTTTTTGTTCATTTTTTTAGTTTCTCAGGTTCCACACATCAGTGAAATGATACTTTTTAAATACTGCATTACAAATATAGTACAGAATAGAGAAAAATGTTAAACTTTACTTCAAGCAATTACCAGTCTAATAGCATTAGAAAAAAGGTACTTTTAGTTACACCATGAAATACACCTAAAAACTAGGCTTTTTCCAGTTATTCTCTGAGCATTTTCAAGTTGAAAAAATTCATTATAAAAAATTCAAGAATGCTGTCACCTTCACTTGAGCACTTTTGACACTAAAAATAAGAGACAGAATATCACCACAGCTATAACCATTGGGATTCAAGAATCATCAAATGACTGTACTGGAATTTTCCCAAAGTTTGTAAAATTCCTGTTTCCCAACAAAATAATTAAATCTAAATGATGCATACTCTTTAAAACAGTCTTCCAGTGTGTCAATATATATGTTGTCTTGGCTAGATGTTTGCTAGAAATGATCAGGAACAGCTTTTTCCCTCCATTATCATCTGGCAAAGATGTAAAACCAAACTGCTTCTTTCTGCCAGCTGGGCTGCCCTCTACTGGACTATGTAAGGTATAAAACCAGCAGGACAGTGAGATTTTGTTTCATAATACTGTATAGGTATAAATATAAATGAGAACAGGCATATCCCATACATTGAACTGAACTTCCCAGAGTAAGCACAGAAAGGACCCTTTAGTAAACAAAACTGACTTTTACAGTGGAAAAACAATCAGCAGAGTGTTAATTCTATAAGTAAACAATTTTAAGTACTGGTGACAAAGAGGCTTTTCGAATCTTAGTCTCCTTATCAATATCTTGGAGGCATATATGGAGCAATAGCTGTAGTACTGGGTATACTCTCATGTCAATCTTTTATCATGATTTCTGTAATGCAAATTACATTCTTGTGAGTCTATCTACTCTGTGGATAACATGCATAAACATGGGTCATAGCAGATAACATGCTGAGTAGATCATATTCACAAGTATTTTGCCAAAAGTGTCAAACTTTTCAGAGCTGTTTCCTTTGTGAAGATTCATTTTAGTTATCAAGATCTTTTCTGTAGTTCATCCCCATGCCTGAGATTTGCAGTAATGTAGGACCAGTTTACCATCACTGCCAAAACACTACAAAAAGAAAAAAGGCAGTAAGTTAAACTTAGTTTCATCTAAGAATGACAAAAATTAAGAAAAGAAATGTTATGTGTATCATAAATATCCTCATACAATGTACATGCAAGTTATCTATAAAGCTATTTCTCTCAAGAGATGCAAGTTGCTGACACATATCAGTAATCACAATGTTTAATAAAACTTCTCCTTTAAACATCATAAGCATGGATGATAGGTTTACATACTTAATCTTGTCCCTTCTTTACAGCTCTAACTGTAACGTATATACTGTTTTGAACTAGTGGTGTTAATGTGTGTATGTACTATAATAATTACTGCCATGAAACTAAGAATGTTAAATGAAGTCATTCTTATGTAGTCTCCTTTTAAATTTCTGAGAGGCAAATCTGGGTTACTGATTAATATAAACAATGTAGGAGAAACAAATTAGGTAAAAAAGAAGACTTTACTTTCTGGGCATAATTCAAAGTCATCCTCTGTTTGTATTATTCATTCCTTAATTCTTTAATTTACTGAGATCCAGCTATGTTTAAGGTGTTAGAGAAGTAACAGAAAACAAGAAAGGAATCTTTTCCCCTTGGAGGCAATTAAGAATAGCATCTCTTAAAATAACGATGTGATTAATAATCATACTATTCACAGATGTGCATCTTGCATTAAGAAAATAAAGTAGTTATGTTTTACCTCATAGAGGGTTCCAACTTCCTGGTCAGGGGCAGGGGCAAAGGACTGATTCACATAAATAAACTGTAAGAAAAAATATGGTGATTCATTTTTAATGGTATCATGATTAATTTGTACTTTTCTGGGGTTCAGTCAGCCTGTTATTTCAAATTCTGTCTTCAGAATTGAAGAAAGCTTACCTAAATTCCTTTTTCTACTTCTCATAAATTAGTCATCTAAGGAGATCTTTATGAAGATTACCTCCTTCCTGGAGGAAAACAATATAATATTTTCTCCTAGAACAGGGGTTCCCTCTTATTATAACTAAAAACTTTTTAAATGTTTTTACAAATAGCTTGAAGGTTTATTTAATAAATTATTAAAAGTATTAATTTTCCCAGTCATTAATTAAGGACAGAAATTTTCCTAACAAAATTTCACAGACACAGCTTAAAATCAGATCTAATATTTGAGATAGCCTGTGCATTTTTCTTGGGTAAATGACATACATAGTTGGACTTTTTTTTTTTACTTTTACCACCATTGAAAACTCTTAAAGGTATTGAACTCCAGGCTGGGTGTACTATTGTAAACTCATTTGTAGCTAGAAAGAACTGTAATATAACTGAAACCTAACGTCCTTACAACCTTGTTCTTTAAAGGATTCATGGTTCAGTGTTTCAGTATAGTCTTGTTTTCACTGAAACATTCTAATAAAGGTATCCTCTGCTTTTTGAAAGTTCATGTTATGAAAGACCTACATTAGTACCAGTTTTCACTAACTGAAAAAATCTGAAGAGGATTTTCACTTTTATGAAGAAAGCAAAAATAGCATTCAGCATATGTTTTGCAGTGAGCTATTACAGAATCAGTGAGGTTGGCCCTGCCCAGCTTGTTCATGGGGAACTACACTCAGCATCTCAGCATAAGCTACCAAAGCTTTGGATTGTGTCTATGAGCATCTGAGCATTAATTAACAAGCTGTCTCCTAAGATGCCAGAAAGCCTAAGGAAGCTTGTAAGGTGTTATGCTTAGCACAAAATGGGATTATAATTAAGTGTATTTAATATGATTTGGTAGGTTATTTTGGGGAGTCTGGGTATGCTAAAAAATTTCCCATATAAATTAATGGTAATTGCTTATTTGTGTCATGCCATTTTGGCTTAGGAAAGGTTTTATAGGAATGCTCTTGATTCAGATAGTGGTGGAAACCTGTCCTTAAAAAATTCCTGAAGATACTGAAACAAAAGGTCACAATGTCAAAGTAGCTTTTGATAATTTTTTTTAGAAAACATTTCTTGCAGGTACCACATTCAATTTTCCTTTGTCTACAGTCAAATTCTAAGACTAAAATTTCCTGGGCTTACCATATTCTTTAAAACCCAACAGTATCAGAATAAGTAGATGGTTGACAGACACTATCTGGGTCACCAACAAAAATAAGTATTATTTACATTTCTACCTTAGATGATAGAGTGTGGTAATTAAGAACAGAGGTTCTATTGAGGCAGATCTAGGTTTGAATTGTGGCTCTAAATGGAGTTAACTTTTTCAGGCTGTTTCCTTATTTATAAATATGGAAAATAATATTACCTATTGGGGCTGCTGGGGAAGATAAAATGAGATAATATCAGTTGCTGGTACATGTGCTCCAGACAGTTTTAGTTATTTAATTATTTTAGAACAGTTAATACGTAAGTATCAACTCATGGTTAAGGGTGAATAATGTGCTAACAAAAACTTCAGAAACTTAACAGAGGTCAGTGTGCATTTAAATGTGAATTTCTGTAATACAGATATAAGAATTTGTCTTTAGTTCCTAGCAGTTCAACTATGAGTGAGCTGTCAGGTACATTTCTCTTCTGGTACACATTTTACATGAGAAAGGCTTCCAATGGCAGTTTTTATTTCAGTAAAGTGAGTGTCTATTATGTCATAGGAATTGTCCAAGGTGTGGAGCTGTGAAGATTATATGTTCCATTAATGAGTTTTCAGTCTACTGGAGAGGCCCCGCCCACAAGAAGACCCAGAGACAAGACTGAATTTGGATAGTTATTTGGGGGTAGACCCCAGAAAGTCCCCCTTAAGAAGTGGGAAACGTAAGACGGGGAAGGGAGGAAAGCCAAAAATAAGTGAACAACCACCGTGGGCACCTGTAGCTCAGTCCTACTGGAAGTCTTCAAGTTACTGTGTAGACTGAGCTTCAGAACTCTCCCAGGGAGGGTCATCGGAGTTGCGATATTTACCCACCAACTCCCCACTCATTGGCTGAGGGCTGCCCCTGGCAGCGAGAGGAAAACAGCTGGGTGCCTTAGATGAGAAGCTGTTATGGAGGCAAGGGAAGAGGTCATCGTCACTGCAAGAGAGTGGATAAGGGGAATAGGGGATGGGGCATCAACAGGGTTGGCCATACTGATCATTTTTACATATTTGAAAAACATAGGTTTGTCGTGAGAAATTATATTTCTTTTCTCTATCA
>CM052540.1:120327789-120363447 GCA_028533065.1 Trachops cirrhosus | reverse complement strand
ATGGAGGCAAGGGAAGAGGTCATCGTCACTGCAAGAGAGTGGATAAGGGGAATAGGGGATGGGGCATCAACAGGGTTGGCCATACTGATCATTTTTACATATTTGAAAAACATAGGTTTGTCGTGAGAAATTATATTTCTTTTCTCTATCATGAAGAGGGTTTATTTGACTATTTCCTAAAAGATTTCAGTGGAACGATTTGGGGTGGGTTCCCATGCAGAGGCACATGCAGATAATATAGATGAGAAAAGTGGCATCTGACGAGGCGTGTTGTACACAGAGATATGGCATTAGTTAAAGCATCAGGGAACACCTCCTTGAGATGATAAGATTTGACTAGGTGAAAAGAATAATTAGGACTTTGTAGGCAAAAGTAAGATTGTTTTAGTGTTATAGGGGAAAGAATTACAGAACTCGATGGGATTTGTAACAGGAGTCAGAAACTGAAAGTCCACTGCCACCAGGAGCCAGGATCTGGGGACTGTGGTACTTACTAGGGAAGGGGCTATCGCCTTCTTGACCCCAGGTAACATGGGAACTGCAAATGGGGTAGAATCTCACTGAGGAGGCTGCAGTTCAGCTCAGGAGCTGTAAGCTCTAGGGGAGGAAAGAGAGAGCGAGGGCAGTGCTGCCTGCAGAAATAGCATGGCAGGAGCAGGCCTGCCCGAGGCTGACAATCACTGGTGGGAGCAGGGAGAGCACCCTGCCACCACCCCATGTTATAGTATCGCTGTGGGACTCTTTCCAGCACCATCCAGGAGAAATCCACCGAGAAACTTCGTTTAAAACTGCCTGAGGCTCTACCAGGCTGTGGCCAGACCTGACCAAGAAAAACACAGTTTTTTGTGGAGGGGAGCACGAAGAGAACAGGGCCCCCCCAGGGTTTGGTGCTGCAGTGAGGGGGCCACACAGGAACTCCTCTTAAAAGAGCTGAGGCGAGACTCAAGACCCAGCAGGGACCCTGTGCTCATGTGCACCTGCCAGAAGCTGAACACCTGAGATTCACTGCAACCAGGTAGGTCACCTCACAAGCACGTGTGCCCAACCCCCAACGGCCAGATTACAGGCTCTGCAGATCACTGAGGCTAGGCTCAGGAATATCTGCTCAGTGAGTATCTGCAGGGGAAAGCTAAAAGCTCTGAAGGGGCCCTTTCTACCAAACACTAGAACTACACTCTTCCTCGGGCCATGATCCATTGAAACCAGTAGTGCAGAGAGATTAGAAATAGGTGCAACAAGGGGGGTTCAGGCTACCCCCGCAGCCTCTGTGCCTAAACAGAGCTGTTGTCTGTGCCAAGCAGAAAGAGCTGCCCCTTTTACACAGATTGGCTCCTCAAAGGAAACAGACTGATAATTCACCAGAAACCACACATTATTGGAAAGAATCTGGGACAGAGCAAGTCGTGTGGCAAAGGGGCAGGGAAACACTCCTACCATTTTCCCTGAAAACTGAAGAGCACCCCCTGGGGATGACCCAGGGTTCCCATCCCCACTATGGCACTAGAGGCCCCCTCTGAAGATGGGTGGAGAAGGTACCAGCAGTCTTCTCCGGTCATTAAATGAACCATTCCTGGACCCTGGGCTGATGGGAAGCAAGCAGGCACAATAGTAGGGAACCAGCCAAATCTGAAGGTGACAGCCATAGACTGTGGATCATTTGTAGTCTTGAACAGGCTGCCTAGACCCAGACTAGGACACCATCTGACATTACCAGGGGCGGATCCAGAAAGAGAAGACAGTGTTAAACACTGGATTCCACAGAGATGAATTCCAACATGGTCTTCATTATTGCGTTATTTTCTCTCCTGCATAGCTTTTTAAGATTCATTTCTTTTCCTTCAAGTTTGTGCCTATTATTTCACTAGTTTTTTTATTTTACTTTACTTCAAATGTTTTATTTTGCTCCTCCCTTCTCTTACTCCATTTTACCTTCTTCCTTCCTTGTATTCTTTCTTTACATTTTATTTTCCTCTGGTCGCAACTTGTTTCTATTCTGCATGCTTACTATTTCTCCGCTCTCCAGCCTCTCAAAACCATTTTTCTTGTCATTTGTCATCTCACATTCTTTTTCCCATTTTTAAAATACCATTATTCTCACTCCACCTTTATGAATCTTCACTAGTTGGCTGTCGATATGGTGGTTATTGTTGTGTTTCTTCAATTTTATTCTTAGATCTTCACTACTTTCGTATTTCAAATCTTGAATTTTACTGTTTCCCTCTCCTACTCCATTTTGCCTTCCCTTACCCTTTGTTTTAAATTTTACGTTTTCCCTGTCTTAGCCTGATTTTCATTCCTCTTAGTATTTCTTCTCTATTCTTTCAAAGTCATTTTTCTTTCCTCTAGATAGCTCATAAGCTTTTCTTTTCTTTTCTTTCTTTCTTTCCCTCCCGCCCTCCCTCCCTCCCTTCTCATTCCCATTCCATCAGTATTAATCTTTGCTCATTTGTTGTTGGTATTGCTGTGGTGGATCTTTTTCTCCCATTTGGTTCCTGATTTTTTCACTACTGTTTAAAAAATATTTTTTCTTGAACCTCATACTATACTCTTCCCTTTTCTTACTCCATATTGCCTTATTTCCCCCCTTTTAATTACCATGTAAATTCTATTTTCTTTACCTTGTTTCTTCTATTCCCTACACTTATTATTTATCCTTCCTCTACCCTCTTAAAATTATTTTTCTTTCAGTTAGTCAACTCATATTTGTTTTCCTTTCTTATAATAGTCAATGTCCTTACACTTTTATTATTATTTGCTCATTTGCTGTTGATAGTGTGGATGTGGTGGGGGTTATTACTGCAAGAGTGGTTTTGTTTCCCAAGTTGTTTTGTTTTGTCCTAGCAGCACCTGTACAACATCATACAAGGTGTGGTGGGCAGTGTGACTCTCAGACAGGACGCAGAGGGAAAACTCCACCAAAGAATGACTCAACAACAACCAAAACCAAATTACAACAAGAGAGAACACATAAATGGCATAAAGGGCATCCCAACAGCACCTAGCTCAGAAGATGAAGGGGGCTGCACCACTGAGTCCCATAGGTGTTCTACCACTGAGTCCCACAAGACCTTCTACCACAGAAGGTCTTCATGTCTACCATGAAGACAAGGAGTTAAAGCACATCAATCTAATATACAGAAAGAAACAAGAAGAGAAGATTAAAATGGGGAGACTAAGAAATACACCCAATCAAAAGAAAAGGGAGAATCCCCAGAAAAAGTGCTAAATGAAATTGAAGCAAACAATCTGTCAGACACTGAGCTAAAAAAATGGTTAAAAGGGTCCTCAAAGAGCTCAGTGAGAACTACAAGGTACTCTATGGAAGCTACAAGGAACTTACTAGAACTACATCAGCATGAAAAAGTAAAGAGACTCTATCATTGCGAGCTGCAGGAAATGAGGAATATAGTATCTGAAAGGAAGAATACACTAGAAGGAATTAAAAGCAGGCTAGATGAAGCAGTGGATCGAATCAGCAATTTGAAGGACAAGGTAGGAAAAACTCCAGAGAGAGTGACAAAATGAAAAAGATTCAAAAGGAATGAAGAGGATGTAAGGGAGCTGCAGGACAACATGAAACGTAATGATATCCATATAGTGGAGATACCAGAAGGAGAAGAAGAGCAAGGGATAGAAAACCTGTTTGAGAAAGTAATGATGGAAACTTCCCTAATTTGATGAGAGGAAAAGTCACAGAAGTCCAGGGAGCACAGAGGGTCCCAATCAAGAGGAACCCAAAGAGGCCCACTTCAAGACACATCATAATTAAAATGGCAAATTCAAAGACAAAGAGAGATTCTTAAAGGCAGCAAGGGAGAAATAGGAAGTAACAAACAACGGAGCCCAGGATAAGGCTAGCAGCTGACTTCTCAATGGAAATGCTCCAAACCAGAAGGGAATGGCAAGAAATATTCAAAGTAACGAAAAGCAAAGGTCTGCATCCAAGACTACTCTAACCAGCAAGGCTCTCAATTAAGATAGAAGGCCAAATAAGGAGTTCCCCAGACAAAAGAAGGCTCAAAGAATACACCTCCACCTAACCAGCACTATAAGATATGCTTAAGGGACTATTTTAAGAAGATAAATGAAAGAGAGACAGATAGACAGATACAGGTACAAAGAGAAAAAATGGTAATGAGTAAGTACTTATCAATAACCTTAAATGTGAATGGATTAAATGCTCCAATCAAAAGACATAGGGCAGTTGAATGGATAAGAAAATATGACCCACACATATACTGCCTACAAGAGACCCACCTAAGAACAAAAGACCTACACGGAATGAAAGTGAAGTGATGGAAAAAATATTCCATGCAAATAGACATGAAAAAAAACTGGGGTAGTAATACTCATATCAGACAAAATAGACTTCCAAACAAAGGCCATAGAAAGAGACAAAGAAGGACACTACATAAAACTTAAAATAATCCATCAAGAAGAAATAACCATTGTAAACATATATGCACCCAATACAGAATCACCCAAATATATAAGGAAAATCTTGGAGGATTTCAAGAAAGAAACAGCAACACACTCACTGTAGGGGATCTTAACACCCCATTGCCAATAATTGACATTTTACTAGAAAAGAATCAACAAGAATATTGTGACATTAAACAATACACTAGATCAAATGTACTTATTCGATATATATAGAACCATTCATCCCCAAAAAGCAAAATATACGTTATTTTCAAGTGTATGTGGAACACTTTCAAAAAGAGACCACATGGTAGGACACAAAACAAGCCTCAACAAATTCAAGGAAACTGAAACCATATCAAGCATCTTCTTGGATCACAATGGCTTGAAACTAGAAACCAATCTCAAGGAAAAAAAAAAGCAAAAACATTCAAATTCATAGAGATTGAATAACACGCTTTTAAATAATGAATGGGCTAACAAAAAGATCAAGGAAGGAATCCATATGTATCTGGAATCAAGTAAAAATGAGCACACAAGAGCCCAAAACCTATGGGACACTGCAAAGGCAGTCCTGACAAGGAAGTTCATAGCAATACAGACCCACCTAAAAAAGAAAAGTCTCAAATAAAAAACCTAAACCTACATGTACAAGAACTAGAGGAACAATAATAAACAAAGCCAACAACAAGCAGAAGGAAGGAAATAATTAAGATCAGAACGGAAATAAATGACATAGAGACTAAAAGAATAATTTTTTTTGTTTGTTTGTTTTTTAGATTTTATTTATTTATTTTTGGAGAGGGGAAGGGAGAGAGAAGGAGAGAGAGAGAAACATCAATGTGTGGTTGCCTCTCATGTGGTCCCCACTGGGGACCTGGCCCGCAACCCAGGCATGTGCCCTGACTGGGAATCGAACCTGCGATGCTTTGGTTCGCAGCTAAAAGAATAATTTAAAGGATCAATAAATCCGGGAGCTGGTTCTTTGAAAAGATAAAATTGACAAACCTTTAACCAGACTCATCAAGACGAAAAGAGAGAGGACCCAAATAAATAAAATCAGATGAAAGAGAAGAAGTTACAATCAATACCACAGAAATACAAAGGATTGTAAGAAAATAGGAACTAGGGGAAAAAATCTCATTTACTGTAGCAACATTAAAAATAAAGTACATAGGAATAAACTTAACCAAGACCTATACTTGGATAACTATAAGAACACTGAAGAAAGAAATTAAAGGAACGAAGATATAAATAAATGGAAGTATATACCATGTTCATGAATTGGAAGAATTAACATCAATAAAATGTGCATACTACCCAAAGCAATCTGTAGATTAAACACAATCCCTATTACAATATCAATGACATGTTTCACAGATCTAGAACAAATATTTGAAAAATTTATATGGAACCAAAAAAGACCCCGAATAGCCTCAGCAATCTTGAGAAATTGGAACAAAGTAGGAAGAATCACAATATCTGATATCAAACTATACTACAAGGCCACTATAATCAAAACAGTCTGGCACTGGCATAAGAACAGACACACAGATTAATGAAACAGAATAGACAGCTCAGAAATAAACCCATGTCTCTATGGTCAATTAATATCTGACAAAGGGGGCAGGAGCATAGAATGGAGTAAAAATAGCCTCTTCAATAAATGGTGTTGGGACAGGTACATATAAAAGAATGAAACTAGATTACCAACTTCCACCATACTGCAGAATAAACTCAAAATGGATAAAAGACTTAAACATAAGCTATGATATCATGAAAGTCCTAGAGGAGAACATAGGCAGGAAATTTCAGGTATGTCATGCAGCAGTATTTTTGCCAGTATGTCTCCTAAGGCAAGGGAAATCAAGGAAAAAATAAACAAACGGAACTATATCAAATTTCTTCTGCATGGCTAAAGAAAACATCAACAAAATGGAAAGGGAACTGATCGTAATGGACAACATACTTGGCAATGATACCTCAGACAAAAGTCTGATCTCTAAAATATATGAAGAACTCATATGACTCAACACCAGGAAGACAAACAATCCAATTAAAAAAATGGGTGAAGGACCTGAATAGACACTTCTTTAAGGAAGATATAAAGAGGGTCCATAGGCATATGAAAGGATGCTCAGCATCACTAGCCATCAGAGAGATACAAATTAAAACCACAATGAGATACAACCTCACAAAGGTCAGAATGGCCATCATTAAATCAACAAACAAGTGCTGGTGAGGATGTGGAGAAAAGGGAACCCTAGTGTACCTGGTGGGAATGCAGACTGGTGCAGCCACTGTGGAAAAAAGTATGGAATTCCATCAAAAAATCAATAAATGGAACTGCCGATTCCAATGGAATGGACCCAGAGATTCCATTGCTGGAATTATACCCTAAGAATCCCGAATCACCAGTTCAAAAGAACTTATGCACCTCTGTGTTCATAGCAGTGCTATTTATGAAGCCAAGTGCTGGAAATTGCCTAAGTGCACATCAGTGAATGAATGGATCAAAAAACTGTGGTACATTTACACAATGAAATATTACACAACAGAACAAAAGAAGGAACTCCTACTTTTTGCATCAGCATGGATGGAACTGGAGAATATTTTGCTAAGTGAAATAAGCCAGGCAGTGAAGGACAAATACCGTATGATCTCACCTATAAGAGGAATCTAATGAATAAAACAAAGTAGAACCAGAGACATGGAAACAAGGAACAGACTGACAGGGACCAGAGGGATGGGAGTGTGGGATAAGGGTGGAAAGAGGAGGAAGTGACTAGTTTCAGAACATGTATGAATGACCCACAGACATGAACAAGGTGGGGATTGACTGTGGAGCAGTAGGTAGGTTGGATGGAGAACCAAAGGGGAAAAACTGGGACAACTATAATAGAACAACATTAAATATTTAATAAAAAGAAACTGAAAGTTTAAAAAAACAACAATTTAGCTAGTTTAAAATTCCATGGAAGTAAACATTTCAAAATGTATTCTTTTACTAAATGTTAGAACTTGGGAAGATAATCTTATTTTAAAGAACAATGATTTTGTTTTTAAATCACTGGTCTTTAGGTGAGGTCTCTCAAAGTATTTTCGTTGTTATAAAGTTCTTTCCCTAGTAGCTTCTTCAGGGAGGGCTTTTGGGAATAGTATTCCCCGAGTCTTACACATTACTAACAATTGTGTCCTGAGTAAGAGTCAGTTTTGTTGTATATAAAATCCTTATTTCACATTTTCTTTCCTGGTATCTTCACTGTCAAAGTTTAATGATAACCTAGTTTTCTAAGTCATTTCCTCTTTTTTCCCTTAGATGTCCAAAAACCCTTTAAAAATTTTCAAGTCCAATAATTTTACCAGAATGAATCTTAATGCTCATTATTCTAGCCTGACATTCTTAGGTACCTGGTATATTTTTTAATATGTACAATAATTTCAAAAATTTTTAAAGAAATTTACTTTAAATTATACTTTTAAGTATATGTTTTCTCCTTTGCTTTGGTATTCTTCTTCAGGAATGCCTGTTACCCAGATCTTCTCTCCTTTGTACATACTCATTATTTGTCACTTTTTCTCAGATCTTTTTTACCTTTCATTTCTGATTAAAAACAAATTTGGCCTTCTTTTTTTAAAGGCATTATTTGTTGTTTATTTGCTTTTTCCTTCTAGTTTAATGTCCATTTCTGAAATAACCAGTTCAGGGGTATTTATAATTCTTTTCCTGAGCTGTAACTTCATTTGAGTTTTACTAAAGCTGATTTATGTTCTTTCATGTCTTGTATAGTTTTCTTAATTTCTTTTAGTTTGCTCTGAAATAATAAGTTACAGTAATTGACTTGTCTTGTAGGCACATTTTTCTGGCTTGCTTTGTCTTTAGTGATACTGTTTTTCTTTTTTCTTTCCCCCCAATAACAATGTATGGGATTTGACCTTGACACTTTTCTGTTGCTTGTTTTTGTATGAATTTAGTCTTCAACTTTTGAAGACTAAAGAATGAGGTTTGAGTGGTTTTTCTAACTCTAGAGAATGCCCTCCTGTTTTTTTTAGGTCTTCAACTTTTGAAGACTAAAGAATGAGGTTTGAGTGGTTTTTCTAACTCTAGAGAATGCCCTCTTTTTTTTTTTTTCCTTTTTTGGTATAGTGTCCAACAGTATGGAAGCCTGCTTTCTGAGACTCCAGGTTCTGTTCCCCTCTACTTTGATCTGGTCCTTTTATTTCCTTTCTCTCTCATGTTCCTACTCTGCTCAATTTTGATTCACTTCTAGAAGCTCCTCCTCAGTGTGGAGTCTTGTCTTGGAAGGGAAGGAGCTTTACTGAATCTATTTTGATTCTGAATTGTGATTTTGATCACTCTCTCACAGGGCAGACTGCTCCAGTCCCTTCAGTTCACCTTAGTGAAGATATATGGTAATAATCTACTATGGGAGAGAATGAAACCCTCTCAATTTCAGCTACTATTCTTAAAACATCTACTGCACTTTCCAGGAAACAGGTGTTAGCTATTTCCAGGTTTTCCCTTTCTCAGTGTTGTTAGATGCCAATCCTGTTGCTTGCTTGCTCCTTTCAGCACAATGCTGATACCATGTAGGTGCGGTTGTTGATTTATCTCCATAAACTTGCATTTAAAGGTTCATGAGGATATTTGTCATCTAGTTCTGTTATAAATACTGAACATGGGTATTTGCTTTTGCCATCTAGTTGATATTTTTGTGGGAATTTGGAGATTCAATTATGCTTTTAAATCTTCACCCAAGTACACTTTCACTTGTTTTTGGGGAGAGGGAGGGAGAGGAAGAGGGAGGGGGAGGGAGAGGGGAGAGGGGGGAGGGAGGGGGGAGAGGGGGAGAGACAGGGCGAGAGGAAGAAACATCGATATGCGAGAGAAGCAATGATCAGTTGCCTCTGTACATACCCAGACTGGGGATCCCCACAGGGACCAGGGATCACATGTGCCTGCCACTGGATCAGGATAAACTCACAACCTAGGTATGTGCCCTGAGCAGGAAGCAAACCCACACCTTTAGGTTATCTGATGACGCTCTAACCACTGAGTCACAATGGCCAGGGCTCAACTATGCCTTCTGACACCACTGCTATCTTCCCTAAATCCCTAGTATTATTTTTTTCTTTAACATCCACTTTGCTAAAATAATGTAGGGTACAGCTAGATGACAGTCAGAAGATGTAAGCTCTAGTTTAATCTAAAAAAGTGACAAAACATTACTTTTATGTTTCCTATTGATTAAATAAAAAGGGATAATCAGATTCACTATAAAGGTTTAAGGTAGAACCACAGAATTGCTGTTTTTATAGTTTAAAATGATTAACTAATGGCAGTTTTACTTGGTTCAATCTAACACATGTGAATATTAATCAAATTCAGATTACTGGATATAGGCAATACAAAAGGTCAAGACTAACGTTAACATACAACATAGCATAGTTTCATCTTTTCTTCTAATCATAAATTTCTAAAAGCAGTGTCTTTTTTAAAAAAAGACTTCATTTATTTATTTTTAGAGAGGGGACAGGAGAAAGAGAGGGAAAGAAACATCAGTGTGTGGCTGGCTCTCTTATGTCCCCTACTGGGCACCTGGCCCACAACCCAGGCATGTATCCTGGACTGGGAACCTGGCCCGCAACCTAGGCATGTATCGACGACCCTTTTGTCCACAGGCCGGTGCTCAATCCACTGAGCCACACCAGCCAGGGCTAAAAGCAGTGTCTTGATTATTTGGTGCTCCTCTGGTTTTCTACCTCCCCAACTCTTCATGCAGAGATACAGCTCTGCTCATATTTCTCAGGTGTATGCCCTCATTTTGCTGACTTTTCCATTTAGACTTGGACTCCAGGGAAGGCCCTCTGCTTCTGAGAATTTAACCACCATATGCATATGGATGATACAATAATCTTCTTGCCCATCTCTAACATTTAATTAAATCCTATATGACATTCTTATAAAACACATGCCTTTCTCACTGATTGGTCACAGAGTAAAATGGTCAGCTACAAAACTCAAATATTCCCAATACTTTTCCTAAACAAGTTCCTTTGGAGGAATCCCTAGCTCTATGCTGTTTTTACCTTAAATTACTTCTAGTGATTGATCTACCTGGTGCTTGTTCTTGCACCTATGTTCATTTTATGAGAGCCATGTACAGTAAACTCTTATATCAATATTAATATTGGCCAAGATAAAGGTGTCTGATATATTAACATGCAAAAACATTCCAAATACATGTAGACATTTAAATTTCTGTAGTTGAAGACCAAGTTAAAAATCAGTGGCATTCAGTCCTGGCCATGTGGCTTAGTTGGTTGGAGTGTCATCCCGTACACCAAAAGGTTGTGGGTTTGATCCCCAGGTGGAGCATGTATGGGAGGCAACTGATGGATGTTTCTCACTTTGTTTCCCTTTCTCTGTCTTTAAAAAAATCAGTAAGGCACATCCTCAGGTGAGGAAAAAAACCCAGTGGCATTTAAAATCTTAATCTTTACAACTGCTACCATAAAGTGCTCAACATCTACTATAATATGAAATAAGAATATCTCTTAATTCTTCCATAATGTATAGCAAAGATACATTGCTTACTTCAAGATGAATGGGAAGAAAGCAACACTGATATCAAAACAAATTTTAAAACCTAAAAATTTCTGTATCAATGTTCTATGATAGATTTTTCCACATGGACATTCAGTTGACTTTTGAAACACACACATACACACACACACACAAAACCAGCAATACAGTAGGTTAAAAATCCTACTGTAAATCTAAAATTCATTTCATTTCAGGGTTCCCCAGAGAATTCTTCAATAAAGTACAGAAATTACACCAACAAAAGAACTAAAATAACATACTGAAGAAACATATGTGGCTCCATATGTATTTTTATATACAACAGTTACTGATTGTTGCCTAGTAACTACTGTAAATTACTGCAGAAAAATATTTGCCACTGGTTTCATACCAACTGTTCTGAAGCCACAAGTTTAAGGAACTTTTTGATGAAGTCAATGAGTCCTTGGATGGTTCGGGTTCGCTCTACAGCCCACTTCTTTGTTTTCATTATAGGGGTGTCTCCCACAGCCTTTAGTAGGATGTCAACTGTAAAAGGAAAAGAAATTGACAATTGCATTGAACCATGTAAAGTGAAATTAAACCTTTAATCTGCAGTTAAGTTTATATATTGAGTTAGCCAAAAGATTTATTTGGTTTTTTTCATGGAATGGCTCTAGGACTGTTAGTTGTCTTTAACTTCATTCAAAACAATTTTGTTACATTGTATTGTGACAGCTGTCATAAAAAAACTTATCAAAACTGGTGAATTTTTGTGCAGCCATTTTAATATTAAAGATGGAAGAAGATACGTAGCATTTTTGGTGTAATATGCTTTATTATTTCAAAAAGGGTAAAAACAGGAACTTCCAGCCAAGATGAAGACATAGGTAGATACACTCTGCCTCCTTGCACAACCAAAAGAAGGACAACAACAAACTTAAAAACAAAAAACAACCAGAACTGCCAAAATATCAAACTGTATAGAAGTCTGGCAACCAAGGAGTTAAAGAGGAAACATGAATCCAGACTGGTAGGAGGGGTGGAGAGAACGGCTGGAAGACCAGGTGGGTAAGGTGGCAGCTAGTGGTCCCACATTTGTGTGCGGATAAACAGGAAAGAACACCTGGGGAGTGAAACAGGTGGTGCAACCCAGGGTCCCAGCACAGGAAAAGAAAGCATTAAAACCTCTGGCTGTAAAAACTGGTGGAGGCTGATGCAGCAGCAGCAGGAAAAACTCCCAGCCTCACAAGAGAGTCTGTTGGAGGCCCAGGGTACTCTTAGAATGTACCTAAACCCACCCACCGGGAATCAACACCAGAAGGGCCCAATTTGATTGTGGGTAGTGGGAAAAGTGACTGAAAGCCACCGAGAACCAAGCAAATGGCATTGTTCCCTCTTTGACCCCTCTTCCACGGACAGCACCACAATGTTGGGAAGAGGGTTGCCCTGCCTTGGTGAATACTAAGGCTCTGTCCCCTATAATGTAACAAGTATGCTGAGACAAAGAAATATGGCCCAAATGAAAAAACAGATCAAAACTCCAAAAATAGAACTAAGTGATGAAGACATAGCTAACCTATCAGATGCAGAGTTCAAAACATTGGTAATCAGGATGCTCACAGAAATGGTTGAATATGGTAACAAAATGGAGGAAAAAGTGAAGGCAATGCAAATGAAATAAAAATGTACAGGGAATCAACAGTGAAGGGAAGGAAACTGGGACTCAAATCAATGATTTGCAGCAGAAGGAAGAAATAAACATTCAACAAGAACAGAATGAAGAAACAAGAATTCAAAAAAATGAGGAGAGGCTTAGGAACCTCTGGAATGACTTTAAACATTCCAACATCTGAATCATAAGGGGTGCCACAAGGAGAAGAGCAAGAGCAAGACATTGAAAACTTATTTGAAAACATAATGAAGGAGAACTGCCCCAATCTGGCAAAGGAAGTAAGACTTCCAGGCAGTCCAGGAAGCTCAGAGAGTCCCAAAGAAGTTGGACCTAAGGAAGCACACACCAAGGTACATTCTAATTCTATTACCCAAAATTAAAGTGAAGGAGAGAATCTGAAAAGCAAGAAGGGAAAAGGAGATAGTTACCTACAAAGGATTTCCCAGAAGACTATCAGCTGATTTCTCAAAAGAAACCTTGCAGGTAAGAAGGAACTGGAAAGAAGTATTCCAAGTCATGAAGGGTAAGGACCTACATCCAAGATTACTCTATCCAGCAGAGCTATCATGTAGAATGGAAGGATAGATAAAGTGCTTCCCAGATAAGGTTAAGTTAAAGAAATTCCTTATCCCCAAACCCTTATTATATGAAATGTTAAAGGGACTTATCTAAGAAAAAGATGATCAAAAATATGAACAGTAAAATGACAACTCACAACTGAACCTAAAGACAAAATCAAAAACTAAGCAAACTAGAACAGGATCAGAATCACAGAAATGGAGATCACATGGAGGATAATCAGCAGGGAGGGGTGAGAATGGGGGAGAAGGTACAGGGAATAAGAAGCATAACTGGTCAGTACAAAATAGACAGGGGGAAGTTAAGGATAGTATAGGGAATGGAGAAGCTGAAATGGGAGAACTGTAATAGAAGAATCAATAAAATATACTTAGATAAAAACACAACTGAATTGCAAAAAAAATTTTGTGCTGCTATGGAGAAGGTGCTGTGACTGACTGAACGTGTCAAAAGTGATTTGTGAAGTTTCTTGGTACTACTGATATTTTGGCCAAATAATTCTTGCCATGAGGCTGTCTCATACATTGGAAGATGTTTAGCAGCACCCCTGGCCTCTACCCAGTAGAAGCCAATAGCAGGAGATAGCCAACATACTCAAAATATCCAAATCAATTAAGTTATGGGTGAAAATGAAAAATGTGTCTTTTATTTTAGGGAAAAAACTAAATAGACATTTTGGCCAACCCAACATTTATGATATTGGAGGTATGTCTAAGATGTACAAGTATTAGGTAAGATTCTTTTTTGTTGTGTTTTTGTCCGCCCCCACCCCCCTTGATTCTACAATCCCACAAAGGTCTCCCCAATCTTTAAAGGTCATTTTAACAATTCTGGAAAAAAAAGGAATATAAATGGTTGATAAATGTATAAAATATATAAAGAGTCATGGCCCTTCTCACCTATCAAATCAGTAAAGATTAGAATAATACTGTATGTGACACAACTGTTGGGAATACAAAATGGTATACTTTTTCTGGAGAACAATATAATAATACATTACAGTAGAGATATACGTTGACTCAATACTACTACTAATAATTCTAGGAATCTAGACTAATAAAATATGAGATGTAAAGAGATTCACTTAGAAGGACTTCACCTTTGTTGAAACATTTTTATAGGGAAAAAACTGGTAAACCTAAATATCCAATGATACATATGTGTGTGTGTATGTGTAGATATATCTATATATATATATACATATGGGGGAGACACACACACAGATGAAGATAAAGATAGATATTTTTTTAGAAGGAAGAGGAATGGAGGGAGATTGAGAGAGAAACATCGATTTGTTGTTCCACTTATTTATGAATTCATTGGTTGTTTCTTGTACGTGCCCTGACAGAGGATGAACCTGTGACCTTGGTATATGGGGTGATGCTCTAATCAACTGAGCTACCCAGCCACGGTTTGCCAACAAGGATACTTAGCATTAATTAAATAAAGGATATTATAGTCTAGGATAGAATTTATATAATTCAGTAAAGAACACACACTTTAAAATCCCTGGGTTCAAAATCCCAGCTCTGCCACTTGCTAGGGATGTACGCTCTTTAATCTTTCTGTGCCAGAGTTTTTCCACTTGTAAAGTTAAGATAATATCACCTATCTTATAAGGTTGCTTTGAGGATTAAGTGAATTAATACACATAAAGTGTTTAGAACAGTATCAGCTCACAACTCATATTTATTGAACCTTAAGATTATAAGGTGCCGTTAAAGAACACATATTACAAAAGCACATTTAACACTATGAAAGTTATCAAAATGTATCAAACATAAAACAGTACGTATAATAAAGCCTCAATTTCATTAAAGCCATCACAAACACAATTTCATATAAAAGTGGAATATGCTACCAAAATGCTACTTTCTCAGTAATGACATTATAGGTAATTATTTTATTTGTGCTTGCTGCAAACACCAAGTTTCCTACAAAAAACCTTTTTAATAAAGGAACACAATACTTATTAGAAAGAAAATACAACTAGGGGCCAAAAAGTTTCAGTTAGAGAAAGTAAAGGTTTCAATAATCCAAAATACAAACTCAAACTATGAATGTTTCCTGAACTTACTATGCTTTAAAAAAAGGGGAGGAGCTGATGAACAAATAATACAATATACAGATGATGTATTATAGAATTGTACACTTGAAACCTATATAATGTTATTAAACAATGTCACCCCAGTAAATTCAATAAAAAGGAAAAAGAAGTCTATCCACAATCAAAAGCAACACTGAAAGCAAAATTGTGTATTGCTGCCCCCTAAAGTTAATTCTGTTCTACTACAACCCTCTTGTCCCATTCATTGGTATTAAACAATTGGGACCTAAGGAAGTCAGAGATAAATATATTCAAGTTTACCCTTATAATGAAGGCACTTACAGCACAAAGTGCACACAGCATTTTTTCCTGCTAAATTTTGTACTCCTTTTTCCGCTTAAAAACTCTAGCTTCAGTTATTTAGAGAAGAGGAAGAAATTGGAAGATAAATGAAGGAATTTTGAATAACTCACTTCCATACTTCCTCAATACCCTGAGGCTACCAACAACTCAGTTGCAATTGGGCATTTCAAGAAAGTGAAGCAGAAAATATTATGAACTGTACTACTGAATGAAAAAAATTGTAAGGGCAAGGAGCTAAAGGAGGACACATTTATTTTAATAACTTTTTAATTCTAAAGGTGATTTGCTTGTAGTTCTCAATTCTAGCTAAGCATTGGAATCAACTGGGGTAACAATTTAATATACAAGAACACAGGTGTCCACATGAATTAAATCAGAATCTTTTTAAAGCAGGGTCTTGGGCATAGGTATGTTCAAAAGCTCTCCCAGGTGATCCCAATGTGAAACCAAGACCAAGAACCTCGTTTTCTTTTAATCTTTGTTCTTTCATAGATTAAACCAGATGTGGAGCATATGAATTAGCTAAGTTCGTTTCATCAGAAGGCATCCTCAAAAAAGGACCTTTCAGGGTAGAAATTCAATAGCTAGAAACTAAGTTTTATATCAGAGAGGCAAACGCAAAGCTCATAGAAGTCAGAAAAAGAAGCAATTTTTAAATGATGGTGTATACACACACACAACACATATACACACACAGACGTACATATATACACTGTACAAACCAAAGAAAACATGCTATATAACCTCAGGCTACATCCCAGTTGCAGATTATTTTTTAGCCACTGTTTTACAAGGCTATCTTCAGTATCAAGTAGTAAACTTTTGACTAAGATTGTGAGAGATTAAAATAAGCCCTTTGAAAGTATGTTACTGCTTACAGTAAAATGGAAAAAAAAAGAGTACAAAAATCTGTAAAACTCATGGAATTCTTCTGAAGAAAGATTGTAGTGGTTATCTATAAAAATAATCAAGGGCTTGTTTCTCTAGTAATGCATCAGGTGGAAATGACAGAACAGACTTCCCCCAAATGTAGAGGCAGTGTAACTATAAAGGGGGACAGTGCTGAGAGAGACAATTATCCTTCATGGCAGAAGAAAATGAATGAAGTCTGAGAGAGGCCTTGAGATCACTAAGCAGAAAACATGCCAGTATCTACACTAAGACTCTGGACTGAGAAAACCTGTCTAAGGCCCAGGGTCAACCTCTGAATTATAGGTGTTGATTTGCTGATTTTCTCATAAGCAACTGTACACAGAGCACTCCAGAACACGTAAATTTAGGAATTTCTGTATTTTACAATGGCAAACTAATTCTCAAGCAATACAGGGTTGATGACAGCTAGTTCAAGCAATGAAATGATTCACAAAGTTTCCCAAAAAATTTTTTTAAAGGCGATTCCTATGCCATTAATTTTCCCTTAGCATTTCTTCATTCTGGGCAAAATTTCAGTTTTTTGGTTCAAGAAGTGAATTCACACGCAATTTGTATAAAAAACTGCAAACTAATTAGTAGGAAGGCGGGGATTCTAATCCACACCTGCCACCCACCATCCCTATCATCTTAAATCATTATTCTAATAATTAGGTATCGTGTAAAGTACCTGGAGCTACCGAGATCCCACTCAGTTCCACGTCTGGCCAACTGCAAGGAATACTGCAGTGTCATAAGTACTGTGGCAACCAACTTAAGTACCGGGCACCACACTGCCAAGGTACGTTCAGTAACGGCTTTCTTAAGAAGAACTCAATTCCAAGGTCTTCAAAGCCGAAAGGCACGTTTCCTCTATCCTGAATGGTCAAAAACCACGTCTGGGACTTGCTCTCTAAGTTTTGCTTCTTTATTGGCCGCCATCCCTAGCGTGAAGCCATCTAAACCTCCCGCCTCTGCCCAGAAAGAAACTACTTTCAAAATTACTTTTTTTCTTGGTGTCGCCGGCAGGTTCCTCTGTACCCGGGGACACTGCAGCGGAAGAAGGGGGCTCCGGAGTGGCTGTTCCTGGAGAGACGTCCGCAGGTCCTTCGCTGTCAGTCGCGCCAGAGGGAGGGAGCTGCAGCACAGCCTCCGACTCCTCAGCCATTTTGTTCGGTGGGAGGCGAGAGCGGAAATGGGGGTTCAGCGTGTGCAGTGGGCGGGCTGTGCGCCGCGGACAGTCGATAAGTGAGCGCCGAAGTAAAGGGACCCAACCCAACAGCGACAGTTGGAGGAGTCGGCTGGTCTCAGTCGAACCTGTGGCAGGTCCCTAACCCTTAATACAGTGCCTACTGTTTTTCCACAGCAACGCACCTCGGGAAACAGACGGTGGCTTGCGTCGCGGTGGACCACTCAGTTCGCAGGTGCCCCACAGGCGAGTGGGTAGTGCACTCGGGTGTTTCCGCTTCCCTCCACGCCAGCCCCGCTCTTGCCCCGCCCAAGCCCCGCCCCTCCAAGTCCCCGCCCCACGACTCGGGGGCGCGCGCGCGCGTGCCGGAGGGGGCGGGTGGGGAAGGATCAGCGGCGAGATCCCGAGGCTAGGATCGCGCACCCGCCCCCGCCCTGGCCTCCAGAACCCACCCGGTCTACCCGGCTCAGCCATGATTAAGGCGATCCTCATCTTCAACAACCACGGGAAGCCGCGGCTGTCCAAGTTCTACCAGCCTTACGTGAGTATCCCGCCGCCGCCGAAATAGGCGAGCGGTAGTCGTTGGCAGCTGGCAGCGCCCTCAGTGCGACTCCCTCAGGCGCGCCGAGGCCCTTCTCGCGCCCCAGCAGCCTTGCGCTGCGGGGCTGGCAGCCTCCGGGTGGGTGTGAGCCAGGTGCCAACCTCCCATTGCGCTCCCAGTCCTCCGACGTGGCTTTGCCTAGGCGGCCCCTACGCCAGTCTGTTGCCTGGGTGGTTTCCCGGCTGCGCGGTGGAGGCCCTGGAGACTTTCCGGTGCGGGGGCCCTCCCGGGTCCGGCAGCCTCAGCCCACCTGCGCCCGCTAGCCCACGAGCGCTCTTGCCTTCCTGACACCAGCGACTTCTGTTAGCTTCTGAGGAAGACAGCGGAGCTAGTTGGTCTCGCAGCCCCATCTTCCCGACTCCCAGCCTTTCTTGGTGGACTTCTTTCTCTTCTCCTATGGACAGATAGGCTACTGTTTACTGTAATCCTCTCACTGAGCAGGAACTTCAGCTTCCTGCCTTTTGATAATTGCACGCTTTGTACAGTCTCTTGTATGTGGCGAAACGGGATCGACTTTACGGTTTGACTTTCACGTGTCTCCTTGTTAAAGAAAAAGATAAGTGAGGCACTAACATTTTTATTGGACTTTTTCCTTAGTGGCTGTAAATTATTTCCTCCTGCAATAACTGGCGACTTTTGTAGTTGATCAGCTATAACTGTGATTCTATACCTTAAAGTTATGATTTGGCATTTTTCTACGTAAGGGAATTTGTCCTAATTTATAGTTTTTTTCTACCTATGAAGAATAGTAATATTTGTAAAATTATTTTAGAAGTGTAAATATTGTTTAAAAACGCAGGAGATCTTAAGGTGGTAAAGATAACTAATTTAGTAATGGTTAATGGAGAATTATGTGCCCATCTGAGGCCAACTTCTCCATTAGGTAAAACACTTAAAGTTGGGCTATCATCAGTAGAGTTAATTTAGAGGTATAACTATTGCATAGTACTTGGGCGTTTGCTTACAACCAGAAATGAACTTTCAATTAAATATTTAAATTGTGCCAAAGCTAACGCTTTTATGCAAATTAATCGCAGATAGAAATCATTCCTGCCATTAAAAATTAAATGTGAAGATGTCACTTTGCCTAAAATGGTAATTCAGTCTCTGAAGGTGTTAGTTGAAGTGAGAAATCTTGAGCTTATTCCTCATTTCCTTAAGTAGTTTTGGTTTTGCTAGTGATAAAGAATATTTTCTACTACTCTTTGGCTTGAGTATAATGTAATTTAAATGCTAATCCTTTGTTTAAGAGTTCTACATTCATTCATTAATCCAGGACAGAATTCTAGTTGATTCTTCTGGATGAAAAAAAAAATGCCTTTAACTTTACATTGTTACCCATTTACCTAAAATATAGTACTGGCCTTTATTGAAGGAGCTTTCTCTTAACCATTTTGCTTGTGTCCTCCATTTGCAGTACAGAAAAGTATGGTCCAATAATGAAACAATTCAAAAATTTGCTTTTCCATGTCTACACTCAATAATTAGGCAATATTAAAAAATAGGTCTCTTGCCTAATACATAATATCAGTGTAACCATTCCTGTAGTTTAGAATTTAACTATCTACAGAAAAATGAATGTAATCTGGGAATCCAGGAATCTTTCTCTTGTTTAACAATGGAATAGAATATGTTGTACCTTTACTCAGTAGGTAGCAGTGAAGGTTAATGTGGAAAGAGGCAATTCTAGCAGCAGGGGCAGCTCTGGTGTCATTTTTGGCCATTGCATAAGTGACAGTGTTACTGGGGGCAGGGAGCTAAGAGGTATATAAAGAAGAGTCTAGTGGTCACTGGTCATGTAGGGATGTAGAAGTAGGGATGCCAGAAGCTATTTTTATGTAATTAGTTTTATAAACTGGGTTTTGCCAATTGTATTTTTGTCATTCAGGAATAATGTAAGGTTATTTCTTTCATTTATATATTTGCTTCCTTTACTAGACCATAAGCTATTTAGGGCAGAAATCTTTTTTCACTCATTTATTTCAGTCAGTTTGTCAATAAATATTTATTTCTTGCCTAGCAGGTTCAGACAGTGTTTTAAGATCTGCAGATGAGTCTTGGCTGGTGTGACTCAGGGGATTGAGTGTTGGCCTGGGGACTGAAAGGTTACCATTTCGATTCCCAGTCAGGGCCCATGCCTGGGTTTCAGGCCATGTCCTCAGTTGGGGGCAGGTTAGAGGCAACCTATCAATGTATCACGTATTGATATTTCTCTCCTTCTCTTTCTCCCTTCCCCTCTCTCTAAAAATAAATAAAGAACATCCTTTTTTTTTTTTGCATAAACACATTTATTTACTAACCAAAGGGTTGGTCCTAATTAAACTAACACTTGGAAATAGTTGCATGTAAAATGTTTATGATGATGGTAACAGAATAGTAATGGGGAAGAAAGCATGGAGGGATTTGCGTGTTGAACTGAGCTTGTTTATCCTCACAGCTAATTCCTGTCCGGAAGGATGATGGAATTTTCACTCAACTTTTTCATAGATCCGAGTACAGGTAACATAGTTCATGATGCATTCCACCACCATTTTCCCACCTTCCACTTTTCTTGTAATTGTGCTTTCCTTCCCATCCCACTCCTGATGTTGAAGCAATGCACCTTCTATAAAGTTGCAGATGGTCTGAGTTTTTCTGCCATCAGTTGTAGTTTCTTCAAACTTTTTTCCCAGGTTAGTTGAGAACTATGTCGTTTTCAATGTGCTCTCAGTTTTTATGGTGAGGTTTTTGCTGTCAAAAGTAATGGTACAGTCTGGTTTGGCCATGGCACCCATTGTCCGCAGAGCCATTCCCACACCTAGTGCCTTCATGTACTCATCAAAGGCCTTGCTCTCCACTAAGCGCCATTTTCCTACCAGTTGCTGAATGGTGGCCATGGTAGGCATGGGAGGTGTGCAGGCAATCAGAAAAGAGTCTTGTGTTAGGAGCTTGGCCAAATAAAATCTTTAAATAAATAAAATCTGAAGGTGAACAAACATAACTTCTGTTTTTTTTTGTGGGGAGGGAACACAAAACTAATAAGTATAATATAATATATAGTGTGTCAGGTAGTTATAAGTGCGGTGGGAAAAAAGCAGGAGAGCATGATGGAGTGCAAGGATGATAATTTAAAATAAGATAGGCAGGTAAGTTCTCACTGAGAAGGTGACATTTGATCAAAGACTTGCAGGAGGTAGGAAGGCCCACCTAGCAGATATCTGGGGGCAGATCAATTCAAGCAGAGGGAGCAGGAAATGCAATGCCCCTGAGGTGGCAATGCCCCTGAGGTGGCGATGCCTATTTGAAGAACTTGCCCTAAATGTTAAGGAACACCAAGAAAGCTAGCATGGCAAGAGCAGAATATGTAAGGGAAGAGCAGTTGAAAATGGGGTGTGTTTGTATAGGGCACAGGTGGCAAACACAAGGCCCTCAGGCCAAATTCGGCCCTCCACCTTGTTTTATCCAGCCTGACACCTTGTTTCTACCCTGTGGCATCGCTGAGCTCTCATTTAACTCTTAAGAAGTAGTTACATTTATACAGCCCTCAAATTATATTTGGTCCTTTGAAGTCAGTCTGAGGCTGATGTGGCCCCTGGTGAAAATGAGTTTGACACCCCTGGTATCAGGCATTTGAGTTTATTCTATTCTCATTGCTTGAAATGTCCTTTCCTTCCATTGCCAAATATTTAAATTCCACCCCTTGTTCCAGGCCTAACTCAGACATCACTTAACCATTCTCTTGGAGCCTTTTATCACTGAAAGACTCCTCTTGGTTCTTAGAAGTTTACTTTTATCTATGTTAGAGTATACTATTCTGTTTCACAGCCTATATTATAATTCCTTTGGGGCATTCTATAGATTCCTTAAAGTAAGGTATCAGGTTTAAGATTTATTTGTGTCACCACCAGCAATCAATATTGAGTCTTGAATATAGAGAACTTTCAAGAAATCTGTGCTAATGTATTTATTGGAGTCTCCTAGCTTGGGATAAAGTTTGGATTAGAAGTGACCTTCTAAATTTCCTTCCAATTCTTAAAATTTAGTCCTTCATTGACAGGAGGTTTTCAGAATCCATGCCTTTAGGATAAATGTAATGATAGAATAGCCATTACTTCAACTGTTTCTATTTTAAATGGAAAGAAATCTCTTAACTATATATTCAATGTGATTGACAGTTTTGAGTTTAATTTATTAAGCAGTATTTAGAGGTGTGGTTGGGTTAACTGTTTCATACTGAGGTTTAAGTCTAGTAATAATGGTTTAACACTAAGCAGTTTGAAAAGTGCTTAACCATTTGCCAACTAGCTACCCCTACTGCATTGGATTTTCATTCATTATTTCAGCATTACCCTTTAATAGTGCAAATTTCCATTTCCTGCTGTAATTAAGTTTTAGATTTGATTGTGTCTCCAAGCTTCTATTATGTGTGAGGCACATGAAGTCACCACATATTTGGCTAAACTGAAGTTTTTGGTTCGTTCTGCTAGAGTTTGACATTAAGAATTCAAGAGTGGACTCAGAATACATTCTCTTTTGTTTTTGCCTTCTATATCCTTGAACTATGTCTGCATAAGTTCAGATGTTCTTCTTGGTTTGTCTCTTTAAATTAATGCTTGGCCACAGTGACTTGGCAGCAGTAAACTTTAGTCTTTTAATATTTGCCTGGCAATAGCTGTGTATTACTATAAATGACTGATAAAATTAATATTTCTTAAACCAGATATATTTTTACCTAGTCATCAAACAAGAAAAAACCCTTGGGTTATGATTCCTGTATTATTAATGAACCTTGGTGTATCCTTTGGTGAATCACTTTAATAAAGTAAATAATGTTTGTCTTTTATATGAATTATCTTAGTTGTTTCCACCGATTTAAAAGATTGTATATGTATACTTGGGGGAGAGTTCACACACATATACAAACAGGGAAGTTTTCAAACTGTTACATACACGACTTGCCTCAATTTTCTTTTACTTGTTAACTGTATCCAATTATTTGTCAATGAAATGCAAATCCTAGAAGGAACTCTAAGATTGTTCTTTTCTTTTTTGTATTTGTTTACATGACAGATATAAAATATTGAAAGTATAACTTTGTTTTCTTTTTTAAAAAATCCTTAAGAAAGATGCATCCATGTTTGTTGATGTCTTTTTTAGTGACTCTTAGTCCGATGTGGCAGATGGGATAGTTAAACCTATTTTTATGATCAAGATAGAAGTGTCAGCAATTCTAAGTATTAATTAAGGTGTTAATACATATTATATTAACACATAATATTTAAGCTGTTTTATTAAGAAGATAATTCCAAGTGATTTGGTTTCTTTTCACATTAGTTAAGATGCTATTAGATACATAAATTGGGTTTTATGTAGCCTGAGTCTTTCACTTAAAAGGAACTGTTAGTACACATAATAGGAAGTGCAAGAGCAGTAGATTGATTCCAAAACTATTTGATTCAGCAAATCAATGACTTCATCCTACATCCAATTTTTTTCTCTACCTGGCTCTTCACAAAGTTGATGTCCAAAGGCTGATTTCCTCCTTGAAATCAGTAGTAATCAATTCAATCCATAAGAGTGATCTGTTCCTCCAGTCCAAGAATATATCTTTCCCTTCAGTCTGATTAGTCCTACCCAGGGCCAATAATAGCTTACACTAATCAGGATCTACCCATGGAGCTGAGGATGAGCATGGAAACATGGATAAAATTGGTATTGTGGAAGAGAGGAGTAGATGTCGGGTAGGAAGGCAAGTTTCCACTATTCCCTTTGTATTAGCTCATGTTCTTTCTTTTGAATAGATACTAGTTTTTTCATTTCTGTAGTTTTAGATTGCTTCTGAGATTGTTAATATCAGAAATGGTTCTTGAAAATATGTGATTCTGAATATGTCACACAAAAGGTATTAGTTTGGGGTATTTCTTATATCAAAGGATCATTGAAAATTTCCATTCTACTATGATCACAGTTTTTGTACATGGTGTGCTTAAAGACTTGCTTTTAAAAAAATTTAAGTTTAACCTGTTGAAAATTAAAGGAGGAAATAAAATATTCAACATTACAGTGATTCTTGGCTTTAGGAGAAGGGTTATAAATTGGGCAGTGTTACAGGTTGTTCCTCTGCCTTTCTAAGCAGAGGAAGGCCTTCTTTAGAGTGGCTCTATTTGTTTCTTTAGCAAAGTCATTGATTGTTAAATTATTTATTGTTTTAATTTTTAAACGTGTTTCTTTTTTTGTGATTATGTGGAAAATATTTAAGTATTTAGATTCCTAAGGTCACTCTTGATTTCATTACCCACAGATAACTGTTAACATATAGTTGTATTTCTTCCAGTCTTTATATATCCTTTCAGAGTGCCCCAGTGAAAAGTAAACACTTTTTAGACATCGATAACACAGAATGAATGCATCAAAGCTGTTGGTGGATTTATTGAACATTTCTCTTTAAGAGAACCAAATATGTTAATGTCTGACTTCTCTATTTTAAATTGTTTAAAAATACATTAATATATGTTAATAGCCTTTAGTAATTTGCACATATTTTTCTCTTTGTAGTTCTTTCTCTTTTACACAATTGAACTCATATATAAACTGAGTGTATCAGAGCCCTTCCCTTTTCTGATTCTGAAGGGAAATATTTGCTAAGTTTTGTTGGAAAATCAGAATTTATTCTATCTTTAGCACTTGGAGTTGACTTTGTACTTGTGGGTTATGAATCTCGTAACTGGTGCTGATAAGCCAAGGTGATTCTGAGTTGTAGACCAGCTAGGGAAGCCAGACCCCTTCAAGAATATTGTTATATAAAACTCTCACATCCTTGCCCATTCTGTCCTTTCAGCTTTCCCCTTACCAAATCCTTTGTACTGCAGCGTAAGTGAAAAAACTTTCTTTACTGAAGGATCAGGCAACTCTCAGAAAGGATGTTGCAGTGTAGGAAGAATAAAGGCCATCGTTAGCTAACAGGTGTTTAGTTCTTAAGACTCCTAGGGGAGGCATTTCTAGACAGTGCCTTGAGAAGTGGCCTTTTTGCATATTACCTGACCTGAGCATTACATTCTCTTTTCTCTGCCCATATTTTTCAACAAATATTTATTTTTGTATGCCCCTGTTTTACAGGTCATATGATTGGTAACATTGTGCTGAGTAATGTGAGTTTACATTCTAGTGATAGGAGACAGACAGTAAGTTATGTAAGATTGTGATTAGTCTATGAATAAAAATGAAATAGTGTAAAGGGATATAGTGTGGGGGAGGGGTTATATTAGATAAGATAATCAGGAAAAGCCTCTTTGTGGACCTGACATTTGAAAAGAGAATGGAGGGAAAGGTACAAGAAACATAATTGGCAGGTACAAAGTAGAGAGGGGGAGATTAAGAATAGTATAGGAAATGTAGAAGCCAAAGAACTTATATGTACAACCCATGGACATGAACTAAGGCGGGACAATGCTGGTGGAAGGGAGGGTGCAGGGCGGAGGGGAATAAAAGGGAGGAAAAAAATGGGACAACTGTAATAAAATATTCTTTAAAAAAAAAGAATTGAATGAGGTAAGGGAGTGTGTGAAAACACCTGAGGAAAGAATGTGTCTGACAGAAAGAGGTTCAGGATTCCTCATATGGAACCAAACATGGCCTGTTGAGGAAGAGCAAGAAGGCAAGCTGAGTGACAACAGGCAAGAGTGGCAAGAGATTGGCATTGGGGAGAAAGATAGGGCCAGATCAGGCCTCCATGCAAATCATGCAGCCCCTTCAAACCTTTCAGTCTGATTACATTATTCCCAACATGCTTTCTATAAGAAATATTTCTCCCTGGATCTTCCTTGTAATTTACACAAGTGAACAATGCCTCTGGCCTCTGCAGGAGAGGTAGGGGTGCTCTCTTCTGCTCAGTTATTTTCTTTTCCACCCAGTTATCTTAGGCTGTGGAAAGGTTGGAGTGCTTAACCAATGAATAAAAGCAAAGTGAGTGCTGCAATTCTCTGCAGCCTCTATACGAATTAGACCAATGATCAAGCTGGTTCCATTTCCTAAGATACCTGTGAAGTAATATAACTTCAGGGAAAAAAACACTCTTTTTCTCAGACATCTCATAGCCTTAATTGTAGGGGTGCGAAGTTTATGTGAAGTCCACTAGACTACCTTTATTGTTGTACTGAGAAGCATTTACATCTTTCCTTCCTTGGTTAAAATCTGGTGTGATTACAAGAATCACTCATTGTTCTCTTTGTTGTCCTGGAGTAAAGGGCTCTATGTCAGTGTGCCAGATCCATTGATTATTTCGATTCCTGTGTGCTAAGTGGGAAAGATCGCTAGTTCATCCCACTACATATATATCTTACTATTTCCTGTCATTAATATATCTTACTGTGATTGCTTAAACTAATTTTTTATAGTAATATACATAACAAAATTTATCATTTTAACTATACAGTCCTGTCATAGTAAGTACACTCACATTGTGTGCAGCATCACCATCATTCATCTCCAGAAGTTTTTCATCTTTCCCAACCAAAAATTTGGAAGATTATGTATCTAGGGGAACTGTAGAACATTCCAAAGATTGTTCTCAGTTACTCTTTGTATTTCCTCAGACTGAATTGCTTCTTTTATTTTTATTTTCAAAGACTCCAGTGTTTAAATTATGAGAGCCTTATTTGGGAATGAACTTCCTAATTATAAAATATAATATCCTTCAATATTCTTTCTGAGAATATATCTATAAGGAGACTTTTTAAGGAAAAAGTATTGTGATGAAACTGGCCTCAGCTTTTTTAAAAAGAATTATCTAACCTTAAAAATATCTTTATTAAGATATAATTTACATACTATACAATTTGTCCACTGAAAGTGTATAATTCAATAGTCTTTATTGTTTTCACCATTGTACAGCCATTACCATAACCTAAGTTTAGAATATTTTCATCAAACCAAGTGAAACCTAGTACCCATTAACAGTTAATCCTCAATCCCTCCCAGCTGCTGGCGACCATTAATCTGTTTTGTGTCTATAGATTTGCTTATTCTAGGCATTTCAGATAAATGGAATCACGAAATATGTAGTCTTTTGTGACTGGCTTCTTTCATTTAGCATGATAACTTTATTGATTCACCCATGTTATACTTTGTCTATTTTTATGGCTAAGTAATATTTCCATATGTAGTTATATCACATTTTGTTTATCCCTCTATCAGTTAATGGATGTTTGAGTTGTTTTTACTTTTTGGCTACTAGGAATAATTCTGCTATGACATTCATGTGAATTCATATGAACTTTTTGTGTGAACATTTGTTTTCATTTTTCTTGGGTGTGTATCTAGAAGTGGAATTGCTAGGTTATATGGTAACTCTGTGCTTACTTGTTTGAAGATCACACTGTTTTCCAAAGTGACTGTACCATTTTCTCTTGCCATCTGCTATGTATGAGGGTTTCAGTTTCTCCATATTCTCAGTAACTTTTGCTATGGTCTGTCTTTTTTTATTCTAGTCATCCTGATGGATGTCAAGTAACATGCCATTATGAAATTGATTTGTATTTTCTTAGAGACGGATAATTTTGATCATCTTTTCATGTGATTATTGGCTATTTACATATCTTTAAAGAAAAATCTGTTAGAATCTTTGCCCATTTTTCACTTGTGTTTTTGTCTTTTTATTATTGAACTATGAGAGTTGTTTATAAGTTATGGATGCAAATTCCATATCAGGTACATGACTTGCAAATATTTTCTCCTATTATATGGGTTGTTTCACTTTCCTCTTGATGTCATTTGCAGCACAAAGGTTTCAAATTTTGATGTCATCCAGTTTGTCAGTTTTTTATTTGATTTTTCTTTTTGGTGTTGTTATATCTAAGAAAGCTTTGTCTAATCCAGAGTAATAAAGATTAATAACTATTAGTTTTAGTTCTTATATTTATGTCTAAGATCCATTTTGAGTTCGTTTATGTATGGTATGAGGTAGGGATCTAACTTCATTTTTTTGTACATGGATATCCAGTTTTCCCAGCACCATTTGTTGAAAAGACTATTCTTTCCCCATTGAGTTGTCTTGAAACTTTAACTCCAACTTTTTAACCTAAATTTTACCTTGTTTTTGAGTTCTCGGGCCTTTTCATTTGCTACCATGACTCAGTGTCTCTCTTTAAGTATTCAAACACAATATATCATCATCTCAGCTATTTTTTATTTAAATTAAATAATAGGGTCTTGCCCCTGATACTGGAAAACATCTTAGTTTTGGAGATGGTAATTTTAGAATGATAATAGATTCCATTTATTGAGTTCCTTCTTTGTTGTGCTAAGCATTTCAAATACACTTTTTACACTCTAAGGGGAAATAGCATAGCGTTCTTTAAAGAAGTTTAATGAAAGCGCTAATACAGTTTCTGTTGTAGGTGCCTTCTTCCCTCCTGGTTTGGGATATAAAGCTAGTCCTATCCTGATTGCTTGTTCTTTATGCACTCATGCTGAAGTGAGGCCTAGGCACAAACACAAGAGTTTCTAGCAGTACTTACTACTTGGGAGATGCCTGTCTCCCCCCACCAAAAAAAAATCACACTTGTGGAATTTTTTTTTTGCTGGGGCTTTCTCTTTTTCCTGATTCCTAATTGTTGGAGTTTGGTAACTTAGTCTTTAGACTTCGCTTCATTTTAATGTGCAAAAAAACTAATTATTTCCCATATGCTCCTTGTTTTCCTGATTTCATTCTTTTGCTCAAATTTTTTTCTGCCTCCAATGTGCAATTTTAACCTATTGTCTGCATTTTTTAATTCTATCAATACCTGTTTTTTTTAATCCTCATCTGAGGATATGTTAATTGATTTTTAGAAAGAGAGAAAGTAGGGTGGGGGAGAAAGAGAGAGAGGGAGAGACAGGAACATCTGTGTGAGAGAGAAACATCAATCAGTTGCCTCCGGTAAGCATCCTAATTTAAGATCGAACCCACAACCTAGGTATGTGCCCTGATGGGGACTCAAACCCAAAACCTGTTGTGCATGGGATGATACTCTAATCAACTGAGCCACCTGGCCAGAAATCTTCCTGTTCTTTATGGACCTTCCTAAATGTCTGTCACTTTTCTTTGAAGATGATAATGTTGCTGCTGAAAGTCATTCCTCTTTACTATTTATACTGTTATGTATTATTTGTACTATTCATATATCAGGGCTTGCCCTCTAATTTTGATTATAAAGATATCTATTTCTTTATTTTTAAATACATTTTATTGATTATGCTATTACAGTTGTCGTAATTTTTCTCCCCTTTATTCCCCTGTGCCCTGTACCCACCCTCCCACCAGCATTCCCTCACCTTAGTTCATGTCCATGGGTAATACATATAAGTTCTTTGATTTCTCTATTTCCCACACTATTCTTAACTCCCCCCATCTATTTTGTATCTACCGTTTATGCTTCTTATTCCTTGTACCTTTTCCCCCATTCTCCCCAATCCCCCATCCCCTCCCTGCTGATAACCCTCCATGTGATCTCCATTTCTGTGGTTTTGTTCCTGTTGTAGTTGTTTCCTTAGTTTGTTTTTGTATTTTAGGTTCAATTGCTGATAGTTGTGAGTTTGTTGTCATTTTACTGTTTGTATCTTTGATGTTCTATTTCTTCGATGCGTCCCTTTAACTTTTCATATAGTAAGGGCTTGGTGATGATGAACTCCTTTAACTTGACCTTACCTGGGAGGCACTTTATCTGCCCTTCCATTCTAAATGAAAGCTTTGCTGGATAGAATAATATTGGATGTAGGTCCTTGCCCTTCATGACTTCTAACACTTCTTTCCAGCCTCTTCTTGCCAGAGGGTTTCTTTTGTAAAATCAGCTGATAGTCTTATGGGAACTCATTTGTAGGTAACTGTCTCCTTTTCTCTTGATGTTTTAAGATTCTCTCCTTCTCTTTCATCTTGGGTAATGGAATTATAATGTGCCTTGGTGTGTGCTTCCTTGGGTCCAACTTCTTTGGGACTCTCTGAGCTTCCTGGAAGTCTGTTTCCTTTGCCAGATTGGGAAAGTTCTCCTTCATTATGTTTTCAAATAAGTTTTCAATGTCTTTCTCCTGCTCTTCTCCTTCTGGCACCCCTATGATTCAGATGTTGGAACATTTAAAGTCGTCCCGGAGGTTCCTAAGCCTCTCCTCATTTTTTTCGAATTCTTGTTTCTTCATTCAACATATTCTTGTTGAATGTTTATTTCTTCCTTCTCCAAATCGTTGATTTGAGTCCCTCTTTCCTTCCTGTCACTGTTGATTCACTGTACATGTTTCTTTATTTCACTTTGCATTGCCTTCACTTCTTCCTCCATTTTGCAGCTGTACTAAATCATTTCTGTGAGCATCCTGAATACCAGTATTTTGAACTGTGCATCTGGTAGGTTGGTATCTCTTCATCACCTACTTCTCTTTTTGGAGTTTTGATCTGTTTTTTCATTTGGGCCATATTTCTTTGTCTCCATGCACTTGTTACATTGTAAGAGGCAGAGCCTTAGGTATTTGCCAGGGTGGGGCAACTGACTTTGCTGCATTGTGGTGCTGTCTGTGGGGGAAGGATCCGAGAGGGAGCAATGCCACTTGTTTGGCTCTCACCTGGCTCAGTCAACTTCCCCTGCTACCCACAAGCAAATTGGGCCCTTCTGATGCTGATTACCAGTGCATGGGCTTGTGTACATTCTAGAGCCCTGTGGGTCTCTCCAGCAAACTCTCTTGTGAGGCTGTGAGTTTCTCCTGCCACCTCAAACCCCACTGGTTTTTACAGCCAGAGGTTTTAAGGCTTTATTTCCATGGTGTTGGAACCCTGTGGAAGACTGTGTTGCACAATCTGTCTTGCTCCCCAATTGTTCCTCCTGGTTTATCTGCAAGCAAATGTGGGACCACCTGGTCCGCCAGCCACCACCTTGCCCTCCCCAGTCCTCCAGCTGCTGCCTTGCCCTGAGTCCTCTTCACCCTGGCTGCCTGTATCCACCCTTCCTACCAGTCTGGATATAGGTTTCTTCTTTAACTCCTTGATTGTCAGATTTTATACAGTTTGACTTTCTGGCAGTTCTGGTTATTTTTGTTTTTAAATTTGTTTTTACCCTTCTTTCAGTTTTGCAAGGAGGCAAAGTATATCTACCTATGCCTCCATCTTAGTTTGGAGTCCAAAAAAGATTTATTTCTTTTTTGGAATATTAAAAAAAAAACAAGATATAAAACACTAAGTAAAGGTTTAAAGTAGTTATATTCATAGTTTATTTCTTGTGTGAAGCTCTGAGAAAAGATCTGTTTCTTTTTCATCTTGGTAATCCTCAATATTCTAACATCTAGTGGAGTGAATGAATACATTTAGGAAAAATATTCTCCTTTGAATGTATGTGGGAAGGCAGCCTAAGGATAATGGCGTATTTACTATTGGATTAAGAGGGAAATTTTGGTTTTGAAGATGACTTTTATGACATACATAAGGACAGGAAAGGAACATAGGAAAAGAGAAAGTTTTACTAGTGGGTTACTGAATTTTTACAATTTATTTTTCATTAATGCATTAAGAAATACTTATGCCATTTGCAACTCTAGTTGTCTTTAGACTAACGTAATTTAGGAGTTGTGACTAATGAAATGTACCTTTTGACTGCAATGGTGAAACTATAGTGTTAGGAATCTGATCAGACTGCATTTTGATCTTCAGTTTTGAAGGGATTGCTCCATGCCTTTTAGTTTTCAGTATTGCTTGTCAAAAACATATAACAATTCTGATAACTCTTTGTGTATGATCTGTTTTACTCTCCAGAAAGTACATAGGCTCTTGTTTGTAGTTTCTAAAGTTTCACAGATCCTTGCTATGAGTCAGTTTTCATTCATTGTGATGGCTACTAGATGGGCACTTTTATTCTGAAAACTCTTGTCCTCTCTGGTTGAACATTTTTGCAGTTTCTGTGTTCTCTTTTTGAATCTTTTATTCAGAATCTTACTGGATTGTTCTACTTTCTTACCCTTTCTCTTCTGTTTTCTATCTTTTTGCCCTTGACTCTATTTTGGGATGATTTTCTCAACTTCATATTTCAGTTTTTCTCATGTGTCTTAAAATTTATCCTTATATTTTTAATTTCCATGAATTCCTTTTTAATCTCCAAATGTTACTGTTTTCTAATATTCCTTTCTTGTTTCATAGTTGCATTATCTTTCTTACCTCTCTGATATTAATGGTATGAATTTTAAAATTTTCTTCTCCCTACTTATTTTGTTTCCTCTGAGTTGCTTGTCCCCCCATTTCATCTTTAGTTTTTATGTTAAATGTCCAGTGTCCTTGGTTGACTGCTCCTGTCTAAGGCTATGATACTAAAAACTAACTGGAAGCTCTGCATCTGTGATTAGAGGTTGTCTATATGAGCTTTACTTGAGATGGTCAAGCAGTTTAGATAGTTTAAGAATTACAGTTGTTGTAACAACAATCCCCCAAATCTTAGTGGCTTAACACACTAAAAATTTATTACTCACTCACATAAAGTCTAATTTTGGTGGTCTTGATCAGTTAGAACCTTCTCTGTGGACATTTTTTGGTCATTCTTGATAAGGGATTAAAGGAACTTCTGCATCTAACTAACAGGAAAGATTGAGCAGGAATTTTTATGTGTGAGGCTTAGATGGTACACATATTTTTAACAACTGGCTTACCGGGGAGAAAAAAGCTCTAATTTGTAGTGTTTGCTACAGTGATAGCCAGTTTCAGGTTAACAACAGTGATGGCCATGGTGGCTTCGAATGCACAATTGGCTTTTAGCTGTGGCATACCACTGCATCCACCAACCACATTCCATTGGCCAGGAATGAGTTGTATTGCTTCCCCTAAATTCAAGGGAGAATGGAAAATATTGTTGAATTGTGTGTCTGGTAGGTAAAGCAACTAGATTTTGGTGAACAAATAACACATAGTTTCTGCCATAGTTGGAACCTTCAATGGCATTCGGATCTAAGTAGAGTTCCCAGGAGAAGTTTCTTCCAGGCTCTTGCCTGGAGGACAAAGAAGACCTGGCTGTAGGAATTTTGGAAACTGATTAAAGAAAAGGGCTAGGGATTGCAGCATCTAATATGGGTACATTTTTTTATCCCACTCCCCACAATGTTTTCAGTATGGTCCTTGTGTTTGTTTTTTACTGCTATTCTACCAAATGGCCACAAACTTAGTAGCTTAAAACAGTGCAAACTTAATCACAGTTCTGTGATTTAGAAGTCTAACATGGGTTTTACTGGGCTAAAATCAAAATATCAGCAGAACAGCTTATCTTTCTGGAGGCTGTGGGAGAAAATCCATTTCCTTGCCTTTCCAGCTCTTGGAGGCCACCCGTAGTCCTTGGCTTATAACCCCCTTTCTCATTCTTATAGCCAGTTGCATAACATTTCTCTGATGACTTCTCTGGTCACATCTCCCTCTGACCACAGCCCAGGAAAGATTTCTTGATTTTAAAGAGTCATGTGATTAGATTAGGCCCATTTAGATAATATGGGGTAATATTCCCATCTCAATGTCATTAATTTAATCACATCCACAAAGTCCCTTACTCTTATAAGAGAATGTATATTCACTGGTTCCAGGGAGCAGGATGTTGTCATCTTTGGTGGGCCATTATTCTGTCTACCATATACTCCTTGCCATCCAAAGACCCTTTTTTTTCTACTCCTGGGAATAAGCCTACAGACTTTTCTTGGGGATGGTAGAGGGAATTAAGTGGTCTTTCTGCTTCAACAGCCCTCCTTATTTTACATTCTTCTCTACATCTTCACTTCCAGAAGTCCCTGAAAGCACCAATTCCTGAGTCTTCGGCTGTTTGTAATATAAATTGGGTCACTTCTTGGGTGTCCTGGTCACCAATTCAGTATTACATTTTCTGAGGTTAGCTTAATACTTTGCCGCTCATTCAACCACTTGCCAAATTTTGTTGCTCTTGTTGTCCTTTCCTACTTGCCTGTCATCCTTGTGGGTTTATGCCTTTACAAAAGGAAGAAAACCAACGCTTTATTGTCATTTTTAGCTGAGTAAGAAGGTGACAAAAGTAGATATATATTTAATCTACCATCTTAATTAAAACAGGGCTTACACTTTTAACTACTATACTATACTGTCTTTACTTCATTGCATCTTTTTATCTATACGTGGAAAATAACCTAGATATTCAATAATATAAAGGAATGTAGATTCCATCATTTAGATTACACATTTATTTATTCAGTACCCTTTTATTGGCTACTCTGTGCCAGCCAACAAGAGAATTGGCTATTCTCTTGTTGAGAATTTCAGATTCGAAGAATATCTGGAGGAGCTCAGAGTCTGGCAGAATTCAGATATCTACAAAGGAAATTTGAACACTTTGTTATAAATGTATAACAGGAATAGAAACAGTATCAAGGAATCACTGAAGAAGAAGGAACTAATTTTTCCTAGGAAAATGTAAAAAAGACTTCATAGAAGTATGTTTGTGCTGAGTCTTTTATTATTATTATTATTATCATTATTATATTTTAGTTATTTTTAGAGAGAGGGGAAGGGAAGGAGAAAGAGAGGGAGAGAGCCCTGGCTGGTGTAGCTTAGTGGATAAAGCGCGGGCCTGTGAACCAAGAGATCACGGTTCGATTCCCAGTCAGGGCACATGCCTGGGTTGCAGGCCAATTCCCAACAGGGAATGCACAGGAAGCAACCATACATTGATATTTCTCGCCCTCTCTCCTTCCCTTCCCCTCTAAAGATAAATAAATAAAATCTTTAAAAAAAAATTCAACTTTTAAAAAAAAAAAAAAAAGAGAGGGAGAGAAACATCAATGTGTGGTTGCCTCTTGCACACCCCTTGCTGGGGACCTGGCTTGCAACCCAGGCATGTGTCCTGACTGGGAATTGAACAGCGACCTTTGGTTCACAGGCCCACAGTCAGTCCTCTGAGCTACATCAGTCAGGGCTTGAGCTGAGTCTTAAAAGGATGTTGTTAGTGAATGGGGTGAGAAAGTGGGAAAATATAAAGGGAGCGAATGGTGAAAAGTTCAATGTGGCTGGAGCAGACTGTATAGGAAGGAAATAGATCATGAAATTTGAGACTTAAGTCTGAGTTAAATTTTGGAGGGAGTTTTATGTCAGGGTAGGGAGTTTAGATTTTATTTTAGATCAGATAGAAACCATTTGAAGGGCTTTAAGAAGGGAAGAAACAAATACTATTTTTTTCAACGTTATGTTTTTATTTCTTGATTTGGTTCCCTTCTAGCTCCGAGGTTCCATGGCTGCCACCATGGTTTTCTTTCCCCTCTTTTCTTTTTTTTTTAATTAATATATTTTATTGATTATGCTATTACAGTTGTCCCATTACCCCCC
>CM052540.1:120310873-120327289 GCA_028533065.1 Trachops cirrhosus | reverse complement strand
CTTCTCCTTCTGGTACCCCTATAATTCAGATGTTGCAACGTTTAAAGATGTTCTGGAGGAGGTTCCCAAGCCTCTCCTCATTTTTTTGAATTCTTATTTCTTCATCCTTTTCTGTGTGGTTGTTTCTTTCTTCCTTCTGGTCCATTCCATTGATGTGAGACCCAACTTTAATGCCATCACTATTGGTTTCCTGTGCATTTTTCTTCATTTCACTTATTGTAGCCTTCAGTTTTTCATCTAGTTTGTGACCAAAATCAACCAGTTCTGTGAGCTTCCTGATCACCAGTGCTTTGAACTGTGCATCTGATAGGTTGGCAATCTCTTGGTCACTTAAAAGGATGAGTTCTGGAGCTTTCAATTGATCTTCTGTTTGAGCCATCTCTTTGTTTTTTTGTTTTTTGTTTTTTGTTTTTTTTTTTTTGGTCTGGTCCTGCCTGTTATGTATGAGGGGCGGAGCCTTAGGTGTTCACCAGGGCGGGGCACCCCAGTTGCTTGGTTGTGATGCTGTATGTGGGGGCAGAGTTCGAGAAGGAACAATGGCGCTTGCTCCGCTCTCCGTAGGACCTCAGTCCCTTCTGCCGCTTTCCCCAAGCACACTGGGCCCCCCTGGTGCCAATTCCTGTGTGGGTGGGCCTGCGCACCCCGTGGGACCTTCCCTTTCAGTCAGTGCCCCAAGGCTTCATTTCCGGCGCTGGAACCCTGAGTTGCGCGCAGTGCCCTGCTTCACAGTCACAGCCTCGCCGGGTCTGCCAGTTGCCAGCCCCAGGCCTGGCCCTGCCATCTGCCACTTGAGCACCCAGGGTCTGCCCGCTGGGATCTTGCGCACCACCCTGGTTGCCTTGCGTGTCCTGGTTGCCTCACCAGCGTCTGGTTCCAAGGCTCTCCTCTCTCTGCTCCAGGACCCCAGCCCAGCTGCCTGACTGCGCCCCTCCTACCAGTCTGGATGAACCTGTCTAATTTAACTCCTTGGGTATCCGACTTCCACACAGTTGAATTATCTGTCAGTTCTAGTTGTTATTCTGTTTCTAAATTGTTGTTGTCCCTATCTTGGTTGTGCGAGGAGGCACAGTGCATCCACCTATGCCTCCATCTTGGCTGGAAGTCCAAATACTATTTTTTAAGCAAGTGATTCTGGTGATGTGTGGGATGGAGTAGAAAGACAGGTGGCAAAGTAAACATTTGGGTGGTTCTTAAATATTCTGAGTAAGAATCTGAGTTGTGATAATGTCTTTGAATCTAGCTTTACTGTTGCTGAAATAAAATTAACAGGACTGGGTGACTGAATAGATATGGGAAGTGAAAGAAAAGGAACCAACAAGAATTTTGGCATAAGAGTCTATGGAATGATGATATTACTAACTAACATTAGAATATAGTAAGATAAATAAGTTTTAGGAAAAAAATGTAATGCTTTTAATCTTCAGCATTTAATTTTTTTTTATTTAAATTTATGAGCTACAAGTGGAGATACAACTGTTCAGAAAGTATCCAGCCATGCAACATGAAAAATAGAGACATTTGTTGAAAAAGGGGTCAGATACAAGAAACATTGTACATAGGACATTGATGCCTCAGTCCCCTTCAAAGTAGGCACCTTGGGACTGCACACAGTTCTCCCAATTGCTATCAGCTGCCCCATCATGTTTTCTTAAATTTTATCAACAGTCTGAAATCTCTTCCTTTTCAAAAATGATTTTAGTTTTGGGAAAAGCCAGAAGTCACAGGGCTTCAAATCTGGCCTGTTGCAGGGCTGAGTCACCTGGGTGATTTGATGTTTTGCCAAAAAACTATGAGACATGATGCATGAGCAGGTGCATTGCCAGTCACCAGTTGCCTGTAGCTGCAGCCCTCTGAATCATCTGAATACTTTCCATGGAGGAATGTTCAAGCTTAATGCAAAATTTGATAGATTTGTTGCTCTCCTCGGTCCGTCATTTTGAATGTGACATCCACACATTACATGTGCTCACTCAACAGCATCTGCCACCTCCACTTAGTACAGTGAAGGTGTCATTGTTCAAGCACGTGCATTCTAGTGCACTATAACCTAGTGCCAGGTTATATCAATGTCCTGAAAACCATTCTTGTTATATTAACAATGGTTGGACTTTTTTCAGGCTGACCTCATATATACTTGGAAGCTGGAAATATCTGTCCCAACTCAGAAAAGAAGGCAGCCTTCTTTTAGGCACTAGACACATGGGAGATTTGAAGATTAGGAAGACAGCATGGTTGAAGCCACAAGAGTAGGTAAGGTCATTCAAGGAACACCGTTTATCTCTAGATGAAGACTAGAAGGAAGTGATAGAAGCAATAAAGCAAACAGGAGAGAAAAGGGCAACTGTCTTATACAGTGTTTTTTCCCACTTCCTCCTTATTTCTTTTCAATTTCTAAATGAAATATTGAATAGGTACAAAAGAATATATATTAAATATCTATAACATACAATAAATAATGTGCTGACTGCTGTGTGTTCACCACCCCATTTTAAGAAAAATTAGCAATATCTTTGAAGTCTTTCTGTATCTCTCTTGTGTTTTGTAGTTTCCTCTCTATAACCACAATTTTGAATTTATTTATTTATTTATTTATTTATTTATAGAGAGGGGAAATGGGGGAGAAAGAGAGGGAGAGAAAGACATCAGTGTGTGGTTTCATCTCGCACACCTGCTACTGGGGACCTGGCCCACAACACAGATACATGCCCTAGACTGGCAGTCAAACTGGCGACCCTTTGGTTTGCAGGCTGGCACTTAGTCCCCTGAGCCACATCAGCTTGGGCTACTATTTTTAATTTTTAATATCATATTTTATTTTTGTGTTGCCACATATTTTCTTACACAATTGTTCAGTTTTGCATGTTTTTGAACATAAAAAATAGAATCATGTTTACAGTCTTCTATGACTTAATTTTTTATGTTTTTAATTTATTTTTTAATGTTTTATTACTTATTGTTGTCCCAATTTTTCCCCTTTTGTCCCCCACGCAGCCCACTTCCCATTTCTATGGTCAGTCCCCACACTGTTGTCCATGTCCATGGGTCCTTCATATACGTTCTTTGACTCATCATTTCACCTTCTTTCAAACAGTCCCTACCTCTTTCCTCCCCTTTTACAGCTGTCAGTCTATCCCATGATTCTGTGCCTCTGGTTCTTTTATGCTCATCAGTTTATTTTGTTCATTAGATTACTTTTATAAGTGAGATCATATGGTATTTGTCTTTCACCAGCTGGCTTATTTCACTTAGCATAATAGTCTCCAGTTCCATCCATCCTGTCACAGAAGGTAGATATTTCTTCTTTCTTTCTGCTACATAGTATTCTGTTTGTAAATGTGCGAGAGTTTTTTAATCCACTTAATCTACTGATGGGTACTTAGGATGTTTCAAAATCCTTGCTATTGTAAATAGCACTATGAACATAGGGATGCATAAATTCTTTTCAGTTGGTGTTTCAGGATTCTTAGGGTATATGCCCAGCATTCTGTGATTTAATTTTTAAAAAACTCATCATTCTAAGATCATCATTGGCATTATATCTATTGTAGTCATTAGTTTTCATTGCTATGTAATATTCCATGCATGAATAAACCACAGTTTATTTATGCATTCTAAGATTAAATGACGTTTACATTGTAGTTTTTCTTGCTGCTACAAACAGTGCTGCTCTAAGCAGTCTTGCAAACATCTCTTTAGATTTCTCTAGGGCATAATATTTGAATAGCATTGTCAACTATTTTACTGGCATGTTCAGCTTTACTAGGTAATGCTGGTTCTGTTTTCAGAAGTGGTTGTTCCAATGTACTGTTCTAGTATTATATAAGTGCTTTATTGTTCCACTCTTGACAATACTTGATATTATTATACGTATTTATATGTCTTCATCAATAGTATATGGGCACTTAATGTTGTGATTGTAGTTTTAATTAGCAGGGGATTTTTTCCCCCTTTTTTCTTCTGTTCCTGTGAGAACATAAATATCTTTCATAGTTTATTCACCATTTTGGTTTCCATTTTCTGATAACATACAAAGGTGAGTAAGATGGATGGACTCTTAACCTCAATTTGTATTTAGTTAAGCTTTCCTAATTGGAAGCTCCAGACTTTATTCCATATATATTAGCTATGTGAATTAATTCTACCTTTACTTTTCCGTTTCATTTTACTTATTTGTAAGTCAAGGGGCTTTGAGTAATTAATTTCTTATGTCCCTTTTACTAGTGTCTATAATTCATCTGTCTAATATTTTCTAGTTGGTCTTGAAACTTAGAAATAAGTTATATTGTAGTAGTACACTATAAAACATTGAATTTTGTTTTTGGCCTTTTTTTGTTTTTCATAAGAAAATGTTGGGTTTTGTTTCTGTAAGATCTGATATGTTGGTGCTCCAAGGAGTTCTCAGATGAATTTTCCAGGCAGATATCACTAATTTTCTTTTAAAAATTCTTTTTTAATAATTTTTTATTTTTCAATCAGAGTTGACATACAATATTAGTTTCAGGTGTACAACGTAGTGACTAGATATTTGTATAACTTATGAAGTGGTCACCCGATAAATTTAGTACCCATCTAATGTCATAGTTATTACAGTATTATTGACTGTATTTCTTATGCAATACTTTACATCCCCATGACTGTTTTGTACTATGATTTGTACTTCTGAATCCCTTCCCCTTTTTCACCCATCCCCCTAACTTCCCTCCCACCTGGCAACCATCAAAATTTTCTCAGTGTCTATGAATTTATTTCAGTTTTGTTTGTTCATTTATTTTTTTTATTTCACATATAAGTGAAATAATATGGTATTTGTCCATCTGTGCCTGACTTATTTTACTTAACATAATACCCTCTAGGTCTAACCATGTTGTTGCAGGTGGCAAAATTTCATTCTTTTTTATGGCCAAGTAATATTCCATTGTATATATATACCACTTCTTTATCCATTCATCTGTTGATGAACACTTAAGCTGCTTCTATTTATTGGCTATTATAAATAATGCTGTAGTGAACATACGGATTTATATGTTTATTTGAATGGATGTTTTGGGTTTCTTCAGAAGTGAAATTGCTGGGTCTTTCTTTGTCTTGGGTTATAGCCTTTGTCATAAAGTCTGTTTTATCTGATATAACTATTGCTCCCCCAGCTTTTTCTTTAATTTCCATTTTCAGGAAATACCTTTTTCCCTCTCTTGACCTTCAGTCTGTGTGTATCCATCCATCTGATGTGAGTCCCTTGTAAGCAGCATATGTAAGGGTCTTAGTTTCGTATTCATTCAGCCACCACTTGTCTTTTGATTGGGGCATTTAATCCATTTACATTTAAAGTAATAGTTGATAGATATGTAGTTGTTGCCATTTACTATTCATCATTTTGATTTTTTCTTTCTTCTTAAGGAAGCCTCTCTAACTTTTCTTGTAATATTGGTTTGGTAGTGGTGAATTCCTTCAGCTTTTTCTTGGTCTGGGAAGCTCTTTATTTCTCCTTCAATTTAAATGATAGCCTTGCCGGGTAAAGTAGCTTTGGTTGTAGGTCCTTGCTTTTTCTTCACCTTGAATATTTCATGCTACTCCCTTGTGTCCTGAAATGTTTCTGTTGAGAAATCAGATGACAGTTTTATGGGAGCTCCCTTGCGGGTCACTAACTGCTTTTTCTCTTGTGGCTTTTAGGATTCTCTCCTTGTCTTTAAGTTTTGTCATTTTAATTTTGATGTGTCTTGGTGTAGGACTGTTTGGGTCCATCTTGTTTGGGACTGTCTGTACACACAAGACTTGTGTGTTTTCTTTCCCAGATTAGGGAAGTTTTCAGTCATTGTTTCTTGAAATAGGTTTTTGATCCCTTGCTCACTCTCTTCTCCTGGTATTCCCATGATTCAGATATTGTTACATGTCCCAAAGGTTTCTTAAGCGCTCCTCAGTTTTTTAAATTCTTTTTTCTTTTTGCTGCTCTGCTTGGGTGTTTTTTTCTACCTTGTCTTCTGAATCACTGATTCAATCCTCTGTTTCATCTAACCTACTGTTTATTCCTTCCAGTGTATTATTTATTTTAGGTATTGCATCCTGTATTTCTGACTGACCCTTTTATGGTTATGTAGTCTTTTTTTTCATGCTTTTCAGTATCCTTAAAATCATTACTCTAAACTCTATATCTGGAAAATTACTTGCCTTCATTTCATTTAGTTCTGGAGAGTTCTCTTGTTTTTATGTTGGGACCTGTTTCTTTGGCTTTTCATTTTGGCTGCTGCTTTGTATTTGTTTCTGTGTATTAGGTAGTTCTGCAAAGACTTTGCAACAGACTTACGTGAGATGCTGCCCATGACTGGCCCTGGGCAACCTCTTTGGAGCTATCAGTGATTCACAGGTTGTGGCTCTCTCTGCTAGGTCTGGTTGTATCCAGAAAGAACCAGGCTGTGCACTAAGCCCGGCTTTTACCAGCAGTTTCCCAGGGAGGGTCAGCTAAAGTCTCAGAGCTCCCAGAGATCTGCCTTCACTGTTACGTTTAATCACTGATGTAGCCGCCATCTATACTCAGCAGCCTGGCTTAAGCTCCACAGGGTGGGGCTACTGCTCCTCCTCAGGCTGATGCCACTTAGAGGGATTGCTTTGCCCAAGAAAGATGGCTTCTGCAGTATGTGGAATGACTCAGTATAGGGATTCTGGGAGCTAATTTCTCAGCTCTTTCCCCAGAACCACCAGCCCCAGACTTTTCTCATGAGTCTCTAGGCCACTCTGCCTTTCCTCGGCTAGAGCCCAGAATTAAATGGCTGCAAATGAAATTTTGTGGACTGGCCCTTTAAGAGGCTTTCTGCATCTCTCTCTGATAGAAACCCCGCTGCTTTTACAGCTGGGTGTTATTTGGGTTCCTTTCCTGGTTCTGGTGCTCTAGACCAGGGAGCCTAACTTGGGATTTAGACCTCACTTCTCAGGTGGAATCCCCTTGACCATTTAATGTACCTCCAGAACTTCAGTTGCCATCTATGGAAGCTCAGCCCTCTAACGCCTCCACACTGCCTACCAGTCTTGTTGTGGTGAAGGGGTTTCATCTGTATGTCATTGGTTATGAGATTTCTCTCCAGCTAGTGTTCAGTTGGTTGATCAGAATGACTTTTCTTTAATTGTAATTCCAGTTTAGTCCTAGGAGGTTATTGTAGCCTCCCCTTACTCCTCCATCATTTTGGGTCTCTTTTGCTGCTGTTTAGAGTCTGTCTTTGTTTTTGGCCTTGGGCATTTTAATTATGATGTGTCTTGTTGTGGACCTTCAAGTTCTTCTTCTTTAGGACTCTGAGCTTGCTGGGCTTATATGTCTATTTCCTTTGCCAGGTTAGAGAAGTTTTTAATTCTTCAAATAGGTTTTTATTCCCTTGTTCCCTTCTTTTCCTTTTGGTACTCCTATGATGTGAATCATGTTATGTTCGAAGTTGTCCCAGAGGCTCCTGAAATAATACTTATTTTTCTGAGTACTTTTTTGTTTTTGCTGTTTTGATTGGGTGCTTTCTGGGTGCTTATCTTCTATATTGCTGATTCAATCATGTGTTTCATCTAATCTGCTTTGGATTAGTTCTGATGTATTGTTCATTTCAATTATTGTATTGGTCATTTCTGACTGCTTTTTATGTTTCTCTTTATTGATGTTCTCACTGAGATAATTGAGCATACTTATAGCTAGAGGTTTGAACACTGTATCTGGTAGATTGCTTTTCTCCATTTTGTTTAGCTCTCTTTCTGGAGCATGATCGTTCTTTCATTTGGAACATATTTCTTCGTCTCCTCATTTTGGCTGCCTCTCTGTGTTTGCTTCTATATATTAGGTAGAGTTGCTGTGTCTCCTGGTCTTGGTGGAGTGGCCTTTGGAATAGATGTTGTGGGGGATCCAGTGCTGCAGTCTCCATGGTAACTTGAGCCGGATGCTCCAGGAGTGTCCCTTGTGTGGGTTGTGCATGCCCTCCTGTTGTAGTTGAGCCTTAATTGCTGTTGGCATGTCATATGGAGGGATTGACCCTCAGGCTGATTGGTCATGAGAACTGGTTATGACTAGAGCTCAGAAGCTGTTTGTGCAGGGTTTGACCCTACAGAGTAGGACTGGTGCCTGCTGAGTCTTCCCTTAAGAGTGTGTCATTTGTGGAAATGTTTGGGAGGGACTTTAGTGCAGGCCAAGGTCAGCTGCTGCCTGGTCCCTGTTCTGGGCTACTGAGTACGAGCTACAAAGTTGATCATCAGATGGTTGCCACTTATGCTGGGCTCGGAGGTGCCTGGGAGAGGCTAAGGAGAATTGAGGCTGGCCACTACCAGTGCCAGGCTTGGGATTCCTTAGTAAGAGATATGGGGCACAATAAACAGACACTGTTTATTTTTGATTTTTGAACCTTCAGGAGATTTTGGGGAAGTCTGAAGCATGAGCCAAGACAGGCCATTTTTATGGAAAAGCCACTGGAAGCAGCTTGGGTGGGCCTGCAAGTTGGGCGAGGTGGGATCTCAGGGAATCACCAGAATTAGCCAAACGATTAGTAAGGTTGATGGAGGCCCAGGTATGGCACCCACCTGCAAGTGTCGGATGGGTTGGGAAGAGGATCAACAAAGGAACAATGGCCTCTGCTAGCACTTCTGTCTGGTAGAAAACTGTTCCTCCAGCCCTCACCTAGAGGCCAGACAATTCTTTTTCTCTTTGGCACCCTTTGAGCTGCCTCCCCAGAGTGAGTGAATCTGTCAGCAAGTCACTGCAGGCCCTTTAAAAGGAATGCCTAGGACTCCAGAAGCCCTCCATCTCACTGAGCCACAATCCCTTCTGGTTTTCACCCCTCCTACCTGCCTCCACCTGGCTTCTTTGGTATATCCTTAGTTATAGGACTTCTGTTCAGCTAGTCTTCAGGAAGTTCTCAGTGAGGGTTGTTCTGTAGTTTAGTTGTAATTTTGTTATGGTCGTGGGAGGACGGAGCACAGCATTTACCTACTCCACCTTCTTGACCAGAAGCCTGTTTTACAAGTTTAAAATGCTGTTAAACCTGTAAATTTGATCCTAACATATGTGAATTGTTCTTTCTCAGAGTGAAGATACACAACAACAAATCATCAGGGAGACATTCCACTTGGTATCTAAGAGAGATGAAAATGTTTGTAATTTCCTAGAAGGAGGATTGTAAGTAAAGCATTTCATACACAATTCTAATCTTTGACTATGATTAAAATATATACTGTTAAACCTGTTTATGATAAAATTCTCCTAATTTTAATTAATTGCATTAGGTGAATTAAGTGACACCTATATTAGCTATAAGTCTAATTTAAAGAAATTTTTAAAGATAAGCAATTTTTAAAAGAATTTTATAAAAGTATTTCATGTAAAGGTAATATGTTTGTATGGTAAAATTCAAACATTACAAGGAAAGTATAAAATGTAAATCAAGAGTCTCTTCCAATTTTAGACCTTCTTCCCATTTTGTATATCCTTCTAGAAAATTAATTTTGCTTTGACTGGCATATAAAAGTATGATCTTAAAGTATTTTACCTATGGGATCAAACTGTGTATTCTAGTTTGCATGTTGCTTGTTTTCATTTAGTGTTTTGAAAAGCTTTGCATATAAACATATCTAGAGCAACTTATTCTTTATAATGACTACAGGTTATTCCTTGTAGTGTGTAGAGTGACTAGATCTGTTCATTAAATGTTAGATTACATTCTTTATTTTGTCATTATAAACAAGACTGAAGTCTGCTTTTTAAATATATGTCTCTGTGTGTGTACATGTATATGTATAGGCATATCTGTATATAGATAGATTAGAAATCAGCTAGTTTTCTATTTTAAATGATTAAGAATTACCTATAATTTATATAGTATTATATGTCAAATATGTTTCAATCAAAATAAATTTAAAAATAAAATTACTTATAATTAACTTGCCAACTATTATAAATACTTTTGAATTAATGCGTTTCATGAAAATAATTTACACTCAGTTTTATAAATGTTCCCATGTTTATGTAATTAATTTCTTAACAAGATATTTTCTCAGTGACAATTCAACAACTAAACTATAACTGAGTCCCATTATGAATAATCACAGGTTAGAGAAACTACACTTTTGTATTTTAAGGTGTACGATGCATAGTGTGAAAAATAGGATAATAGCAAAGTTATTTTTTTCTGAACATAAATTACTTTTTATCATGTAGGAAGTTTGCTTTCATTTCACAAAAGGTTATATCATACTGCACTTAAATTGACAAAATGTTAATTTTGCCATTAACCTAAGGCTTCTGATTTATAGTTGAGACAGGTGCACCTGCTTTCTGTTTTTATATTTTAATTGTATTTTTCTTGTTTCTCTTGAACTTCTATAGTTTAGTTGTGTTTACCATTACTATTACTTCCCTTCCTATCAGCCTCTTAATCTGTTATCTCATAAGAAACTTACCAGCCAGCATAGTGCACTACATGTGATAGATGTGCAAGAACTCAATTGATCTAACCAGGGCACTGTTTGAACTAGAAATTATGGGTTGACTTTGTGATCATTCTTTTCCAACCCTAAAAGAAGTAGAAGGCAAATATTGCATCATAGATGAGGCTGCACATCTGGTTTAGTCTTAGTTTTGTCACTAGCATGTTGGTTTTCCTGAACAGGTAACTTAAATTTTTGTATTAATACCTCAGTTTTTAACCTATATAAAATGAGGTATTTGAACTAAGAGACTTTCTAAAATTCTGTGGTTCTCTATGGTGTATTACATTACATACAAGAATTTGTATCAGTATTTATCATTATTGTACTATAATTTAAAGATGAAATTATATTGTAAAGGCAAAATACATTCTTGCCATATTAACATACTTATTTTCTTTTAATAACATTAATAGCCATTTAAAAATTTTTATAAGTTTGGTCATCTTCTTTTAAAACAGAGCCAAGCAAAAGTTTAAGACAAATGCTAAATTGCTGATTTTAGATGAAGTAAAGCCTGACCTCATTGCTTACTAATCTTTGTTTGTGTGCAGATTGTCTTTTTTTTCCCTGAACATCCATATTTTGTTCTTGATAAAATGGCCTTTTTATTCGTTGTTATCTCTGGCTGACGTGCTCCCCTCTGAATTTTGTCATGGCTGGCTCTTTTTGTTTCTTTCAAGGAACAATTGTGATCATAACCTATAAAAAATTTTCAGAGAATCTTTAAAGTGCATAATCATATTTTTAATCAAATCTTTTCTAGAAATATCTACCACAGGAAAAAATTTGTCAAAGATTATTTCCCCTTTTACTGTTAGAGAATATAAATATAGTGATACTTAGAGAAGTTTTTTCTGCAGGACTTATAAATTCAGTGTTACTTTTACTGAGTAAATAATAGATGCCATTTTCCCCTGTCTTGTTCCAGTGGTCAATTAGCTTTGATTACATTTAGTCTTGATTTTTTTTGTTAATGTTAGAGGGTAGTTTGAGAAGGTGAACAAACTGATTATTGTAAATTTAACTATGAAATATCTAAACTGTGTTTAGAGAAATATAAGATGTTTGGAAAGATTATTTGTAAAATGCTATACATTGTAAGTAAAAACATTTCATGAAATAATTGAATATCTCTTAGCTCAGGGATTTTTTTTTGCATTTATATTTCAAAACAAAATGTATTTTTGGAGATCTTGTTGGGAAATCTGTTCAAACTTAAGAAGCAATGTCATTCTTTTTTTTTCTTATTGTTAATCAGTCTTAAGCTGTGTAATTTACTGTTAGCTATGAAATTAAATTTAGTAAACACTTACAAATGCCCTGTGATCTGATTTCTTACCCTTTTCTGACCTCATTGCTTACTAATCTTTCTTTGTGTGCAGGCTGTCTTTTTCTTCCCTGAGCATCCATGTTTTATTCCTGATGAAATGGCCTTTCTATTAGTTGTTACCTCTGCTCGAAATGCTGTTCTGTAAATTTTGTCATGGCTGGCTCATTATCATTAGATCTTGGCCTAAATGTCACTCTTAACATCTAATCTGAAGTAACAAATCCACCAATATGGTATTATCCCATTTTGATTCTCTTTCTAGTGCTTTCCACTCTAATAATTTTTCCGTATTTATTTCTTTGTTTATTGCTCCTTACCTACTATCAGTGCCTGACACATAGTAGGTACTCAGTCAATAGATTAATGAAAGAATGAATTAAAATTAAGCACTAGCATCTCTTTCTTAACATTTTTGAAGAAAACAACCATCTTAATTTACTTAGTCTCTGATACAAGTTCGCTTGAATGCAGTGCCATTAAATGTTACCTTACATTTTATAAAAAGGTTTTTAAGCCAATTGTCAGTTTGCTTTAGCTAATGAAAATGTTTTTCATTTTGTTCTTATAATGTTCCAATTGTTTGTTTTGTCATTTAGATTAATTGGAGGATCTGACAACAAACTGATTTATAGACATTATGCAACATTATATTTTGTCTTCTGTGTGGATTCTTCAGAAAGTGAGCTTGGCATTTTAGATCTAATTCAAGTAAGTTAACATTTCCCTCTATCTTAAATAACAGTTTTGGTATTTACATTTTTAAAAACTTGCATGTTGTAAATTTTCTAAAATGATGTTTTATTTGGTAAGAGATGAAGTGTTCCATAGTAGATATTGGGTGGGTAAAAGAGGGAGGAGGGATGGAAAAACACATAGACTAGCTTACTCTGATGAAGACTAATCAAAGCTAATTTCATCATGCTCCCTTTTTCTTGTTCACGTAAGTTACCACAACAAGCGCAAGACTTAATGGATCTCTTACCTGGTATATTCAGATTTGATATATACTCAAAACCCACTCCTCTTTGTCTTCTGATGATCTTTCATAATGTCCCTGGAGCTCAAGGTCACTCATCAGCAAATTCCTCTTATTCTTCAACTTCTTTTCCTAATATAACCATCACCTTTTTGCTCTTAAGTTTAATCTGGTTTCCCTGATGACATTCCATGCAGTCCTCTCCAGTGGTAGCAGATTTCTGTCATGCTTTCTTTACACCTTTGAGCCTGGAGGTGTTCTCTTTGCTTTTTCCAGATCATTATCTCTCTCTCTTTTTCTTTTTTAAAACATCTCCAAGCTTTATCTCAGGTTATCAAACTATACCACCTTCTACCCATCCCATTGCAGTAATCTTTTATTCCCACCTTCCAGTCATTGGAGATTCTGTGAAGAACTTTCAAGGGTCTGAGATACTACCCTGCCTGCAAGCTAATAAGTTAACTACCACAATTTCATGGATCCTTGCAGAAAACAAGAGATTTCTGAGCCAGAAACAAAGGACTTCATTACTTAACAGCAAAAGCAGTTGCCCAAAGAACAGCCTTTGCTTACACTGGGTCCTTAAGTTCCAATTTCCAAAATGTGAATTGAAAAGGGCCATGCAATACCTTTATGCACAGTAGATTAAGTAATAGCAGAGGAACTGCAAGCTTAGGGAACTGGAATCTTTTTTAATGGACACTAAGCATGTCTGCCCTTGAAGTGAAGGATGAGAATATTTTCTAAGGGTAAACCTATCCTTTGCTCTGGAAGAGGACACTCTATTTTCCAAGGTTTTTTGCTAGACAAGCTTGCTTGAGAAGATAGTCCACAATAAAGGGAGCCAGTAACTCTGCTCACATTATGTACAGAAACAGGAGACTCATTTAGAGTTATTCACTGCCTTCACTTCAGGACTGCTTGTGATTTCAGTGTTCACGTGGACAATTTTTCTAGTACACTGGTGTCTTCAAACGTGGAATTCCTCTTCTGCAATGAATTTTGCCCTTTACCCCACTTCACTACTCTTTTCTAGATCTTGTCTTATTCAAACTTCAATTTCTCCATCATTTCAATTTCACAGTATATACTCTCTGCCACTTCTTATCTTTCATATCACAATTTCTGTTACTCCAACAACAATTCTTTGAGCCTGTTGTGATCTTAAGTCTTGTAAGTCTTTTTTTCACTGTTCCTGATCTCCCTGATGTCTTACTTTCCTTACCCAGCTTAAATTCGGTGGTCAGTCATGATAATCATAACCTTATATATACTCAGATCCTTCCCTGTACCTATACATTTGAACATACCAAGTGGGGAAGAAACTATAACCATACTTACTGGCTTCACTCTAAACTCATAATCCCTAGCCTCAGTGAGTCCTTAATAATACCCAGTAATATTACTATAATTCCCTGGTCTATTCACTGTTCCATACTCTAGACAACTACTGATACATTCTCCTCTCTAAGTCTCTAGCATTTCTAGCATTTTGCTTCTTAGTTTGCTGAGAAAATTGAAGTAATCAGAGAACTACAGACGCTACATATGTGTCCATGTACTCTACTCTGTCTTCTACGAGAAATGAACTCACTATACTCCTAGCTGAGGCCAATTCGCCCACTTATATGCTGGTTTTCTCCTCATTTCCATAGCAGTTCTCCCTTTCTCCTGTGTTATTTTTCCTCTGTTTTATTTATGTATTTATTGATCTGTGATTGCGTTTTTAATTATCTTATGCATTGTGAGCACATTGATTTACAATTTTGTGTTGATGATCTATTTTCCTCTACTTTAATCCTTCTAATGAGTTGGGGAAAGTACCATTACCACATATATACAGTAATTCTACAGTTGTTTTTGAATAGCTGTTCAAGACAATCCTGAATTATAACTTAGTTTGACTTAATTCACAAGCAAAGTTTGCTACTATGTCTAGTCATGCTGAATTTTTAAAAGCATCTGACCCTATAGATCATCTATAAAATGTGAGAAGTGTTAAATATTCTTAATTTGATATTATACATAAACCACTAAAATGTTTTTAAGTAAAAGGCAACAGTTTAGATACGAGGAATTTTAATTAAATTGGCATCGTTAGGAACAAAAAGATAAAATGGACTCTTCCACCTTATCTTTAGCCCTTGTCTTTTAACAGGCTAATGAACACAACTTGAACCACAAACAGTCTTGCTGTTCTAAGAGACAGTGAAAGGATTTCCTCAGTATTTAAACATATTAGTATAACCAGTTATATAAATCTAAATATAAAACCAGTCTCATATTGGTATTGAAATGGCATTCACCATCTTTGTGAAAAGTTGAACAATTAAGTCCAATCATATTTTTAGAAGGGGAAAACAGTGATAGCACTTGCTTAACAGAAATTAGTATCAAAGTTCAAAGCTGATTATAGTCATTTAACCACAAGCCAATCTTATTTTAATCAGGACTACTCAAAAGAAATGTTCTATTAGCTATTCATGATCTGAATTATGGTGTATGAGATCAATTTAAATGTGACACACATAAAAAGGTCATGAGACATTTGTTGTAATAAATAAGTCAGTGGCTAACTACTACTGATAAGTAGCTTTTTTGAGGTAAGTTATCAAGTCTTCCCTTTCTGCACTCTTCTTAATACAGCCAAGATCATTTTTGTTCCAGGAATGTGTTTCTTGGGATTCTCCAAATACTCCATCAGTGTAAGCCCTCCCCAGGTGATACATTTGTTTTTGTAGGCATCCATGTAAGAAAATCCAGGGGCCCAACCTGTCTTTCTCCCACATAAACCTTGGAGATTTGGCCCAGTCTTGTGCTTGCCTCCGTTTTCCACAGTATGGCACTGGGCACACTTCTAAACAAAAATCTTCTTGCCTTTCTCAACATCACCCATTTTTAAGTCACTCTTGTCGCACATGACACAGAGGTTCCAGCTCAAAAGCTGGACATCCTGTTCTAAGTCCAAGGACACACTGATCCATGACTATATACTGGTGTTGGTGCAACCGAAATCACTCCCATTTTTCCTCTCTGCTAGATCATTTCCACTAATATTTTCTCCTATCTTAAAAAAAAAGTCCTGTCTCTATTTCCTTCTCCAGCCACTGCCTCATTTCTTTCCCTCTCTTTACTGCAAAAACACTTTTAAGATATCTATATACAATGTCTCAGTTTTTTCTTTTCATTTTGTCTTGAACACATTCCCATCAGGTTTTCAGCTCCATAGTTATTGATCCAAAGGTTCTATTCAGTACTCTTTTATTTGATTAAGAATGTTTATCAGTGTGTTCTTCATGAAATACTTTCTTCACTTGGCTTCTAGAACACCTTGCTTGCCTACTTCTGTAGTTGATTTATTTCAGTTTTCTGACCTCTCCTACCTCTTTTTTTTTTTTTGGCAAATCCTGTTGGATATACAGAGTATGACCACTTACCACTCTCTGCATTGCCAGTATATTGATCCAAGCCACCGCCAGCTCTTGTCTGGGTTATTACAATAGTTTCCTGACTGATGTTTCTGCTTCCACTGTCTTTCCCTTTGGTCTTATCTCAGTAAAACAACCAAAGTGATGTTATTGAAATATGTCATGTCTTATACTCTTCCATTCTGAATGCTTCAATGGTTTTTCTTCTTGCTCAGAGTAAAGACCAAATTCCTTATACATGA
>CM052540.1:120284866-120310373 GCA_028533065.1 Trachops cirrhosus | reverse complement strand
AAAAAAAAATAAAGTACTTGTGGGTTTAGGACAGAAAAATTGTAGCATTAAAATACAAGTTAACAATAACACATAAACCAGGAAGGATAACTCAGAGTTGCAGTATTCTAAAGTCTTTTACTGAGCAGCTCTTACTTTTATAATTAGTAGCTTTTAAAAAAGATTTTTTAAAGTATATTTTATTGACTATGCTATTACAGTTGTCCCAATTTTTTTCTCCCCTTTATCCCCCTCCTCCCAGCACCCCTTCCTCCAGCATTCTACCCCACCATAGTACATGCCCATCAGTTGTACATATAAGTTCTTTGGCTTCTCCATTTCCTATACTACTCTTAATCTCCCCCTATTTTGTGCCTATTATGCTTCTTATTCCTTGTACCTTCCCCCCCCATTCTCCACCTCCTCCTCCTCCCCACTGATAACCGTCCATGTGATCTCCATTTCTGTGAATCTGTTCCTGTTCTTGTTGTCTGCTTAGTTTGTTTTTGTTTTTTAGGTTCAATTGCTTATAGTTGTGAGTTTGTTGTATTTTACTGTTCATAGTTTTTGATCTTTTATTTCTTCGGTAAGTCCCTTTAACACTTCATATAATAAGGGCTTGGTGATGATGAACTCCTTTAACTTGACCTTACCTGGGAGGCACTTTATCTGCCCTTCCATTCTAAATGATGGCTTTGCGGGATAGAATAATCTTGGATGTAGGTCCTTGTCTTTCATGACCTGGAATACTTCTTTCCAGCCCCTTCTTGCCTGCAAGGTTTCTTTGAGAAATCAGCTAATAGTCTTAGGGGCACTCCTTTGTGGGTAACTGTCTCCTTTTCCTCTTGCTGCTTCTAGGATTCTCTCCTTCATTTTAATCTTGGGTAATGTAATTATGATGTGTCCTGGTGTGTGCTTCCTTGGGTCCAACTTCTTTGGGACTCCCTGAGCTTCCTGGACCTCCTGGAAGTCTATTTCCTTTGCCAGATTAGGGCAGTTTTCCTTTATTATGCTTTCAAATAAGTTTTCAATGTCTTGCTCTTCCTCTTCTTCTGGCACCCCTATGATTCAGATGTTGGAATGTTTAAAATTCTCCCGGAGGTTCCTAAGCCTCTCCTCATTTTTTATGAATTCTTATTTCTTCATTCTGTTTCATTTGGATGTTTATTCCTTCTGCTCCAAATCGTTGATTTGAGTCCCAGTTTCCTTCCATTCACTGTTGGTTCCCTGTACATTTTCCTTTATTTCACTTTGCGTTGCCTTCACTTTTTCCTCTATTTAGCTACCATACTCAGCCATTTCTGTGAGCACCTTGATTATCAGTGTTTTGAACTCTGCATCTGATAGGTTGGCTATCTCTTCGTCACTTAGTTCTTTTTCTGGAGTTTTGATCTGTTCTCTTATTTGGGCCATATTCTTTTGTTTCAGCATACCAGTCTGTATGAATGTTTAACTCCTTGGTTGTCGGACTTCCATACAGTTTGATTTTCTGGCAGTTCTGGTTGTTTTTTGTTTTTAACTTTGTTGTCCTTTTGGTTGTGTGAAGAGGCAACATGTATCTACCTATACCTTTATCTTGGCCTGAAGTTCATCAAATCTGTGAGTTTGAGTTACTATACCCCTGTTGTTTTATATTAGTCAGCAATTAGCGAATGTTTCATTATTATTATGTAATATGTTACTTACATACCTCACTTTCCTATTTTTATCTTGAAAATTTAACCAAAATTTTGATAGGCTAACAAAATACATTCCGAATTGATTTCAATATTATTTTCAAAATCTTCATACCTTTTTTAAAATTTGTGTTTAATTATAAAATATATATAAAATAAAACTTACCATTTCAATAACTTATAAGTGTACAGTTTAGTGGTGTTAAGTGTAAGTATACTTACGTTGTGCACACAGTCTCCAACTTTTCATGCCCATTAAACAACAACTACTCCTCCTCCCCTCAGCCCTGGCAACCACTATTCTACTTTTTGTTTCTGTAAGTTTGACTACTCTAGATACCTGGTATAAGGAGAATCATACAGCATTTGTCTTTTTTGTGTCTGGCTTAATACACTTAGCATAGTGTCTTGAAGATTAGTGTCCATTTTGTAGCACATGTCATAAGGTTGACTAATATTCCACTGTATGAATATACCATATTTTGTTTCTCCATTCATTTGTCAAGGGATATTTGTGTTACTTTTGCTTTTTTGAGATTTTTTCAATTGTTTTTTTAATCAAATTTATTGGTATGACGTTGGTTTGCAAAACCACACAGATTTCAAGTGTAAAACTAAAAAATAAAGTCATCTGCACACTGCATCTTGTGCCAACAACGCCAAGCAAAGTCTCTTTCCATTCCTATTTCCCTCACCTTTGCCCACCTTCACCTATTCCCTAGCTCCCTTTTCCTCTGGCTATCACCACATTGTTGTCTGTGTGTATGTGCTATGTATATATGTTTTTTGGTTAATCCCTTCACCTTCTTTCATCCAGTCCCCAAACCTCCTCCCCTCTGACAGCTGTCAGACTGTTCCATGTATCCATGCCTCTTTCTATTCTGTTCATCAGTTTATTTTATTCATTAGATTCCACATATAAGTGAGATCATATGGTATTTGTCCTTCTGATGGGCTGTTTCACTTAGCATAATAACCTTCAGGTCTATCCATGCTGTTGCAAAAACATTTCCTTTTTTTTCACAGCTGAGTAGTATGCCGCTGTGTAAATGTACCACTATTTTTTTAATGAACTACAGAAATGATCCCTGAAAGTATAGTCTTACCACTGTTTTATTTTTTTATGCACTCATCTACTGATGGTCACTTGGGCTGTTTCCACATCTTAGCTATTATAAATAATGCTGCAATTAACATAGGGGTGCAAATATTCTCTTGAATTAGTGTTTCAGGTTCCTTTGTATATATTCCCAGAAGTGGAATCACCAGGTCTAAAGGCAGTTCCATTTTTAATTTTGTGAGGAAACTCCACACTGTCAGTGGCTGTTCCAGTCTACATTTCTACCAACGGTGCATGAGGGTTCCCTTTTCTCGACATTTTTGCCAGCACTTGTTCTTTGTTGATTAATTGATGACAGCCACTGTTGCAGGTGTTAGGTGATAACTCATTGTGGTTTTAATTTGCATATTTCTGATGATTAGTGATGTCAAGTATCATTTCTTTTGTCTATTGGCCATCTGTACATCCTCTTTGCTCATTTTAAATAGTGTTGTCATCTTTGTATTGAGTTGTGTAAGTTCTTTATATATTTTGGAAATTAACCCCTTATCAGATGTGTCATTGACAAATATGTTCCCCCATTCAGTGGGTTCAACTTTTCATTTTGTTGATGATTTCTTTAGCTGTGTAAATTTTTAGTTTGATGTGGTCCCATTTGTTTATTTTTTTCTTTCTTTCCCTTTCAGAAGGAGATATATTGGCAAAGATATTGGTCTGAGAGATAATATGAGATTTTACTGCCTATATTTTCTTCTAAGAATTTAATGGTTTTGCAACTTACATTTAAGTATTTTATCCTTTTTGAGTTTATTCTTGTGTATGTTGAAAGTTGGTGGTCTAGTTTCATTTTTTTGCATGTACCTGTCTGATTTTCCCAACACCATTTATTAAAGAGATTATCTTTACTCCATTGTGTGATCTTGCCTCCTTTGTCAAATATTAATTGACAGTAAAGGTGTGTGTTTAATTCTGGGCTCTCTGTTCTGTTGCATTGATCTGGTGCCTGTTCTTAGGCCAGTACAAGGCTGTTTTGATTACAGTGGCCTGGTAGTATAGTTTGATATCAGGTAGTGTGATACCTCCAAGTTTGTTCTTCTTTCTCAAGATTGCTGTGGCTATTCAGGGTCTTTTTAAATTCAATATAAATTTTTGGAATATTTGTTCTAGATCTGTGAAATACACTATTGGTATTTTAATAGGAATAGTGTTGAATCTATAGAACGCTTTGGGTAGTATGGATATTTTAATTGTGTTTATTCTTCCAATCCATGAAGACAGTATATACTTCCACTTATTTATGTCTTTTCTCAGTTTTTTTCTTTAGTATCCTATAATTTTCCAAGTGCAGATCTTTTACCTCCTTGGTTCAATTTATTCCTAGGTACCTTATTTTTTTGGGGGGTGCAGTAGTAAATGGGATTATTTTTCTTAATTTCTCTTTCTGGTATTACATTATGGCACACATTTCTGAATATTAATTTTGTTTCCTGCTATCTTACTGAATTCTTTTATTAGATCTAATAGTTTTTTTGTGGAGTCTTTATGAGTTTTCTGTGCAGAATATGATATCATGTGTGAATAATGACAGTTTTACTTCCTTCTTTGCAGTTTGGTCGCCTTTTATGGTTCTTCTTGTCCGATTGCTATGGCTAGTACTTCCATTACTATGTTGAATAAGAGCGGTGAAAGCAGAAATCCCTGATCTTAAGGGAAATGCTTTTAGTTTTTGCCTGTTGAGTATGATGTTGGCTGTGGATTGTCATATATAGCCTTTATTATGTTGAGGTCTGATCCCTCTATTCCCATTATGCTGACAGGTTTTTTTAAATCATAAGTGGGTGGCTTGGTTTTATCAAATGCTTTTTCTGCACCTGTTGATATTATGTGGTTTTTATTCCTGTATTTTGTTTATGTGATGCATCATGTTTATTGATTTGCAAATATTGTACCAACCTTGCATCCTCAGAATAAATCCCACTTGATCATGGTGTATAATCATTTTTGTTTTTTGTTTTTATTTATTGATTTGAGATGGGGGGAGAGAGAGAGAGACAGACAGACATTGATTTGTTGTCCCACTTATTTGTGCATTCATTGGTGGTTCCTGTATGTTCATTGACCAGAGATAAAACTCGCAGTCTTGGATGATGCTCTAACACAAGGGTCTCCAACCCCCAGTCTGTGGCCTGTTAGGAACTGGGCTATTTATCAGTAGGTGAGCAGCGGGCAATTATGTGAGGCTTCATCTGTGTTTACACCCTGTCTGTATAACTTGCATTACCACCAGAGCTCTACTGCATGTCAAATCAACAGTGGCATTAGATTCTCATAGGAGTGCGAACCCTACTGTGAATTGCACATGCAAGGGATCTAGGTTGCGTGCTCCTTATGAGAATCTAATGCCTGCTGATCTGAGGTGGAGTTGAGGCTGTGATGCTAGTCCTGGGGAGTGGCTGCAAATGCAGATTATCATTAGCAGAGAAGTTTGACTTCACATAGATCAAATAAATCAACTGATTGCAGACTCATCTCAAAACCCTATCACTGAGTGGCAAGTGACAATGGAGCTGCATCTGGTGGTAGGCTTTATAGTTGCAAGTGAGTTGATGTACTTCAATTGCAGATGCAGATGCATATGTACAGCTGCATCTGGTAGCAGTCTTTAAGTCAGAATCCAAAACTTATTTTAGTCTGCACATGGCCTGCCCATTTTATCTACCGATTCTGTCTGTGCCTCTTTCCCACACTGTGCACTTGTCTCAGTCACAGTTTTGGTAAGCCCACATGCTAATCGTAGCCAAAATGAATAAAAACAAACGTCTCTGGAGAGTTTCTTTGAAAAGGGGGAAAGACCCAATGATGAAACGACAGAAACCTTTAAGACTACCAGCAAAAAGAAAGCTTCATTTAAAAGAAAATACCAAGAGCCCTACTTAAATTTTGGGTTCATTGCAACAGGTGATTCACATCCTTCAAGCCCACTTTGTATAATGTGTGGTGACCAGCTGTCCAATGAAGCCATGAAACCTTCAAAGCTGTTTTGCCACATAGAAACCAAGCACCCTGCATTAAAAGACAAACCTTTGGAGTTTTCCAGAAGAAAAAAATGTGTACATGAAGAATGGAAGCAATTATTGAAGGACACCACTTCATCAAATGTGTCTGCACCCAATAGCATCATTCTTAGTGGCTAACCGCATTGCTAAAGCTAAGAAGCCTTTTACATTGGTGAAAAGTTGATCCTGCCTGCTGCTAAGGATATTTGTCATGAAGTTTTAGGAGTGACTGTAGTTCAAAAAGTGGCACATGTTCCTTTTTCAACTAGTACCATAACTAGATGAACTGATGGAATAGGAGAGGATATCGAGGCACAACTATTAGAGAGGATTAAGGAGTCACTGTGGTATGCCATCCAGTTTACTGAGTCGACCGATGTTGACAAGGCAACATGCTTGTTTCTATGTGTTACATTTTTCAGGAGGATGTGCATGAGGATGTTATGAACATGTTGGTTGTCAACCAACACCACAGCTACAGGGCTATTCAAGCCTTTGAATGATTACATATCAGGAAAACTCATTTGGTCATTTTGTCAGTATATGCACGGACAGAGCGGCTGCCATGACTGGACAGCTTGCTGGGTTCACTATTTGAGTCAAAGAGGTCGCTTCTGAATGTGAGTCCATGCACTGTGTCATCCATAGAGAAATGCTGGCTGGCTAAAAAATGTCACCAGAACTTAACAAGGTTTTACTGGATGTGATTAAAATTATCAACCACATTAAAGTACGTGATGTTCACATCTCATACTCACGTCTGTTCACATAGCTCTGTGAGGAGATAGATGCAGAGCACACACGTCCTTTCTTATACATAGAAGTGGGATGGCTTTCTAAAGGTGGATCACTGGCCAGAGTTTTGGAGTTACGATACATGCTCCAGAGATTTCTTTTAGAAAAACAGTCACCACTGGCAGCACATTTCAGTGACACAGAATGGGTCGCAAAACTTCCCTACTTGTGTGACCTAGTCAACCTGCTCAATGGACTCAATCTGTCACTTCAGGGGAGAAAAACAGCTGTGTTCAAGTCAGCAGAGAAAGTGGCTGCATTCAAAGCCAAACTGGAATTACAGGGGCAATGAGTGAACACTGGGATTTCTGACATGTTTCAAACCGTAGCAGAGATTTTGAAAGAGACTGAGCCAGGGCCTTCTTTCTCCCAGCTGGTACGTGATCACCTATCTCAGCTTTCAAGAGTTTGAATATTACTTCCCAACCACAAAAGAACCCCCCAAACTGGGAAGGAATGGATCCGCAACCCCTTTGTGAATAAGCCAGGTGAATCGACTTTGTGCTAGAAGAGGATCGACTGCTGGAGATCACAAATGACAGTGGCTTTAAAAGTATGTTTGAGACAACTTCAAATCTCCATATGTTCTGAATTAAAGTCAAGGCAGAGTATCCTGAGATTGCCACAAAAGCACCAAAAATCCTGCTTCCATTTCCAACCTCCTATCGTTGTAAAGCAGGGTTTTCTGCAGTGAAAGCAACTAAAACAAGATTACAGAGTAGACGGACATAAGCAATACACTTTGATGTCACTGTCTCCCATCATCACTAGATGGGAGCATCTAGTTGCAGGGAAACAGTGTCAGGGCTCCCACTGATTCTGCGTTATGGTGAGTTGTATAATTACTTCATTATTTATTACAATGTAGTACTAATAGAAATAAAATGTGCAATAAATGTAATGTGCTTGAATCACCCCAAAACCATCACCAAACACCTAGTCCATGGAAAAATTGTCTTTCACAAAACTGGTCCCTGGTGCCAAAATGGTTGGGGACCACTGCTCTAAGAAACTGAGCTACCCAGTCAGGCTAGTGTGTATGATCTTTTTAATGTATTGATGGATCTGGTTTGCTAATACTTTGTTGAGGATTTTAGCACCCATGTTAATCACGGATATTGGCCTATAATTTTCTTTCTTTGTAATGTCTTTATATGGTTTTGTAATTAGGATAATGCTGTCCTCCTAAAAAGAGCTTGGAAGTTCCTGCCTCTTGATACTTTTAGAATAGTTTGAGAAGGATAAGTGTTAGTTTTTCCTTAAATGCCTGGTAACACTTGCCTGTGAAGTCATAAGTTCCAAGACTTTTGTTTGCTGGGATTTTTTTTTAATTACATACAGCTTTAATATCACTAGTTGTGATTGGTCTGTTCAGGTGTTCTGATTTTTCCTGATTCATTTTGGAAGATTTTTATGTTTCTAGGAATTTATCCATTTTTTCCCAGGTTATCTAAATTGTTGGCATATAGTTGTTCATAGTATTTTCTAACAACCCTGTGTATTTCTTTGGTGACAGTTGTTACTTCTCTCCCATTTCTGATTTTATTTGTTTGCATCCTTTCTCTTTTTGTTCTTGATGGGTCTGGTTAAAGGTTTTTTAGTCTTGTTCATCTTTTCAGAGAACCAGCTCTTGGATTCATTGATCTTTTGTATCATTTTTTTCTTGATGAGATTGGTTAAAGGTTCATCATTCTAGTTTACTTTTGAAAAACAAAGAACCAGCTCCTGGTTTTATTAGTCTTATGTATTTTTTTTATCTCTGTCATTTATTTCCACTCTCATAGTTACTATTTTTTCTTCTAGTTCTTTTTTGTTTAGGGTTAGATCATTTATTTGAGATTTTTCTTGCTTCTTAAGCCAGGCCTTCAGTGGTATGAACTTCCCTCTCAGTACTGCTTTCTCTGTGTCACATAGATTTTGATTGTTGTGTGTTCGTTTTTGTTTGTTTTCAGGTATCTTTTAATTTTTTCATTGATCTCATTGTTAACCCATTTATTGTTTAATAACATGTCATTTAGCCTACATGTGTTTGAATGTTTCTCAGTTTTTTTATTGTTGTTGATTTCTAGTTTCATACCATTGTGGTCAGACAAGATTATATGATTTCAATTCTTGAATTTGTTAAGACATATTTTGTGCCTAACATGTGGCCTATCTTTGAGAATGTTCCACGTGCACTTGAGAAGAACATGTATTTCTGCTGCTTAGTGATGAAATAGTCTGTAAATATCATATGTGTCATTTAAGGTCGCTTTTGCCTTGTTGATATTTTTTTTCTGGAAGATCTATCCTTTAATGTCATTGAGATGTTAAAATCCCCTGCTATGACTATTGCTGTCAATCTGTCCCTTAATGTCCAGCAAGATTTTCTTTACATATTTTGGTGCTGCTATGTTGGATATATGTTTACAAGGGTTATCTCCTCTTGTTAAATCGATCTTGGTATGTATAGCCTTTGTTTTTGTTTCAATTTGCATGGAATATTTTTTCATCCCTTCACTTTCAGTCTGTATATATCTTTTGTTCAGAGGTGGGTCTTTTGTAGACAGCATATATATGGGTCATGTTTTCTTATCCATTCACCTACCCTATATCTTTTTGATTGGAGCATTTAATCCATTTACATTTAAGGTTATAATTGAAAAGTACTTATTTATTGCCATTTTATCCTTTCTACTTAGGTTCTCTCGGTTTCTTTCCTCCTACTTCTTAAAGCAGGTTCTCTCACATTTCATGCAATACTGAAACTGGTGGAAAGACATCCTTTAGGTTTTTTGGTTTTGGTGTTTTCGGTTGCTTTTGTCTAGGAAACTCTTTATTTTGCATTCAATTTTAAATGATAGCCTTGCTGGGTAGAGTAGTCTTGGTGTTGTAGGTTTTGGCTTTTCATCACTTTCAACATTTCATGCCAGTCCCTTCTGGCCTGAAGTGTTTCTGTTGAGAAATCAGCCTTATGGGAACTCATTTGTAGGCAACTAGGTGCTTTTCTCTTGTTGCTTTTAAGAGTCTCTATTTGTCTTTAATCTTTGGCATTTTAATTGTAATGTGTCTTGGTGTGGGCCTTTTCGAGTTCCTCTTGATTGAGACTCTGCTCTTCCTAAATTTGTGTGACTTTTTCTTCCTTTACCAGGTTAAGGAAATTTTAAGTATTACTTTTTTCAAACAGGTTCTCTATCCCTTGCTCACACTCTTCTCCTTCTGGTCCCACTATATGCAGATGTTGTTATGCTTGATTATGTCTCAGAGTTCCCTTAGATTTTCCTCATTTTTAAAATTCTCTTTTCTTTTTGATGCTTGTGCTTTCTGTTATGTTGTCCTCTAAACCTCTGCTTCATTTAACTAGCTGTTGATTTCTTCTAGTGTATTCTTCATTTTAGATAATATATTCTTCATTTCTGTCTTTTTTTTTTAATGTTTTCTGTGTCCTTTATTTGTTTATTTATTTATTTTTACTCTCTCTTTGTTTAAGTTCTTGCTGAAATGGTCCATTCTTCCCATAAGGTCCTTGAGCATCCTTCCATTGTTTTAAACTCTGCATCTGGTATTTTAGTTGCTTCCATTTCATTTAATTCTTTTTCTGGGATTTCTCCTGTTCTTTCATTTGGTGCATATTTCTTTGTCTTGCCACTTTGTCTCTGTGTGTTGTTCTTTCCTACTCAGTTTTTCATTTAATAACCTGTCTATATTTCTAAGCAATCAATTGATTTTTCTCATTTTTAGATGTATGATAATAGTGTAGATTCACCATTTTAAAGTTTTGCATTTTTGTGTCTTTGCTTTTAACTAGCAGTGTCATTGATTATCCTTGTACATATATCTGGCACCAGTATTTTTTATTATTTTTTAAATTCACATCCTCATTCTCAGCTGCCTCAAATTTTTAATACATTTTTTATTTTCTTGCAGAATTGCAAAATATAATCTATATAGTGTGATTTAATTTGTATAAATTAGATACACATATACAAACACAGTAAGTATGTGTATAACAAGTTTTCTGGAAGGATATATAAAATACAATTAACTGTAGTTATCTTTCAATAGAGGGACTTAATAACAGAAGCAGAAGGCAGTGGACACTTACTCCTTGTACATAACTTTCTGTATGGCTTGAACTTTTAATTATTTGCTTATATTGTGATTTTTTTAAAGTTATGGTCTTCCAGAAGAAGCTATGTGCTTTTTTTAATGCAAAAGTACATTGTTAATGTGGCATTTACTACTTTTTAAAACACTTAAATACCTATAAAAATTTTAAAAGAGGTTAAAACTCATTGAACTCTTATTTTAGGTGAACATCAAAGAATTTAGTAGATGGGTTGTATTACAAGGATATTATCATTCTTATTTCTATAAAAATGTATTTTAAGTAAAATTTATAACACAAAATAATGGAATATGTTAAACATACGAGTTAGGGTTATGTTAAAAGCAGAGCTTTTATCATCTTCTTTCTCATATTAAGTTTGCCAAAAATTCTTTCCAACTCTTGGAACATGAATTTTTTGTCACTGGATGTGCTATGTTCAGCTCCTAAATTTCCCCATCTCATGTGACATACCTTGCTTTGGTTACCATAACCTTTATAATATTGGAGTATCCTTAATTAATAATTCTTATTCCCACACTGTTTCTTTCCTTGGATTTCTACATAATGTATAGGACTTCCTTACCAAGAACACAGTCTTTAAGCATATATTATCTTTATAATAAATGAGATTATGTTTCTTTAAGGATTTAGCTCACAGGCCCTTCATATGTATTTTCTGTCTGTATTTCTGGATTTCTGAATTTGCCTTCATAGGAATTATTTTTACTCTGAGGGCAAATGTACATCCTAGTCCTTATCTAGTAAATTGACATATGTCTTTAGAATTTTTTGGGTATGACCCATATTTGTGGGGTGCTCATATTTTGATACCTCTAAACTGGAAGATGTTTTTATAATACTGAAATTTATGGTTTTCACTGCTCCAGTGCATGTGTTCTGAGATGCTCCTGGAAAGGCCATAGTACAATGTATATAATGATGAACCCACAAGAAAGCCTGACCAAAGTGGGGATGGTGGAGTTGATGTACTTTTATCAACTTTACAGATTGCGCTTTTCATAAGAATTTGTTTTAAAAAGGAGGGAGTAAGTGCTACTGCTAAAATAGAAGTTTTAATAAATCTGTTGGGTGACCGTGGCCTTTCTGTCTGAACACTTTACCTGCATGTAGTACCTATTAGCTATTATAGGATAATTTTATTTCATTGCCTAATCACCTTCTTGACCTTTAATTGAATTTTCATAGATTATGACTAAAAAATTAATTGTTAATTTCATTTATTATTAACAGAAGAAAGCAAGGAATTGGATTTGGATCACTCAGATTTAGGTTTGAATTGTTAATTTGTCACATATTAGTTTATGTGTCTTGAGTAAGCTGGTTTATGCTCTCAGCTTTAACAAAGGTTAATCTAAGAAATAAATCAGATATCATAATACAGCACCAAAACATAGTTTTAATAAATGGTATCTAGCAACAGAAAGGATAGTAATATAAGTGATGATTTTTAGCACAGATTTTTAAGAACAATTATGGCTTCTGGTTTTGTATTGTTTGCTGAAAAAAGTAATTTCTATAATTTATTCAGAATTTGTACGTGAGGTATCCATCTTGCCATAATGAAAAATTAGTAAATAACAATATGATATTTTTTAAATCATGAAGACATTTACATGAACTATTATAAAGGAATGAAAATCAAATGATATATACTTAACCAAAGAAAGTTTTGTTTTTTTGTTTTTTCTTTATAGATTTTATTTATTTTTAGAGAGAGGGGAAAGAAGGGAGAATGAGAGGGAGAGAAACATCTGTGTGCAAGAGAAACATCAGTTAATTGTCTCTCATACACTTCTGACTGGGGACCTGGCTTGCAATCCAGGCATGTGCCCTGACCAGGAACTGAACCAGCAACCTTTCAGTTTGCAGAACTACACTCAACCTGAGTCACACCAGTCAGGACTAATAAAAAAAATTTTTTTTTAATTGGAATTACTCTGTAATACCTATGCATACACTGCTTAGCACTTTACATAAATTATTCTTATGATAATCTTATGAAATGCCTATCCTATTTCTAATTCACAGATAAAGTAACAGACTCAGAGAGGTCACATAACTGCTGAAGGGCATGTGACTAGTAAGTGGTAGAGTCAGATTTGTATCTATCTAATTTCAGAGTCTCCATTTTTAAATGCCTCGTTATTTTATAAAAATTATAGCAGAGTATAATTATTCAGAAAAACTTAATTCATCTTTGAATTAGTGATTTTTGATCCAATACCTTATGAAAAAACACCTGGGTTGAATTTATTCTCCCTAATGGAAGATACTATTTTTAGTCATAAGATGTATTTGATAAATTTCAGTGTGTCATAGAGAGAGAGCTTTGGGGTAAAATCATATTAAAAAGTACCTACAATAAGAAAATTTTATTTTATTTTTCAATCTAGAGCTTGTAATGATGCCACATAGCTTTACTGAGTACCTTGATCATAAAACAACTTAATAATTATTGGCTAAGAATCTATCAAAGCCCCTTGTAGATCATTTTTTAGCATTAAAGTTAATTTGATAAAAAGGGTAGCTAATGTTTATTGATCATGTACTTTGTTTGGGGCACTTCCCTGAATGATCTCATTTAATCTTTTCAGCAGTCTGTGGAGGAGGTACTGTTATTATCTTTGTTTTACAGCCCATTACATTAAGAATTAAAGAGGTTATATATTTTGCCTAAGGGTTCACAGTAGTGACAAAAGTAGATTATGAGCCTTTACTCTAAATTATTTTATTATATAACTCCTATTTATAAAGTAGACACAGCAGTATTTAAACCAAAAACTACTGGAATTATGAAATGTTTTGTAGTGAGTTTTCTTTATGAATGTGTATTATTTTTTTCTTTAGGTTCACAACATTCTTGCAGAAATGGTGATGGGGGGAATGGTATTGGAGACCAACATGAATGAGATTGTTACACAAATTGATGCACAAAATAAACTGGAGAAATCTGAGGTAAGAATGGAAAGTGCTTTAGTTAATGAAGGTAGTAAGCATGATAATCATGTATGATTTGTAGCTTTCACTGTTTGTCCTTTAGTATCACTCTTTAGGTACAGCTGGTATGCTTACTCGGTTTTAAAAAGGGAATATACAAATTTTAGTGTGACAAATGTTCTGTGACTACTATCCACCGAACAGTTTTGTGCATCCTACTTTTAGCCACAGTCAACTGCCTTAGGTAATTAACACAACTCCAAATTCTTATTGCTTAAAAAATAAATTATTTATTTGAAAATGCAATAACTATTTGCATTATAAAACATTAGGCAGTAATTATCAAGGAAGTCTTAGAACTTACATTTTAAAAGGTATATAAATTTAGCGTTATGAAACTATTTCTGGAAGAGGAAAGAGAAGGCAATGGAATTATCATCAGGGAAGTATAAGTTATAATAGGGGCTTAGCAAGCCCGAGTACATATTGAAAAAGGAAATTCAGTGCCTTAATGTTCCCATACATTCATTGATAGATGCATTCATGGCTTTTATTATATTCTGTAAGAGAAAGATTTGGTTAGTTATACACTGCTAACTTTGTGCTGTTAGAATGAGGACCAACTAGCACTATAATATTGTATAAAATCCTACTTTAGAATTTTAGTGACTTTTCCCTCATGCACTAGGCTGAATATTAGTAACAGGTACTGTAGCAAAGATGCTGAAGTTAACATCATTTTGGTTGTTTTATTTTAACTGTAACAGGTTTAGAGAGAGAATAGTCTTGTATCTCATTCAGTGCTATGCTTATTTCAGGATACTCTTACTTTTGGTATTTATAGTCATAGCTTAGATTAGGAAAATATATTTATAATTGTTAATACAAATTCATGTGTTTGGTTGATATAAAGTTAATATTACTGTAAAAGTAGCAAGGTATTAAAAATATGCTAGTGTTAATTTACAGCAGGTGAGTTTCAAAGAATTATTATCTGTTGACCCTTACAGGGGTGTCCAACCCATGGCCCAAGATGGCTATGAATGTGGCCCAACACAAAACTGTAAATTTACTTGAAACCGTTTTTTTTTTTTGCTCATCAGTTTTCGTTAGTGTTTGCATATTTAATGTGAGGCCCAAGACTCCTCTTCTTCCAATGTGGCCCAGAGATACCAAAAGGTTGGACAGCCCTGCAAGGATCAGGTTAATATAACACTATATAGTGCTCACTGGAATTGAATAAAACATAGGATGGATGATGGATAAATCTGAAATCTGAGGGTTAGAAGTAGTTGAGCTTTGTATAAAAACATTTTCCAATGTTTTATTTAAAATTAATATAGTCCTGCATTTGTTATCTCAATTTACCATCCCTATTGGTTTTCAAAAAAAGAGGCTTATAATGGTGAAGAGCTAACATATGACTCTTTTAAGTAACTGTATATATTTTGTGTGTTCTATAGCCCATTTTTAAAATACTGGTTTTTGAAAGGGGAAAATATAAGTTAGATTAGACTAGGAAAAGGAAAACAACTCAAAGTATTATTTAATGCGGTTAGTTTGCAATATATTATAAGGCATAGTAAAAACTTTACTATAAACTATAAGTCTTAAAATGATAATTTGAAATTTAAATAATCTGTTACACCTTGTGTTACAAAACTGTGCGGATATAGATTTTAAATGCCAAGATACAGATAGCGACACAATCATTAATCACTCTAAAATGAATGGATGTGGTAATTTGTAAATTCTGTGGAATCAGCTGTAAAAATATATTGACTTCTTGTCTGGAATTTTTACATTTCCAGGTATTTAACTTCTTTCTATTGGTGGTGTCCTTTTTCTCTTTCTCCCTAGTGTGATATATGTAATATTGACAAAAGTCATAAAGGACCTATAATAACCATATAATGGATATTTCCTTTTTGATTGTCCAGTAAAATTTCATTAGTGAGTTTTTTAATCTGTAAAGAGCAGTAAAATACAGAATTTACATTTTTGATTAGATGGTTATAAGAAAACTGTAACTTAAAATTTCTTCTACAGAAGCAGTGCTATTTAAAATGGTTTTGAATGTTAGTGAGTACTCCCATTTTACATATACTGATCATCTTTTAACATACAGGTAGTTCTTATCTGCTACCAGATTAATTTTTCTTTTTCTCCTTTACAAGAAAGTGTTTCAGATCTGATTGGGGACAAAACACAACATATGTTTCTCTATCAAGTGTTTCTCTATATGTGATTTCTGCTAACACTTATTTATAAAATAGGATTTTGAGTCAAAGTGAGGCCATTCGTCCTGATCATATTTTAAGAAATTGTATTGAAAAATGATGTTTAATTTTTCTAATTTTTCAATCATTTTCATATATTTTAAACATGTTTGGAGGCTACCAGCTTTATTCCAGACACTGAAATGTCAAAAATTTTCACATTGGTTCCATTCCATGTTACTTAAATTTTTTATATCTACCAAACATATGACTGTAGAATAATCCAAAATTACTTGAAAGCAAACTATAAACTTTTATTAATCTGCCTCTTGTTGAATTTTAGCTAAAATTTATTATGTAAGCAAAAACTTAGAAAAAAATACTTAATTAAAATCCAGAGTATCATATTTAATGACAAGACCTGGTTATCATATTTTTTAAATTAATTAATATTTAGAATAGCATTATCTTTTAAAAATCAGCCTGGGTTTAATTAAGATACAGCTTTTAAAGTATAATTTGGATCTATCTATATGCCTTTGTCAGATACTGAAGATTTTATTATTTTGGGTTAATGATAGTATATTTTCAGTGACAGTCAAAAGTGAACCAGTTTAATTCCCAATGACTAGACTGGTAGGAGCAAAGATCACCCAGGTCTTTAAACAGAGAAGAAGCAAAGATATGCTGTAAATGTATTTTCATAGATCCTGCTTTGATAGAAAAATGGTTTGCTATAACATTGGGATCTTGGGAAAGGAGGTTTAAGCTGAGAAGCAGTAGGATTTGGGGGAAAGTCTAAGAGGCATCCAGGAATCTGCTTAGGAATGAAAGGACTCCCTGGGGGTGGAGGTAGATGGGTGGGATGGGGAGACTTGTTAGTTTTTATGTATTTCATGTTGTTTATAAGATGAATAAATGGCTCTGAATTTAGTCACTACTTTTTTAAAGTCAGTCCTCTTTTTTTCGGAACATCCTGATCTTTCTAGCTCTTTCCATTCTTCTCTCTTACAGACCTTTATCTTTCAATCTCCCAGACAGGACAGGTAGACAAGGTATTGCTGACTTTGGGAAAATGTACTTTAACAAAAGGGAAAGCAAAATGATGTCAAAGGCAATCAATTATTTAGGCCAGACTCAAAAATTATTTGTGTTAATGAACCCATATAGTCCCTTGTAGCCTATTTTTCATTCTAGTTTCTCTTTGTAATTTCTTCATCTTTTATTGGACTTAGTGTACTTTACTAGTATATCATTGATGTCATGTTTGTTCTGTTTTGTCTGCCTGCATTGTAAAAGGAAGGTTTAAATTTTTTGTTCTTTTTTTTAAACATTGTCATTTTATCCTGACAAATTATATTTTGTAAAAATGACAATTTACTTTGTATATTAAATTTAGAGTTTATTTTGAGCATCATATGGCAGAACCCATCTTTAACTCTCACAGAGTTCCCCCCCATCTTTCTAAATTAGGATTCTAACATAAAATTGCCTGCTAGGGTTTAGAGGTTGTGAATTTAAAAACCAAAAGCTGAACCTTCAGAGTTTTGCATACAAAGTAGGAATCAGTGAAGGCTTAGCATAGTGACTGTTAAATAGTACTCCCCCTACCCCCTAATGGTTTTCATTTCCAAAGTCTTAACAGAATTGCTTTTACTAATTTGACTAACAGGTATATATTAAAAGTGGCCAATAAAAAAAGAAAGATCAGATATTTTAAATTTGAATTAAATGCTATAAAAATGGAATTAACTATATTTATCAAAATAAAATGGATTTCCACTGTAGCAACATTCCGACATCAAAACGTCATAATAAGACTCAACAAAATATTATAAACCTTGAATATTTTTGCAAAATATATGAGTAAATATTAGAAGTGATTTCAATAGACTTCTAGCTTTAAAAAACTAAATTTTCTCTGGTATTTTCTATACAGGTTTTCACACTGTAAGTTAACTGTGTGAATTTCTTTTTAAACATTTCCATGTAGATGATGAACAACTTTTTTGTACAAAGCCATTTCAGGAAAAATGAAAATGTTCATAGGACCCCATTTAAAAATTTCAAAATAAAAATACTTTAGTGAGTCTTATGGAGGAAAAAAAACCTATAAATTTAACAAATTAGATTACCTACCTTACTGATTAGCAAAATGTCACTGAGAATTTGGTATAGTTTTTAGCCACTGAATTACTGCTTTCTGGATGTGTTTGAGAAGCAGCAACAGATAGGTGGCTTTATAATTTCTTATCCCAAGATCATGGGCTGTATCATGAAACTGGGAGTACCATGTTTGGTCCCTGTATCCATATTACTTTATCCCTGCCATAGGAAGTAAATAATGGTGTCATTCAATCTCTTGAGCCAAATCACTGCCAATTTCTATGTTCTAGTCTTTAATTTATGTTAAATTGCTATTTTCTAGCAAGGAACTATCAACCACTTGGGTCTCTTAACTTCTATACCTAGAACTAGTAATTAGCTTTTTTCCTTTTTTAAAATCAAGTTTCTATTTTTAAAGAGTATAGAATAAGAAAAGTGGGCCTAAGTAACAGATGTTGGTAAGTCAGCTTGTGAGCTGGTTCTGCCTCTCTGTGCTGGTGAAGACTCCCGAAGTCACTTGTAATGGTCAAAACTAGTTACATTAAACCCGTGAATGGCTTTTGTCTGCTATATTTATTTCACACAGGCAAATTCTGTGTTAGAAATGAAAACTGTAAATGAAGATTATATAAAATGAGTAGTAATTTGGAAGGTTTTAAGATTTTTAAATATTCTTATATTGATAAATTTTCTTATAAGATGCCATGTTCTTGCTCACTAGAGGATTGTCATGAGTATTTCTAATCTCTTTGTTTATAATTGCAATATTAAAGCAGTGTCTTTGAAGCAAAGAGCAAGCCTATTATTAGTTCCTAGATTAAATGTTATTCTACCTTACATTCAGAAATTTAAATATTGACATTTTCTATTTTATTTAAAACATTTTCAAAAATCTGCCATTATTTTGTTGATGATTTTGAGTCTGAAACCATTTAATACTGTGTTTATTAATGTTGATGTTCTTTCACTTTGCTGTTAGGTCAAAATTTTGAATGTGCATATACCAACTTCCAGCAGGAAGGGTGGGTAAAGGTTTTAGTATATACAAATTATTCCAGCTACCATCTTCTTATGCTATATTTCAAACTTGAAAAAATATTTTAAGATGGTAGGTTGGTATTTAATGTCTTAGATGAAATAAATTTTAGATTCCTTTTCCCTTTGAGAAAGTTAATTGCTGTTGCATGAGGAAAAGGGAGCTTTCAGATTTTTTGAAATATATTTTAGTAATGCTGCTTTTTCAGTTTTGCTTGCACATATTTTGTTTATTTTTGGGTCTGGCAATTTAAAAACAAAATAAAAAAAATCATATCCATCCATTACTATCTTTGTGATTTTAGTGCTTGAAATTTCCAAGAGTATGTCTGTATAAGTCTTCTATCTGTTTGGCCTCATTTTGGTATACTTGCAGACTTCATTTTGTTTTCTTTCTCTTAATTCTGTTAATTTATTTAATCTCATGGGAGAGAAAACATGACCATTCTTTTATATACTGTACTTCATTCTTTCATCTAATTCATACTCTTAACGGCTTTGGATTCATGTATCTGTTTTTGTTAGTGGAGTTGTTGCAGTTTACCTGCCATGGTGGTGCTCAGTAAAATAACAGATGGAAACAAGTTATTTCTCCAGTAGGGTTTCATTCTTTTTATTTCTGCTTGTGTCAACTGTGTACTCTTAAATCTTTAAGAACTATGTTGTACTGTCAGAAATACCTTACTTTTACATTTTAAATTGTATAAACTACTAACAAGTCAGGTAAACTTAATTTTTATAAATTTGAGTGTTAGTGAAAGTTATCTTGTTGCTTTGAATATATCTTACTGGAAAAAAAACTAAGATAAAAATTATACCTCTGTGTTGGCAACTTGATTTTCTAGTGGCAAATTACCTCTTCTACATTTTATTCTTTAATAAAAATATTTTAGACTTCACTTTCATGGAAGTCGAAAGATGAAATTGATTTTATAGCAGTTTGGGTGTTGACTGCCTGGTAATGTGAAGTTTTTTTTTAAGCTCTAAGTTTTTGTATATAAACATCAATAGTTCATTTAAACATTTACTTACTAATCAACAGTCCTTCTTGTGTTTTTTCTTCCATTTTATATTCTGTAGAATCTGATTTCTTAAAATGTTTGTTTAGTTAAAACTTAATTGACATACACATTACAATGTTAAGATTATATACCACTTAAACTCATGACATTCTACACACAAGTATTGAACATGCTTGAGAAATAATTTGATTCTTTTAATTCATTTGTGTGTTCTGAATAGTTACCATCCTTTGCATGTCTATAGCTTGCTGCTTATGTTTAGAAGAATTGTAAGTTGTTGTACTTAAAAACTTATTTTGTTTTTTTCCATAATAAGAATTTGGCACATATATGCTATTGACTTTATATGTTCTCATTAGTAGCCAACAGTCGACACCATCTTTGGTCACAAAGAAATGAGTTAATCTAATGAAATTTAAACAGAATGCATTTTTATCCTCATTTGCTTTGCTTAAGTTTAGCTTAGCCATTCATGGCATAGGGTATTATGGAAAAGAAGGCTTCTTGACACTTACATTTAGTTTAATACTGAAAACAATTATTTTAAATATTTATAAATATAAATCATAGCATCCAGTAAACCACACATATTTCTACCCTTTCTCTCTCTTTCACAAAATCTTCTAGTAATTTATGCCTTTTAAAATATTTATATATCTCATCACTACTTTTCTATAACCTACTCATCATTTGTACCCTGTGTAGAAATTTCAAAGTAAAAATAGTGGCAAAGTGATTTGCTATTTAGGAAAATTATAAAATTCTTCTTCCTAGAAAAAAATGATACTGGTTCCAGGATGTCTGTCATTTTGTAAAATAGTTTCCCCCCTTGGGAAACAATATAATTACTGGTAAAAGGTAGAGAGCCTACAAGATGATAAAGCTATTTGAACAGAATTCTTCTTTGATCCTCAACCATTCTAAATTTTGATAGACATTGAACTTGAAATGATCAACTTAAAGACCTTTTCCATATAATTTATGCTGTCCTAAGTAATATTCATATGTATCTTTGTCTTTTGGGGCAGTGGGAGGGAAGTGGGGTATAACTAAAACTGCATTACTTCAGGTAGGTATAAACGCAGAGGTCAGTCAGATTTTTAGTTATACATCAAAAACAACTAATCCCTATTAAATTATAAAAATTGAAGTCCCAGCCCTATTAAGTCTTTAATTGGGTATGGAGTGTTTGATCCATATCACTCTTATCATTACCTGTATGGACCATATCTATTATTAATACTATTTTATAAATTCTTCTATTATTTCCAATTCTGACTTGATAATCCATGGCTTTTATTTCATTGCTTAACAATGTTTGTATCCTTTATTCAGCAAATAGTTTACACTGGCCTATTTTGTATCAGTCAAGATTTTTCTCAGGTAACAGCTTTATTATTATTTTTTAAATTAACGAGAAAGGTAGGATTACATGAGAGAAAAAAACTAAAATTACAAAAAGGGTCTTTAAAACTAGTGTCTCTAATTACATAAATATTGTTTCTTATACAGGGTGGAGTGAATAGTAGGTTTACAGTTGTGAATAAGTGAAACAGTTCATTTTTCTGTTATTTTTTAATTATTGTATTTTCCATACAAACAACTGTAAACCTACTTTTGCCTACTCCTGCATATATGTAATCTAATCAAAGTGGAAGATTTTTTTTTGTTAGTTAAGTGTTTGCTTTTGTGCAAAATGATGTATGTCACAAATTGAATGTGTTTGTTGGTTTTATTATATAGCTTGAATAAAAACTGCTGAAATCTAATTGATATATAAATTAAACCTTAAAAATATGAAGACTGTTGATGTAAAAATTTGAGAAAAAATGACATATATTCACTCTTCTTTTATTTTTAAGCTTTCTTTCAAAATTACTTTACAAAATTATGAATTTTCCAACTAAAATAAAAGCCAAATACTGTACACTAATGGTACTGGAAATTTTAAGATTCATTTATAAATATAAATAAAATAAAATTTACTATTTTTATTTACTATCTTTGCATTTATGCTATTTTTTAAATTTGTATTTTATAAACTAAACATGTTGAATTTACTTGATATGATAGATTCTTTTTAATTATTACGTGTTTACTAATGCATCGCAGAGTAGAATGATCCTCTGGTTGCAGTTTCACATTTAGGCAGAACTGTTCTATTTGGATTGAGGCTTTACTTTAAAAGCATGATTTTTTTTAATGTTCTAGAACGTCCTTTAAAGTTTATAATAGCCTTTATAATTAAAAAATAATTTAAAAATATTATTGTCTTGAATGGTTTAAGGTATTAGCCCTAAGTAAACAAACTAAACAAGCATAATCTATTACTTTTAGTTTTTATTTCATAGCATATATTGATAAAAAATGCCATTTTAAAGCAAAACCCCCCCCAGAATATATCATGATTATTGTAAGAGATGTTTAATAAGAAAGCTAATGTAAAATATGCTTCATACTTATATGTCAGTTATATCAAGATATAGGTGAAGATCTAGCTTTTGTCATTTGAATATTGTTTGTACTATCTAATTAGTACAGTTTAATTTGTATTTAAATCTTTTCATTGTTATCATTGCATGTATTTACTGTATTTTTTATGTCAACTGTTTTCTCTTCATAGATTAGTATTTCAGAGTAACCATCTCATATCAGTTCAAACTTACCATGTGGTCTCTAAGCTTGTTATATGAAAATCTTTTATTATTGTCCTCCATTTTTAGTGTTTTTTTTATGAACTACACCTGAGTTGTACATTTTCTTTTTCTTTTATTTGCTTCTGTATACAGGCTGGCTTAGCGGGAGCTCCAGCCCGAGCTGTATCAGCTGTAAAGAATATGAATCTTCCTGAGATCCCAAGAAATATTAACATTGGTGACATCAGTATAAAAGTGCCAAACCTGCCCTCTTTTAAATAAAAAAAATTTAAAAGGCCACTCCCAGGTAAAATCCAGGGGGAAAGTCATCTAAGTTTACCATGCAGTTGTTTACCAAAAATAGAGGAGAGTCTTAACTTTTGCTCTTGGATTTAAGTCAAGGTACTGTATAGAAGTTGTATAAAATCAATATGGCGGTTCAATGTTGTTTTTCTTGCTCAGTGATTTTGAAGAAATTGAGTAGTTCCAATATGATTTTTTTCTTTTTTTTCCAAACTACATTCCTATGCCCACATAAGGCATGCCTCTATGTATTGGCTACAACAGTATTTCAAAAAGTGTTTGGAATATTTCTTTAAATTATGTACAACCCAAAATGTTGGTGTTTTGTATAAATCACAAGTGCAACATTCCTTAATTCTTTCTGTTATTTGTCACAATTGTTATTTAAAGAACCAAGTATGTATTGCATGAAAACCTTATGACCTTTCCTATTAGTTTAAATAAACTCCAAGGTAACTGGACTTCTAAAGCACCTTTCTGTTTGCCTGATATCTACTTTAGCAATAATTTTTTTTACGACCCTTTGACTCAACAAAGTAAATAAAAGTATATTTTATCACTGTTAAGCAACTGTTAATGATGATTTATTTAATTTATACTTCTGTTTTTAATATTCAGAAACTCACTGAATTATTCTAAAGATCAATTATTTCACAATAAAAAATAGTGTATCTTATAACATATATAGGATGAGTTCTGGAGTGGGAGATGACAAATCTTTTTCTAAAGTTGCAGAATTTATTTTATGTATATAAGTTTAAACCTTGAATTTGATCCTTTCTTGCTCAGATGTTGAAAAATAACTTCAGCAAATACTTAGTTGCTTTTGAACACAAAATTCTTTGGGTTCAAAGAACTGAACCCAAAGACTGTTCCATCCCAAAGTCAAAGCTGTACTATTTTCTTAAGTCTTAACACTTATATCTTATTTCTTATAATTGGCCACATTTACTTATTTGGTTTTACCTTGGGAACCATGAGTAGGATTCCTCTTCCAGTTAGACCAAGGTTTTCCTTACAGTTGTAGTCTTCCCTCCTCAAATGTTCTCTTTGAAACCAGGATTTGGCTGTGTGAATTTGGCTCTCCACCAGATGGATGTGCAAGTGAAAAATGGCCACACAACTCAGTCTGTCCCAGATTCTGCATGGACCTCTTGGAGAGTCCAAGTTTGGCAGAGGGGTGATGCAAGAAATCTGGAGGAGAGGATCTCCTAGTGCATCTTTTGTGAGGGGTAGGCACCAGCCAGTCTCCCATGAAGGTGCGGGGAATGGCCTTGGCCCCAGAGCCACAAAACTCAGTCATTGACACCTACTGCGTCTGCCCAGACCTCTACACTCTGACTCCTCTGTGGGGCTCAACTCTACAGGACGGGTGACAGGGAGTCCAGAGGGTGTGGCTATTGCATTCCCCCAGGCTGCTTCCATATGGAGGGGAACACTCCACCAAAGAATGACAGTATCTGCAGTGTGGGAGAGGGGCTTAGCACAGGGACCCTGGAAGCTGTCCCCTTAGCCCTCTTCCCTGAACCACAAATCCCATTTCGTTGTCACAGGACTATCTGTTCTGCCCTTTCTTTGTCAGAGCCCAGGGTGAGTGGCTGCAAACAAGATTTTGTATGTTGGCCCTTTAAGAGGGTACCTGGGTCTCTAGCAGACGCTTGTGTATCCCTGGTGGAGAGAATCCCTACTGATTTTCATAGCCAGATACTATGTGGGCTTAGATACTACTTCTTTTCAGCTTTGGTGCTCTGGGCTGGGGAGTCCAGTGTGGGGTTGAAACCCCTTGCTCCTCAGGAGGGGCCTTTGCAGTTGAGGTATCCCTCCAGAATCTCAGCCATTGCCAGCAGGAGCAGGGCCAGCCGTTTTCAAACCTCCACCCTTCCTTCCAGTTTCAGTGTGGCCTCCTCTGTAAATCCTGGATTATAAGACTTCTCTGTTCAGCTGGTCTTTGATTGGTTATTCAGGTTAATGATTCAGTATTTTAGTTGTAATTCCAGTTTGATCCTGGGAGGGAGTGTTACTTCCACCTACTCTGCCACCACCTTGGATCCCAACTACATAGGAATAGATTCACATTTATTTTTTTAACATATTTTATTGATTATGCTATTACAGTTGTCCCATTTTCCCCCCTTCACTCCCCTCTGCCCTGCACACCCCCTCCCACCCATATTCCCCCTCTTTAGTTCATGTCCATGGGTCATACATATAAGTTCTTCTGCTTCTACATTTCCTATACTGTTCTTACCCTCCCTCTATTTTCTACCTACCATCCATGCTACTTATTCTTCGTACCTCCCCCCTCTCTCCCCCTCCCACTCCCCTGTTGCTAACCCTCCATGTGATCTCCATTTTTGTGAATCTGTTCCTGTTCTAGTTGTTTGCTTAGTTTGTTTTTGTTTTTGTTTTAGGTTCAGTTGTTGATAGTTGTTTGTTGTCATTTTACTGTTCATAGTTTTGATCTTCCTTTTCTTAGATAACTCCCTTTAAGATTTCATATAATAAGGGCTTGATGATGATGAACTCCTTTAACTTGACCTTACCTGGGAGGCACTTTATCTGCCCTTCCATT
>CM052540.1:120251769-120284366 GCA_028533065.1 Trachops cirrhosus | reverse complement strand
CCCCCCCCAACCCAACAACTCCCACTGCCTCAGGAAATCCCCACACCATTGTTCATATCCATGGGTCATGGGTATAAGTTCTTTGGCTACTCCATTTCCTATACCTTTGCATCCTGGTGGCTATTCTGTAACTACCAATTTGTACTTCTTAATCCCCTCACCCCTTCACCCATTCCCCCAAACCTCCTTCCCATCTGGCAACCATCAAAACACTCCCTGTATCCATGATTCTGTCTCCATTCTTGTTTACCTAGTATGTTTTTTAGATTCAGTTGTCGACAGGTATGTATTTTTGCCATTTTATTGTTCATGGTTTTGATCTTTTTCTTAAGTCCTTTCAACATTTCATATAATAGTGGTTTGGTGATGATGAACTCCTAGTTTTTTGTTTTCTAGAAAGCTCTTTGTTTGCTCTTTCGATTCGAAATGATAGCTTTGCTGGGTAGAGCAATTTTGGCTGTAGGTCTCTGCTTTTCATGACTTTGAGTATGTTTTAACAATCCCTTTTAGCCTGCAAAGTTTCTTTTGAGAAATCAGCTGACAGTCTTATGGGAACTTCCCTGTAGGCAACTAACTTCTTTTCTCTTGCTGCTTTTAAAACTCTCTCTTTATCTTTTTCTTTTACCTTTGACATTTTAATTATGATGTGTGTTGATGTGGTCCTCTTTGCATCCATCTTGTTTGGAACAAACTGCTTTCTGGACTTGCATATCTATTTCCTTCACCAAATTAGGGAATTTTTTTGGGCTTTAATTTTTTGAACAGATTTCCAGTTTCATGTTGTTTCTGTTCTCCTTATGGCAGCCCATTGATGCAAATGTTGGATCTCTTGAAGTTGTCCCAGAGGCTGCTTATACTGTCCTTTTTTTTGGATTCTTTTTTCTTCTTGTTCTGATTTGTTGTTTTTTGCTTCCTGATATTCCAAATAATTGATTTGATTCTTGGCTTCGTTCACTCTACTGTTGTTTCCCCATAAATTGTTCTTTATATCAGTTAGTGTATTCTTCATTTCTGACTGGATCTTTTTTTATGCTACTGAGGTCCTCACTGAGTTCCTTGAGCATCCTTAATAACCAGTGTTTTCAACTCTACATCTGATAGATTGCTTGTCTCCATTTAGTTTAGCTTTTTTTCTGGAGTTTTGATCTCTTCTTTCATTTGGGCCATGTTTCTTTGCCTCCTCGTTTTGGCAGCCTCCCCATGTTTGTTTCTATGTACTAGGTAAAGCTGCTTTGACTCTGTGTCTTGGTAGTGTGGCCTAATGTAGTATATATCTTATAGGGTCCAGTGGCACAGCCTCCCCTATCACCCAAGCTGGGTAGTTGAGGTCCACCCTTCATGTGGGCTGAGTACACCCTCCACTTGTAGTTGAGCCTTGGTTGCTGGTGGCTGATCAATGAGAGGGATTTACCCAAGGAAGTCAATTGCAGTGATTGAATGTGAATACTTACTCCCAACCTCCGCCCTCCGTGGCAGATCAGCTGTTAAGGGGCAGGTTGGTGGTGCTCTGACATGGTCTGTAGCTGCCACTGGGTGCTCTGGTCCTGGGGTTTCCCGGGCAGTGCAGACCAAGGTCATCCCCCAACTGTGTTTTGCCCAGGGCCACCCTGCCTGAGCTATAAAGCAATCTGAGATGGCTGCTACTTATGCTGGGCTTGGAAATCCTCAGGCAAAGCCAAGCTTTGCGTCTAGGCTTGCTGCTGCAAGTGCCAGGCGTAGGTCTCGCCAAAGCCAGCTCTTGCTTGTCTGAGAGGATTTAGGAAGTTGTGCAGCATGAGCCAAGACCAGCCATTCATATGGAAAAGCAACTTGGGCAGGCCTGCAAATTGGGTGGAGCAGAGCCTCTGGGGATCTCCAAGGTGTGTCAAACAGTGTTAGCCAGCTTTATGGAGTCTTGATGGAGTCAAAGATACGGCATAAGCTTTCCAGCTCTGTGACTCTGCGGGCGGGGGTGGGGGAGGTTAGAAAATGGTCAATAGTCTCTGCTCACCTTGATGCCAGACACTTCAGTTTCTTCCAGTATGCCATCGGTGCCTTTCAAGCTGCTACCTCAGGGCTAGAGCTCAGTGGGAATGGGTTTGAGTAGATGAATCCCTGTGTGGACTCTTTAAGAGGTACTGCTTGGGGGTCCAGAAGTTTCTTTCACCGCCTCTAACCCCACTGGTTTTTGCAGCCAGAAGTTGTTGGGACTTATTTTCCAAGCACTGAAACCCTGGGCTGAGGGGCCTGGTGTATGGCTGGGACTCCTTGCTCCAAAGATATCCCTCCTGAATTTTTATCCACTACACGTGGGTGTGGGATCAGCCCATTCCACATCTGGGTCCTTCCTACCGGTCTGGATGGATGTGGTTTCCTTAATTCCATAGTTATCAGACTTCCATTCAACTCAATTTCTGATGGTTCTGAATGATGGTGGTTCTATATTTTAGTTGTAATTTTGATGTGGTTGTGCAAAGAGGTGAGTCATGTCTGTTTATGCTGCCATCTTCCAAAATAAACTTTAAAACCAAGGTTGTAGTAAGAGACAAAGATGGACACTACATAATGATAAAGGGAACAATCCAACAAGAGAATATGACCCTAGTAAACATTTATACACCCAACATTGGAGCATCAAAATATATAAAGTAAATCTTGATGGTTATAAAGGGAGAGATCAACAGAAATAGTCATAGTTGGTGGTTTTAACACCCCCCTGATTTCGATAGGTAGATCTTCCAGGCAGAAAATCAGTAAGGAGTCAGCAACCTTAAATGACAAACTAAATCTAATGGATGTAATTCATACCTTCAGAGCATTTCACCCCAAAGCAGCAGACTATACATACTTTTCAAGTGCACATGGAATGTTTTCTAGAACAGACAATATATTAGGAAACAAAATAAGTCCCAATAAATTTAAGAAGATTGAAATCATATCAAGCATATTCATTGACAACAATGCTATGAATCTAGAAATTAATTAATCATAACACTGAAAAACATGCAAAGACATGGAAATTAAATAACATGTTATTAAACAATGAGTGGGTCAACATGAGATCAAGGAAGAAGTCAAAAGATACCTTGAAAAAAAATGAAAATGAGGACACAATAATCCAAAATCTGTGGAACACTGGGAAAGCAATCCTAAGAGGAAAATTCATAGCATTACAGACCTATCTCAAAACACAAAACAAAAAAAAGCAAGAAAAAGCTCAAATAAACAATCTAACTTCATACTTAAAAGAACTTGAAAAAGAACAACAAAGCCCAAAGTAAGTAGAAGGAAGGAAACAATAAAGATCAGAGCAGAAATAAATGAAACAGAATCTAAAAACGTGATACAAAATAGCAATGATTCCAAGAGCTTGTTCTTTGGAAAGATAAACAAGATCAACAAACCTTTACCAGACTCATCCAGTAAAAAAGAGAAAGGACCCAAATAAATAAAATCAGAAATGAAAGAGGAGAAACAACACCATAGATATACAAAGGATTGTGAGAAAATATTATGAACAATTACATGTCAACAAACAGGACAACCTGGATGAAATGGATAAATTCCTAGAAACATAAAATATTCTATAACTAAACCAGGAAAAATCAGGGTATCTGAGTAGACAGATTACACTTAATGAAATTGAAGTAGTAATCAAAAAACCCAACCAACAAAAGCCCTGGACCAGATGGCCTCACAGATGAATTTTACCAAACATTCCAAGAAGGACTAACACCTCCTCTTAAACTATTTCTTAAAATTCAAGAGGAGGGAAGGCTCCCAATCTCATTTAACAAGGCCGTCATTATCCTAATTCCAAAACCAGACAAAGACACTACAAAGAAAATTATAGACCAATATACCTGATGAACATAGTCACTAAAATCCTCAACAGAATGTTAGCAAACCAAATATAGCAATACATCAAAAAGATCATACATTGTGATCAAGTGGGATTTATTCTGGATATGCAAGGTTGGTACAACATTTGCTAATCAATAAATGTGATTCACCACATAAACAAAATGAAGGTAAAACAGATGATCATATCAATAGATATAGAAAAGTATTTGATAAAATCCAGTATGCATTTATGAGAATTTTGATCATCAAAATTCTTAGCGAAGTGGGAATAGGGGGAACATACTTAAAAATAATAAAGCCCATATATGACAAACCCACTGCCAGCCTCATACTCAATGGGCAGAAACTACAAGCGTTCCCCTTAATATCAGGAACAAGACAGGGATGTCGAGTTTCACCTCTTATTCAGCATAGTATGCAAGCCCCAGCCACAACAAGCAGACAAGAAGAAATAAAAGGCATCCAAGTTGGAAAGGAAGAAATAAAACTGTCATTATTTGCAGATGACATGATACTGTACCTAGAGAACCCCAAAGATTCCACCAAGAAACTATTAGAACTGTTAAATGAATCCATCAGAGTAGCAGGATACAAAATTAATAACCAGAAATCAGTGTCATTTTTATATGTCAATAACAAACTAACAGGGAAATTAAGAAAACAACCCCATTCATAATTGCTTTAAAAACAATGAAATACCTAAGAATAAACCTAACCAGGGATGTAAAAGATGTGTACATGGAAAATTATATGACACTGACATTTGAAATTGAAGAAGATACAAATAAGTGGGAGCACATATTGTGTTCATGGATAGGAAAAATTAACAACATTAAAATGTCCATACTATCCAAAGCAATCTGTAGATTCAATGCAATTCCTATCAAGGTTCCAGTGGCGTGTTTTACAGAACTAGAACAACTATTTAAAAAATTTATACAGAACCACAAAAGACCCTGCATAGCAACATCAATCCTGAGAAATAAGAACAAAGTTGGAGGAACCATCCTACCTAAAGTCAAACTATACTATAAGGACACAGTACTCAAAACAGCCTGGTACTGGCATAGAAACAGACACGTAGATAATTGGAACAGAAGAGAGAGCCCAGAAATAAACCCACACCTTTACAGTTAATATTTGACAGAGGAAACAAGCACATACAATGGGCTAAAGATAGTTTATTCAATAAATGGTGTTGGGAAAATTGGACAGATACGTGCAGAAAAAGTGAAATTAGACCACCTTCTCACCCAAGGATAAATTAAAAATGGATCAAAGACTTAAATGACCCCAAACCATAAAAATCCTAGAAGAAACCATAGGTAGCATTTGACTCAGCCATTTCACTGCTGGGAGTACAGTATAACCTAAGAATCCTGAAACACTACTATGCACCCCTATGTTCATGGCAGCACTATTTACAATAGCCAAGTGCTGGAAACAGCCTAAGTGCCCATCAGTAGATGAGAGGATCAAAAAACTCTGGTACATTTACATAATGGAATACTATGCAGCAGAAAGAAAGAACTACCTTTTACAACAGCATGGATGGAACTGGAAAATATTATGGTAAACGAAATAAGCCAAGGGGTGAGAGACAAGTACCATATGATCTCACCTGTAAGAGGAACTTAATGAACAAAATTAATGAGCAAAATAATACCAGAGGCATGGAAACAAGGAACAGACTGACAGCAACCAGAAGGAAGAGGAAGGGTGGGGGGATAAGGGTAGAAATAAGGGGAAGAGACTAGCCAAGGAACATGTATGAATGACCCATGGACATGGCCAACAGGGTGGGGAATGACTGTGAGAGTGGGGAGTGGGCTGGGTGGAGGAGGGCAAAGGAGGAAAAACTGGGACAACTGTAACAGAACAACAATAAACTTAAAAAAAAAAAAGAAAACAGCAAAATCTCAGACATTGCTCATAGAAATCTTATATAGGATATATGTCCCCAGGCAAGGGAAACAAAAGAAAAAATAAACAGATGGGCCTACATCAAACTAAAAAGTTTTTGCACAGCAAAGGAAATCATCGATAAAATAAAAAGGCAACAGAGAATGGGAGAACATATTCACCAATCCATCTGATAAGAGTTTAATATCCAAAATTTTAAAAGTATTTACAAAACCTAAAACACAAACCCAGTTAAAAATGGGTAAAGAATCCGAATAGACACTTCTCCAAAGAAGACATACAGATGGCCAATAAACATATGAAAAGAGGCTCAACTAATCAGAGAAATGCAAATTAAAACCACAGTAAGATACCATATCACACCTGTCAGAATGGCTGTCATCAATAAATCAACAAACAACAAGTGCTGGTGAGGATGCAGAGAAAGGGGAACCCTTTTACACTGTTGGTGGGAATGCAGACTGGTACAGCCACTCTGGAAAGCAGTAGGGAGATACTGCAAAAAATTAAAAATGGATTTGTCTTTTGACCCCATGATTCTACTTCTGGGAATATATCCAAAGAAACCCAAAACACTAATTCAAAAAAACATAAGCACTCCTATGTTCATTTCAACATTATTTTCAATTGCCAAAATATGAAAGCAGCCCAACTGCCTATCAGTAGATGAGTGGATAAAACAACTTGGGACATTTATAGAATGGAATACTACTTTGCCATTAAAAAGAAGAAAATTTACCCTTTGGATGGACCTGGAGAACATTATGCTAAGTGAGATAAGCCAGCCAGAGAAAGACAAATACCATATAATTGCACTCATGTGTGGGGTCTAATGAATAAACTGAACTAACAAGCAAAAAAGAGACAGACTCATAGATGGAGAGCAGATGACAGCTAGTGGCTGGGGTGGGGCAAGTTTAAGGGATGGCAGGATTGTACAAAAAGGAAAAAGGGCTTATGGTCAACAGTGTGATGATTGCTGGGGGGCATAAGGGGTCTTAATGGTAATGGGAAAAAATTCAATAAAGATTAATTTTTTAAAAAAAAGTTCGTATCTTTTAGATTAGCTGCATCTCCACAGGGAACTAAAGGAAATCTCCAGTGAATGAAAACAATTGGGTTGGCCAAAAAGCTTGTTTTTATTTTTCTGTAAAATGGCTCTAGTAAGCACTTAGTTCAAACAATGAATGAAGTCTTTAACTTCATTCAAAACAATTTTGTTGGATTGTATTGTGACAGCTGTCATATCAGTCTGCATTTAAAAAAGTTTATCAGGCCCTGGCTGGTGTGGCTCAATGGATTGAACATAGGCCTGCTGACCGAAAGGTCGCTGGTTTGATTCCCAGTCAGGGCACATGCCTGTGCTGCAGGCCAGGTCCCCGGTTGGGGGCATGTGAGAGGCAACCGAATGATGCATCTTTCACAAATTGATGTTTTTCTCCCTCTCTTTGTCCACCCTTCCCCTCTCTCTAAAAGTAAATAAATAAAATCTTTAAAAAATAATAAAATTAAATTAAGAAACTTACCAAAATTGGTGAATTTTTTGTAGCCATTTAATATTGAAGATAGAAGAAAATAAGCAACGTTTTCAGCATATTATGCTTTATTATTTCAAGAAAGGTAAAAACACAACTAAAATGCAAAAAAAAAAAAAAAGAAAAGGATTTGTGCAGACGGTGCTGTGACTGATTGGATGTGTCAAAAGTGGTTTGAGAAGTTTTGTGCCGGCAATTTGCTGGACGATGCTCCACAGTCAGACCAGTTGAGGTTGATAGTGATCAAAGCAAAGACATGAATTGAGAACAATCAACTTATACTATGCAGGAGATAACCGACATATTCAAAATCCTAATCAAGCATTAAAAATCATTTTTACCAGCTTAATTATGTTAATCATTTTGATGTTTGGGTTACATATAAGTTAGGCGCAAAAAACCTTCTTGACTATATTTCCACATGTGATTCTCTATTTAAACGTAATGAAAATGTTCCATTTTGAAAACAAATTGTGATAGTCAATGAAAAGTGGATCTTTACAATAACATGGAATGGCAGACGTCATGGGGCAAGTGAAATGAACCATACCAAACAAAGGCTGGTCTTCATCCAAGGAATGATGTGTATATGGTGGGATTTGAAGGGAGTTCTCTATTTGAGCTCCTTCTGGAAAACCAAACAATTAATTCCAACAAGCACTGCTCCCAATTATGCCAACTGAAAGCAATAGTCCGTGAAAAGCATCTGGAATTAGTCAACAGAAAACGCACAATCTTCCATCAGGATAACACAAGACCACATGTTTCTTTGATGACTAAGCAGAAAGTGTTACAGCTTGGCTGGGAAGTTCTGATTAATCCGCCATATTCACCAGATATTGCAACTTCAATTTCCATTTATTTTGCCTTTATAAAACTCTTAATGGAAAAATTTCCAATTCCCTGGAAGACTTTAAAAGATGCCTGGAACAGTTCATTGCTCAAAAAGATAAAAAGTTTTGGAAGATAGAATTATGAAGTTGCCTGAAAGATAGCAGAAAGTAGTGGAACAAAACACTGAATACATTGTCCAATAAAGTTATTGGTGAAAATGAAAAATGTCTTATTTTTACTTAAAAACTGTTCAAACATTTTGGCCAACCCAATACAAGACTATATTGAAAGAAGTCAATGAAGACACAAACAAAAAACATCCTGTGTTTATGAATTGTAAAATGTCCATACTACCCCAAACCATCTATATTTTGTTTATTTTTTGCCTTTGCTGGAGTATTATATACTTTCATTTAATTTTATGTCACTAATTAGCATCTTTTCATGTCAGCTTGAAGAACTCGTCAAGCACTGAAGAAATCTACAGCATTTCTTGTAAGGCAGGCATAGTGGTGGTGAACTCCCTCACTTTTGTTTGGGAAAGTCCTTATTTCTTCTTCATATCTGAAGGATAACTTTGCCAGATAAAGTATTATTGCCTGGCAGTTTTGATGTTTCAACAATTTGAATATGTCATTCCACATACTGTCTTCTGGACTACAGAGTTTCTGGTGAGAAATCTGCTGACAACCTAATTGGGGTTCTTTTTAGGTTACTTTTTTCTCTGGCTGTCTTGACGATTTTTTTCTTTATCAGCGATTTTGGACTGTTTAATTATAATGTGTTTTGGAGAAGGTCTTTTTCCATTGAGATAAAAGGGTTCTATTAACTTTGGATTCATATATCAAATTTTTCCTGGGTTGGGAAGTTCTCTGCTATTATTTTTCTAACTATACTTTTTGCTTTTTTCTCCCTCTCTTTTCCTTCTGGTAGACCAAATAATCTTTTTATTATTATTTATTTTTAAAAGATTTTATTTTATTCAAAAATTTACGTTGAACCATAAATGACCCCGAGTAGCTGCAGCAATTTTGAGAAAGAAGAACAAAGTAAGAGAGATCACAATATCTGATATCAAACTTTATTACAAGGCCACTGTAATCAAAACAGCCTGGTATTGGCATAAGAACAGACACATAGACCAATGGAACAGAACAGAGAGCCCAGAAATAAACCCAAGTCCCTATGGTCAATTAATATTTGACAAAGGGGAAAGCAGCATAAAATGGAGTAAAAATAACCTCTTCAACAGATGGTGTTGGGAGAGCTGAACAGCTACTGCAAAAAAAAGGAAACTCCCTCACCAACTTACACCACACACAAAAATAAATTCAAAGTGGATAAAAGACTTAAATATAAGTCATGACACCATAAAAGTCCTAAAGGAAAACATTAGTAGGTAAACCTCAGACATTCCACACAGCAATTTCTTCACTGATATGTGCCCTAAAGCAAGGGACATAAGGAAAGAATAAACAAATGGGACCTCATCAGATTAAAAAGCTTCTGCATGGCTAAAGAAAACAGCATTAAAATGAAACGTGGACCAACCATATGGGAAAACATATTTTCCAACGATCCCTCGGACAAGGGTTTGATCTCAAAAGTATATAACGAACTCACATGACTCCACTCCAGGAACACAAACAACCCAATTAAAAAATGAGCAAAAGACTTGAACAGACACTTTTCCAAGGAGAACATACAGAGAGCCCAGAGACATAAAAAAAGATCCTCAGCATCACTAGCCATCAGAGAGATGCAAATTAAAACCACAATGAGATATCACTTCACGCTGGTGAGAATGGATATTGTAAACAAAAACAAATCAATGAACAAGTGTTGGAGAGGATGTAGAGAAAAGGGAACCCTAGGGCACTGTTGGTGGGAATGCAGACTGGTGTAGCCACTGTGGAAAACAGTATGGAACTTCCTCAGAAAGTTAAAAATGGAACTGCCTTTTGACCTGGCAATTCCACTGCTGGGATTATATCCTAAGAGCCCTGAAACACCAATCCAAAAGAACCTATGCACCCCAATGTTTACAGCAGCACAATTTATAATAGCCAAGTGCTGGAAGCAACCTAAGTGCCCCTCAGTAAATGAATGGATCAAAAAACTATGGTACATTTACACAATGGAAACTGCACAGCAGAGAGAAAGAAGAAGTTCCTACACTTTGTGACAGCATGGATGGAACTAGAAAGCATTAGGCTATGTGAAATAAGCCAGGCAGTGAGGGAAAAATACCATATGATCTCACCTTTAACTGGAACCTAATCAATAAAAGAAAAAAGCAAGCAAATTTAACCAGAGATGTTGAAATTAAGACAATCTGACAGTAGCCAACCAGAGGGGAGGTGGGAGGAGATAATCTGGGGAAGAGGGAAAGGGTTTTCAGGAACAACTATAAAGAACATGTGCACAAAACCAAGGGGGGAGGAAGCAAGGGAGGGAAGAGGGTTTGGTTGGGGCGGGAGGGAGTGGTCGCGAGTAAACACAGACAACTGTAATTGAACAACAATAAAATAATTAGAAATATTTTATTATTTTTTTAAGAGAGGGGAAAGAGAGAAAAAAAGAGAGGGAGACATACATCAACATGAGAGAGAAATATCAAACAGTTGCCCAGTTGGGGACTGAACCCACAACCTAGACATGTGCACTGACCAGGAGTCAAACTGGTGACCTTTCACTTTGTGGGATGACGCTCAACCAACTGAGCCATACCAGTCAGGTCTAGACCAGTTATTCTTGTATTTGCTTGTGTCGTCATATCTGATAGCCCTAGTAGGGTTTCTTTGCTTTTTAAAATCATAGTTATCTTCTTAGGAGTTATTTCTAAATTCCCATTCTCCAGGTTGCAAAATCTTTTTTCAATCCGATCTGCCCTATTCCTAAGCTTATTCTTCATCAGATTTATTGAATTCTTCAGCTCCAGAATTTCTGATTGTGTTGATATCACTCCTCACAAAGCCATCTATAGATTCAGCACAATCCCTATCAAAACTTCAATGGCCTTTTTCATAGATAAAAAAAAAAGTTCCAAATGTGTATGGAACCACAAAAGACCTTGAATACCCAAAGCAATTATGGGGAAGAACAGAATCAGAGGCATCACACGTCCAGATTTCAAACTATATTACAAAAGCTATAGTTATTAAAACTATGATACTGGCAGAAAAATAGACACATTGATCAATGAAACAGAATAGAAAGCCCAAAATTACCCCCCCACACATAATTTAGTCAACTAATATTTGAAAAGGGAGCCAAGAGCACCTAGTGGGGAAAAGATAGTCTCTTCAACAAATGATGCTGGGAAAACTGGATAAATGCATGCAAAAAGATGAAATTGGACTCCTTTATTACACCACTCACAAAAGTTAACTCACAAAAATGGCTCAGAGACTTAAACATAAGAAATATATAAAACTCCTGTGAGAAAACACAAGGAAGAAGTTCCTCAGTAATGGTTTTGGCAATGATTTTTGGATATAAAGCAAAACAACAAAAGTAAAAATCAAGTGGGACTACATCAAACTTAAAAAGCTTTTGCACAGCAAAAGAAGCAGCAAAATGAAGACATTATACAGAGCGAGAGAAAAGATTTGCAAACCTTATAATGGATAAGGAGTATGTATCTAGAATATATAAAGAACTCATATAACCCAACAACAACAACAAAACAATCCAATTTAAAAATGGGCAGTAGAACTAAATGGACATTTTTTCCACAGAAGACATCTGAATGGCCGACAGGTACATGAAAAGGTGTTCAACATTACTCGTCACCAGGATAGTGCAAATAAAAACCATAATGAGATATTATGTCAAACCTGGGGACTTTCACCAAGACAGTAAGAAGTAACAAGTGTTGGCAAGGATGTGGAGAAAAGAGAAGCCTTGTAAACTGTTGGTGGAATATAAATTAGACCAGCCACTATGAAAAACAGAATGGAGATTCCTCAAAAAAATTAAAATTAAAACTGTATGATCCAGCAATTCCACGTCTAGGTATGCACCCAAAAGAAATGAAAACATGATGTTGAAGAGACATATGCACTTCCATATTTATCATAGCATATTCATAGTAGTGAAGATATGGAAACAACCAAAGTGTACATCAGTATCAGTGGATGAATCAATAAAGGTGTGATTATACACACACACACACACGGAGTATTATATATATAATGGAATACTATTCAGCCATGTGAAAGGAGGAAATCTTGCCATTTATGACAACATGGATGGACTTTGAGGACATTATGTTCAGTGTAATAGATAAAGACAAAATACTGTGTGATATCACATATATGGAATCTTTAAAAAGCCAAAGCCATAAAAAAATGAAAGTGAAATTATGGTTACTAGTGGCTGGAGGGTGGGGAAATGGGAGAGATGTTTAAAAGTACAAACCTGCAACTAGCAGGTAAATAAGTCCTGGAGATGTAATGCACAATATGGTGGTTACAGAGAACAATATGGCATTATAAACAGCAAACTTGCTAAAAGACTGCATCTTAATTATTCCCATCACAAAACATGAAATGAGAATTATGTGTTGTGATAGAAGTGCCAGCTATAATGGCAATCAGGCTGCAATATACAAATGTATCAAATCATGATGTACACCTTAAACTTACACAATGTTATATGTCAAATATATTTTAATTAAAAAATAAAATTGAGCCCTGACCAGTGTGGCTCGGTTGGTTGGGTGTCATCTGCTCAGAGCGTACGCCTGGTTTGTGGGTTTGGTCCCTGGTCAGAGTGTGTGTGAGAGGCAACCAATCAATTTATCTCTCTCACATTGATGTTTCTCTCCCTCTCTTTCTCTCTCCCTACTCTCTCTCTAAAAATAAATAAATAAAATTTTAAAACTTGATATGAGTGGAAAATGGAAAAAGAAACTCACAGACCTCTCCTATTTCAATCATCTATGCCTTAACAACTCCTTTCACTTCTCCTATCATGAGCCCATGATAAAATAAATCTATGGCAGGGCTTGCAAGAATCCCATGCACTGCATGATCCAGATGATGATTCGTATGACCTCTAGAGTCAAATTGCTTGATTGCTAGTCCTAGCTTGGTTCCTTTTTGAGCCAAACACTAAATCCCTCTAAGGCTCAGTTTTCTAATGTATAAGTCAGAATACCAATGGTACTTACCTCATAGAATGTGATGACTACCTGAACTAATCTGTTAAGGTCAGCATTTAATAGAATGGTCTCTTTTTAAAAGAACAAATGTATGTGACTTTGCTGCATAGGGAAATATGTACAAGTACAGAAGGATCCTTCTTCTTGGAACAATGCCTTTCTGAAAATTTCTCTTTCAGACACCTTCCTTAACTATTCAGACTCTTGATGTTTGGTTTTCTAAGACCTTTTCTCACCAGGACTCCAACCTCCCCAAGGGTTGGGGTACATGCTGTAACACAGAAATTAAAATCAGAGTATTTTCCACAATAAAGCTATCTTAGTTTCAGGAGGCAGGAATTCTAATTATGTTTAAAACCTTCTTTGTAATGTAGCTTTCACTTCCTGGAGTTTATTTTTATAGGTGCTTTCATGTTCCTGTAAAACTAGAAGAGACAATAATACCCAGACCGCAAAACGATTCATTCTGGAGTTAACAATAGATGTGATAGTTTTCCTAATCCTCCCCCCAAATATGAAAGATAGAACAAGTTATTTTAACAATTCACCCCCTAACACGACGCACCACTACTTGATCTTGTACCACTGTCCACCCTGCCCGTGACCTGGCCTTGTGACTGCAGCCTGGGCCTTCCTCAGAGAGTGGTCCCATGTTGGTTTAATTCGGTGTCATTTCCTAAACACATGGCATATTTTATATTAGTTATTTTGGAAACAACAAAAGCTGATTTCTGACTCTTCCTTCTACCCTTAAAATGTTTTCTAGTGCCCAAAAATAGCATATTTAGAATTAGCGACTGGTAAAATTAGGTTTAGAGTGGGGAAAAAAAAACTCCTGCTAAACAGCTTTATAATGTGGAAGTCATTATCTTTCCAGTTTTCAATGAGACGATGCTACCTGTGTCCCATTCAAATGATTTTCAAATGTACTTTAAATCTGATTGTAGTAAAATCTAATTTTGCAGCTGACTTTAGATGTCAGTGAGCTACATACATTGCAGTTTGGAAGTCTGAAACAGTCAGCAGGTATGCTGATTTAGTTCACTGGGGCAGCAGCTTGAAATAAGCCACTGTGCCAAGGAGATCTCTTGCACATTTCACCAATTACTGCTTTCAGATTTATTAATAAATGTTTTTTTAAATGTAGCTGTCACTTATCACAGCTGCTATGGTCTGAATGTTTGTATCCCTCCAAAATTCGTATGTTGAAATCTAACCCCCAAGGTAATGTTATTAGAAGGTGGGGCCTTTGAGAGGTGATTCCGTCACCTCTCATGAACGTGTCTCTAAAAGAGGCTCCCTAGAGCTTGCATGTCTCTCCCACCATGTGAGGATACAGCAAGAAGTGTGCAGTCTGGAGGAGGGCCCTCACTAGACCTGCTGGCACCCTGATGTGGGCTTCCAGCCTCCAGAACTGTGAGAGATAAATTTCTGTTGTTTATAAGCTACCCAGTCTGTATATTTGTTATAGCAGCCCAAATAGACTAAAACACAAACTCAGCTCACAAGAGCCTGTCAATATTTTATGCTGGGTAGGAAAGGCGTAATGTTGGACTATATGACATCATAAAGAAGGACAAGCCTGGAGAGGGGCTTCAAAAGAGATTGACACAGTCGTTCTGGATGCAGTTGACTAGAAGAAGCAGCAGCTATGCTTGGTTTCTCAACCTTGGCACTATTGACATTTGGGGCTGGATAATTCATGGTTGTGGGGGCTGTCCTCTGCATTGTAGAATGATTGGCAGTAGCATCACTGGCCTCTACCCACTTGATGCCAGTAGTGGCCTCTCTCCCAGTTATAACAGCAAAAATGTAGACATTGGCTAATGTCCCCTGGACTGCAAAATCACCCTCAGTTGAGAACCATTAGAATGGAGAATTCAGAATTCCAGGGGAAAACTTGGCACTGTCTATATTTTGCTTACACCCCGGATGGTAGTGACACCACCTATGAGCTACTAAGAAGCATTTATCACATGCTGTCAAGGAGTTGACATTTAGCTCTGGCTGGTATGGCTTAGTGGATTAAGTGCCAGCCTGTAAAACCAAAGAGTCGCTGGATTACCTGTCAGGGCACATGCCTGGGTGGCAGGTCAGGTCCCCAGTAGTGGGCACGTGAGAGGCAACCACACATTGATGTTTTTCTCTCTCTCTTTTTCCCTCCCTTCTGCTCTCTCTAAAAGTAAATAAATAGAATATTTTTTTTAAATTGGCATTTAAAGTTTATCTCAGTTGGTCCTAATCTACCTTTCTTAGGACCAAGTCTCTTCCCTGAACTCCAGTGTTTTTTCAAGATACTCAAGTGATTATGAAATCAATTTAGTGGATCCTAACCAGAATTTTCTAAAAAATGAAATAGTGAACTAGAATAAATAGTACAGAAAATATCATAGTATGCTGTATAGAGTAAATAATGACTCATTAAACTTTTGAATATGTGTTCATGTGTATACAACTATGTATGCTTGTTCATCTTGGCTATTGATGTAAATTGTATTACTTACCAAGAGTTGGCAATTAAAAGACTTTGGGAATCCCTGTTGTATTTTAATATATCCCCTGGACATACACTTTTCTCCTTATTAGTTTCTCATTGCTGCTGTAACAAATCACCACAAACAGTGGCTTTACACTTAAAACATGCAAGTTTGTTCTCTTATAGTTCTGGAGGTGAGAAACAAAATCAGTTTCACTGCACAAAAGTCAAGGTGTTGACATGACAAGGACCTCAGTCCTATAGCTGTAAGAAACAATTCAGCCAACAACCAGTGAGCTTAGAAGAGGACCGTGAATCTCAGATGAGCTAGCAGCCTAGGCTGACATGTTGAGCACAGCCTTGTGAGACCCTGAACAGAGGACTCAGCCAAGCTTTCCCTGGACTCCAGACCAATTGAAATTATGAGGCAATAAGCAGGTGCTAAGTTCCTAAGACTGTGGTAATTTGTTATGCTGCAGTAGAAAACTAGTACAGCCCTGACTGGTGTGGCTCAGTTGTTTGGACATTGTCCTGCAGAGCAAAAGGTCATTGGTTTGATTCCTGGTCAGGGCACCTGCCTGAATTGTGGGTTTGGTCCCCAGTTGGGGCATGTAGGAGAGGCAATGAATTGATGTTTCTCTCTCACATCAATGTTTCTCTCTCCTCTTTTTCTCCCTCCCTTTCCTTCTCTCTAAAAATAAATAAAATCTTTAAAAAGGTAGGAAACTAATACAGGCATTCATTTTTGCTCTAGAATATAAGCATTCTAGAGCAACTATGCTGATTTAGTATATTGATATTAATATTAAAATTAAGTCATTTTATGAAGTAACATGGAAGAATCTCAGATGCATTTTTGCTAAGTGAAATAAGTTAGACCCAAAAGACTGCTTACTATATGATTCCATTTATATGACATTTTGGAGAAGACCAAACTTTAGGAATGCGGAGCAGGTGAGTGGATAACAATGATCATAAATAGAGGGAGGGGTTGACTGCAGAGGGCACCGGAAGGGAACTGGGGTGGGGTGAGTGAACTGTTCTGTGTCATGACTGTGGCGGTAGGTATACTGTACTCCTCCATACATTTGCCAAAAGACGTGGAACTGCTCATCACAGATAGTGACTTTTACTCTGTACAAATTTAAATTAGGTGATTTTTAATAAAATTGTAAATCCTTTACTTGGCATTCCTTGCCCTGAGGAAAGTTCTCCCCACCAATCTGAACAACAGGAGACGATGGAGAGAACTTGTCCTAGGATTGGGGTCACCGCCATAGGGCTTAGCCTGGGAATTGTGGAGGAGGTGGCTTCCTAGTATTGTCTTCTGAACACTCCTGTTCCTCTCATGGAGTCAGGGTCCAGTTAAAATGATTGACTCAATATATGGTCTGGTGAAGTTACTGAATTTCAAAGACAAGCAAAATTGTTAGGAAAGGTGAGTTATATAGAAGAGAGGGAAATCAGGTTAGTTTATACTTCTCCAACTTGCAATATCTACAAAATATATGGTAATGCATTATAATTGGAGACATTAACATGAACTCATGTTTAGCTTAATATAGATATAGATGGACGGTATAGAAATATTAAAAATATGTATACATACAGTAGTTAGTATACACACATATATTTCCTTCCTCTGTCAGCTGAGAGGGTCTAGAAGGACAAAAAGGAAAGAAGTGTCATACCCTAGTGGCAATGAGCACACTCAGCACCCAGAACTAGGATCCTAAATATCACTCTTCAATAGAAAGAAAAAGGGCTCCTTGGAGAAATGTCTGATTCTAGGGTAGGGGCAGGGAATATACAAGATGAGCCCAGAGCATCTTATGGTGTCAGAAAGTAAGGAAGTGCTCAAAACACAAGGCAATGGGTGTTTGTCCAAATGACCCCAGAGCCCACTGAAAGAGCTCTCAATGACCACAGGTGAAATAATTTGAACAAAATAAATAACATAGCATTGGGTTATAACCCAAAGTTTAAAGTCAATTATCTTTGCGTCCATCCTGACAAGAATAAATGAGTGGGGAATAAATAACAGAAAACTGTACAAAAGAATTTCAAATAATTTATGTAAGTACTATATTCTCAAGTTGATAGAACGTAACTCTCTGTTCCTTAGAATGGGCATAGCTACTTCCATCCAAACAGAACTACGTGGAAAGAGGGACAAGAGTGGGAAAGGGACAAACTCTGCCTCAGCCGTGCAGTCAGGCTGGACGTTGTCAAGGATCGGTCATGTCAGTAGCGTGTGCCCTGGATGTGTTGTGAGAACGGCATTTTACCTTTGTGGTCTTCCTCCCATGAACTCTAACCCCAATCATGAGAAAGAAAATCAGATAAACCCAAAACGAGGACCTGTCTTAAAGTTTCCTGACCTGTACACCTCAAAAGCACCAGTCATCAAGAACAACAACAACAAAAAAATCTGAGAAACTGTCCGAGTCTGGATGAGCCTAAGGAGAAATGATGACAGTATAATGTTGTATCTCAGGTGAGATCCTGGAGCAGATAAAACTCAAGGCAATTCAAATAAAGTATGGACTTTAGTTAAGAATCATGTATTGGTTCATTTGTTTTGACAAATGTAGCACACTAATGTAACAGTTGGGACAACTGGGCCATGGGTGTATGGGAACCCTCTGTACCACTCTTGCAATTTTTCTATAAATATAAAAATATTTAAAAGCACATTTTAAAAATCCAAAAGCATGTATAGTGTGATTATCTTTCCTTCCTTCCTCCCCCGTCCTTCCCTTCCTTTCCTTTTTTCTTTCCATCTATCCATACATTTATCTGTTCTTCTATCACTTCTCTCTGTATGTATATACATAGGGAGCTGCCACATTTTATGTGTAAAATGTGTAACACGGTCCACATTTTAAGGACTACCATATCTGACTAGTGGAATTTATGGTGATTTTCTATACTGCTTGAGTTATTTTTAATAACCATGTTATTTCTAACAAAGTATTAAAGTCGCTGTTTTTTACATGAAGTTGGATGAGAAAAGTGCTAACCAGCAAGAACTTTTTATCTTGGTAATTTCTAGTTATGACAAGAACCAACATACTGTTTCAATTTGTAAGGATTTGTGGTATAAAATTTGGTCCAAGAGAGGGTTTGCTAAATTACCATAATCCACCAGTATATTTATTTTTTTATTGTTCAATATATTTAAATACAACTCATTATATAACCAAAAACAAAAAAAGCGAAAAAATATTCTTATTCTTTTCCTGTGGAAACTCCCACCCCCCAAAAATGGACCTTGATTTTGCTGTTAAGACACATAACATCTTTTACAGTTCGCCACTGCAGGGAGGAGGAATGCTCAGGTGTTCCCGTCTCAGCTCAGCAGAGCTCAGTTCATTTGTAGCCAAGCAGTAAAGCGTGTCTACAGGCAAACAACACAGCCAGCCATGGTGGAGCTCTGCCGAATGTGAGCAGTGAGTGCGGCTTGATTCAGACACTTGTTATTTCAAGTGAATGTAATTGCTGTGAGGAGTTAGTTGTGAATCAAAGAAGACAAAACAAGCAGAATCACACTATTCTTATTCTCCCTATCCCTCAAAGTGGAAAAGGTGCCCAAATCTTTCAATTTCTAAATTTTAACATTAGTTAGAAGTCGGTCCTAAAACTTTATCATTTTAACATTAGAAGAAATATCCAAAAATCACCGAATCCTCTCCCCTCATGTTACAGATGAAAAACAGAGGATCTATGTGCTCAGTTTTAAGAAAACCCAGTAAACCCAATTCTGCTTACAAAAAAGATAGGAGGTGGGTATTAATTTTACAAAATCGCCCAATGCAGTATTCCTTTAAATGTGCACCCCATATGTTTTCAAAGTATGATTAAACTTATAAAAATGGAAGTCACACACAACCTTTAGGAATTCATCTAAATTTAGCAAATACACATTCCTGGAATGCTTTCTGTGTGCAAGTAGAACCGGACCCCAGCACTGCTGTGAAGTATCATGTAAATTTAAAGGAAACTTCATTTATCCTGGAAACTGACATTTCCCTGTAAACATACAAGACAGGTTGTAACCGTTTTCAGAAATCATTGGAGTCCAGTGACAAGCAACAAAAACCACTGGGTCTGAGTTTCACTCCCATTTCCTGGTGCCTTCATCTTCCTCCCCATCTGTCTTCCCATCATTGCTCCTGTGTGTACCAGGCCAAGAGCCCAAAAACATCTGACTAAAACAAGTCAAGTGTTCACATATGTAGATTCCCACAAAAACAAGCCAACCAAAGCAGAAACAAACTAAGGAGGAGAAAACATTCAAATTCTCCTAAATCCTTTATTTTTTCAATTGGCCTTCATTTTGGACTTCTGTTTCATGGTGGGCGTGTCAGGAAATCATACTATTTATTTATTTATTTATTTAGTCTTTTTGGAAGAAGTCTGTTCAGTTTTTACTAGGAAGGGGAGTGTTAAGGCCTGAGTGTCGTCAACACACTCTTCTGAAAGCTCTACCCCGAAGAAGGCGTCTGGCTATAGACAATTACAGGCAGTCAAATTCTTGGAGAATTTGTCAAACCAACAGACCAACTCCAAGATTTAGGAATAAAATGAAAAGTAAACATGTTTGATTCTTTATTTATATCAGCAGAGCAGTTAAGTGCAAGTCAAGGTGGTTATTTGTAAGGGGCTGATAACTGGGATAGAGCTGAAGAAAGTCAAGTGTTACTTCTACCACACCAGTGTCGCCCCGAAGCAGTATGGTAACCGAAGGGTCTGGACAGATCCAAAAGGAGGTTCATGGAAATTAAATCCAAATGTATATAAAGCACCTGGCTCTATTTCTAAATAATCAATGTTCAAAATTTGTTTCCAGTTCTCTTTCCGAAGCTCCTGTCTTCTAGGCTCACAGAATCTACAGTTGCAGCATTTATTGTTTTGAGTGTGTATCCAAGTTTGAGGTTTGAAGTAATTATGCAGGAACTCTGACTGGAAAACAAAGGCCAATAACAAACAACTTATGAAAGGGAGAGAAAAGTCAAGGTGAATTTAGATTTCTCAAGATGCTATGTTTCTGACTAGAGGAAATAACACATTTGCCAGTTGGCTTCATGGGATCCAGGCTGGGCCCAGAGACAGAGGGAACAGATGTTGGAGCTTCTTCCTGGATTGTGTGGCCAGACTTAACCTCCCCTAGAGTCCCCCAAACATAATTCTCTGAGAGTTCGGAATTTGTCCATGTCCTCTCACTTTTATGAACATTCTCATTCAGAGGTGATAATGCTGAGGCTCTGCTAATTGGGGCTAAAAATTGCACCATGTTCCTGGCAGGCCCTGGGTCGCAGTGTGTCCCTTGGCAAATTCCAGCACTTCTGGGAAGACCTGTTGCTGCTTATGTTTTAACCTTGCCCATTCCCTCCCTCTTCTTGTTAGTCAGACCTGCTTTCCTTACCATGCAGAGAACTCCCGCTTGGCTTTTGCTAGAAAGGGTCAGTGCACAGCTAACATTTATGGGTCTGGCCCACATCCACATGCTCTAAGGAAACTAGAAATCTTGACAGGCTTGAGGGGAAGTTAATGAAACACAAACTAACCACCCTAACATTTCACAACCAGGAAGGGACTCATAGAAACCAAATGTAAAATGAATTAAAATGTCAAAATTGAGACCAAAAAAATTGCAAGAACATTGACATCATATGTGGAAAGCATAGGGGTCTGTTCTAATTCTTGACAAAGAGCCCACAATCTGAGAGAGACACTCACATCCAAATGTTCTGAGCAACTTGCATATTGGGGCATGGGGAGGAGGAGCAGAAGGATGTGAACTGCCAGCCCGAGCATTTCATAGCCGTTCATCTCACAGAAGAGCTTCTGGACTGATAGGAACCTTCAGTTCAAGTTAGTCCTCTGAGCTGGTTCTTAAAATAACAATAATAATAATGACTTATATGAAGAATATTGCACTTAAGTTTCAATTGCTTATATCAGCTTCTCTCTCAAGTGACGTAATCTTGTCTTTTCAACTAAACTGTAAATTGCAGGAGATCAGAGACTGAGTCTTAGACTCCTATTTCCTCTGTCAGTGCCAAGGCCACTTAAGCAACTAGTAGTAGGTGCAAAATACAGTGAGTCATGAAACTAAAATAGCCCTAAATAAAAGCATTCTTATCCAATTCCCAATTGGAGTAGCTGCATTCTTTAACTCTCCAAAAAAGATTTCTTTCTCCTCTTCTTATACATTTCTGGAAATGAGAGACTGTGAGCACCCCAAGGTCTTCCAGTCAGGCCGATAATCAGCTTGTATGCAGTGTGTGACCAAAGTGATTGGTGAAATACTGAAATGCTTTTATACCTGTTATGAAAATAGGCACTGCCCAAGCCTCCAAATATTTTCCCATGGCCACCTAGACTCCACCCCTGAGACTCCCTTACCATCCACATTAATTTGATAGGACTGTTATACTAAGTATCACAGACTGGTTGGTTCATACAACAAAAATTTATTGTCTTACAGTTCTGGAAGCTAGAAGTCTGAGATCAAGGTGTTAACAGGGTCATGCTCCCTCTGATGGGACTCAGGGAAGGATCTATTCCAGGCCTCTCCCATAGCTCCTGGTCATTTGCTGACAATTGTGGGTGTTTCTCGGCTTGTAGACTGCATCACCCTGATCTCTGCCTTTATGTTCAGACGGTGCTCTCCTTGTGTGAGTATGTGTCCAAATTTCTCCTTTTTATAAGTATACCAGTCATATTGGATTAGGGGTCCAACTTGCTCCAGTATGATCTCCTCTTACCTAACTATCTCTACAAAAACCTATTTCCAAATAAGGAGACATTCTGAGGTACTGGGATTAGGACTTTAATACATGAATTTGAGGGGTAGGGTGGGATGGGCACAATTCAACTTTTAACAACAACTGTCAACTGAAAGCCAACACTTGGCACAACAAGAGGTCTCTAGAATTCACTCCAGTTCCTCATCCATTCTGATTTGTCCATTCACGTGATAGAGTACTTAGTAAATATTTTGACTATTACTACTTGCTCCAAAGAAGTTCGTTCAGTGCTAATTGACTGATTTCCAAGTGGTATATATAAAACCTTTTTGTTCTACATTTGGATAATATTAGGAATACTACAGATTAATGTATTAGAGATTCTGAGCCAGCTGCATTCTTACAATTCCGTGTTTATATTTTACAGAATAGATATGCCTAACCCCCTCCCAGTGTCTAAGGAAAAACGAAAGCTAATGACAGCATACTAAAGGCCAGGGACTTTTGACATCCATCCATGGAAGTCTCTGAATTCTTGATCTGTTGGGATGAGCCAAGGTAGAAAGAAGTTGTCTTTATTGGTAGAAAGAAGACCTACAAGAAGATAAGAACTATCTTGCAGAGCAGAGGAGACCTTGTTAACCCTCTAAACCTTCAGCAAACTAAGGATCTCAACTATAGAGACATATATAAGGTTTCCATATACTCCTATGCAAATTCAGGATATACCAGCGGCCAAATTTTCTCAAAACATGTTCTCCTTTTTATCAAGGATTATTTCCCTTGTGGCTACATCTATTAATTGTCACCAAGGGTGATACACATAATTTTTCATCTTTCTTCTTTTTTCCCAGAAAAGAATAACAGTTCTAATATTTGAATATCAGTTTGCAACTTTAAAATTCACTATGGTTGGATCTCTGTTGCGTGTATCTGGAGGATAAGATATCATCGGTTTGTGGGGGAGGTTGCAGGGCTTAAGAGATGGCAGGGACATTAGCAATCCTGTAGACCAAAAGTTTGCAGTTGTTTTCTTTCCAAGTTTAGTGAGAGCAGTTCTTTTTTTTTTTTTTTTTTTAAGTATTTTGACTAGTGTTATTCTTCATGGCTAACAAGTGTGAAAATCTTTGACATAGGCCAACGCCTTCATTCTTGGAGATGAGAATTCTGCTGTTCTGAGAGGTTTGGGCCTTGTTGGGGAGCTCAGAGATCTCTTTCCTTGGAAAGCAATGGAGTGGATTCAAGTGACCATTTTCTCAGACCTGTGCTCTTGCTTCCACACCACTCTGTCTCTACTCCCAGCCTTTGATATTTAATTCAAGTGTATCTGGTCATCTTCTTGTTCTATTTCTCTTATCCATTTGGAAAAGTCCTTTCAAAATAAGGCCCCTGTTCACATAATCCTGAAAGGAGCTGTGGCTGCAGAAGGAGAGAGCCTGTGGCGCCTGAAGTAAGGAGACGTCTAAGTACAAACATCTGGATGGCTGTCTCGGGCTTCTGCCTCAGTGCAATGACAGTATGAAGCTTTGACAAAATCTCTTGATCTCTTATTATTTCCTCTGAGCCACATGCTGAATTATTTGGTGAAGCATCTGTTTCTCTAATGTTGGAGATTGGGAGGAAAAAAGAACGAGACAAGGAGATAACAGTTTAAGGCTTCCATAACTTTAGGGTTTCCTGATAAGTCCTGCCCTCTGTCTCTTGGGCCCTAGCTCATCCCTAGAGTATGGGCTTCTCACTTCTTGCCTGAGGGTAGCATCAGGTTCTAACCAATGTCAAGGTGGCCATGTTCCTCAAGAGTTCATGGTATCTGGAGGTGGCCTGGAGTGTTTTGGGAGTATAATAATCTTGGGCACTAAAAGGCTCATCCTGCTCTTTCCCCACAATGGGACTCTAGCCCTATTCCAAGAATAGTCACCCAAACACTTCCCCCTTCTGATGGAATGGCTTTCAGCGTCCTAAAGAGGGAGAAAAATATACACTTAATCTCCAACAGGTGATTCAGCTACATTATCGTACATTTATGTGTAACTCAACTGCTGAACTATGAGTGACACTTGAAAATAAACCCCATTGCCAAGAGGCTCCACTTGGTGCATCACATTGGTCTGGGAATAATCTATTTGGAATTGTAAACTGCACTGCTTGATATAATGGACTTCAGTTTTCATTTGGTCCATATCCCCCATGGCCCCAAGGAATTTTTCATAAAGGAACATCTAAAGGTGCTCTTGTAGGTGTGTCAGAGGCCGAACATGTGACTGAACAATGGGAGCAATGTTTCTATATTGAACACCAAATAGTAGATGAAGGCTCAAGATGTAGAAATGTTTTTTGCTTTCTATGTTCTTGAGTTTCCCATCTCAAAAGAAAAAACATAAGCACACTTACTAATTCTTGCATCCTGAGAAGGGGGGAAATTAAATAAGTATTTGGCCTGAATTTTAAATTGTTTGGTTATAGTGAAAGGCAAAGGATTGGGGCAGATTTGCATCCATTAAAGATCTGATTACAAGGGGAAGTGGGGAAAGAACAAGATGAGAATCTAGATTTTCCCCTTGATGGGTGGAGGTGGGCGGGCATTGGTTAGGAGTATCTTTCTACACAGCAACAGTTTCAGGTCCTGGACCATCCACCCATTTGCACATGACTAGCTAGTTTTACTGAGTGGGAAATTTTCATCCTGATACATTTGCCCTAACCTAAGAAACAAACTAGCTTAGCCTGGGTTCTTCAAAGAGCAGAGCCTGAGGCAGAAGTTTATGTGCTACAGCTTTGTTAGAGAGTGCAATCCCAGGGAAAGAGTGGGGGAAAAGACTGACATGGAAAGGCAGGACAGCCAACACAATAGTGTATTACCCATGCCACAGCAGATGTCAAACACAACTGATTGCTCAATCTCATAGGACTGTCTTCTGAGATACACAAAATTTATTTTTTAAATATATTTTATTGATCATGCTATTACAATTGTCCAATTTTCCCCCTTTATTCCCTTCTGCCTTGGACACCCCTCCCACCATCATACCCCCTCTTAGTTCATGTCCATGGGTCATACATATAAGTTCTTTGACTTCTACATTTCCTATGCTACTCTTAACCACCCCCCCCGTCTACTTTCTACCTACTGTTTATGCTTCTTATTCCCCGTACGTTTTCCCCTATTCTCCCCGCTCCCTCCCCACTGATAACTCTTCACGTGATCTCCATTTTTGTGATTCTATTCCTGTTCTAGTCATTTGCTTAGTTTGTTTTTGTTTTTTTTTTAGGTTCAGTTGTTAATAGTTGTGAGTTTGTTGTCATTTCATTGTTCATAGTTTTTGATCTTCTTTTCTTTAGATAAGTCCCTTTAACATTTCATATAAAAAGGGCTTGGTGATGATGAACTCCTTTAACTTGACCTTATCTGGGAAGCACTTTATCTGCCCATCCACTCTAAATAATAGCTTTGCTGGATAGAGTAATCTTAGATGTAGGCCCTCGTCTTTCATGACTTTGAATACTTCTTTAACAGCTCCTTCTTGCCTGTAAAATTTCTTTTGAGAAGTCAGCTGATAGTCTTTTGGGAACTCCTTTGCAAATAACTGTCTCCTTTCCTCTTGCTGCTTTTAGGATTCTCTCCTTCTGTTTAATCTTGGGTAGTGTAATTATGATGTGCCTTGATGTGTGCTTCCTTGGGTCCAACTTCTTTGGGACTCTCTGAGCTTCCTGGACTTCCTGAAAGTCATTTTTCCTTTGCCAGATTGGGGCAGTTCTCCTTCATTATTCGTTCAAATAAGTTTTCAATTTCTTGCTCTTCCTCTTCTCTTTCTGGCACTCCTGTGATTTGGATGTTGGAATGTTTAAAGACGTCCTGGAGGTTCCTAAGCCTCTCCTCATATTTTTGAATACTTCTTTCTTCATTCTGTTCTGGTTGAATGTTTTTTCTTCTTTCTGCTCCAAATCATTGATTTGAGTCCTGGTTTCCTTCCTGTCACTGTTGGTTCCCTGTGCATTTTCCTTTAGTTCACTCTTCATGGCCTTCACTCTATCCTCTAATTTGTGACCATATTCAACCGTTACTGTGAGCATCTGATTACAAGTGTTTTGAACTGTGCATCTGATAGGTTGGCCATCTCTTCATCACTTAATTGTATTTTCTCTGGAGCTTTGATCTGTTCTTTGATTTAGGCCTTTTTTTTTTTTTTTTTTTTTTTTGTCTCTGCTCCTCTTATATAGTAAGGGGCAGAGCCTTAGTTATTCGCCAGAACTGGGCAACCCAAGTTGCTGTGTTGTGGTGCTGTATGTGAGAGGTCCAAAAGGTAACAAAGCCACTTGCTGGGCTCTCTGTCAGCTTTCAGTCACTTCCCTTGCTACCCACAAGCAAATTGGGCCCTTCTGGTGCTGATTCCTGGGTGGGTGGGTTTGTGTACATTCTAGAACCCTGTGGGTCTCTCCAATGAACTCTGCTGTGAGGCTGGGAGTTTCTCCTGCCACTGCAACCCACACAGGTTTTTTTCAGTCAGAGGTTTTGAGGCTTTATTTCCCAGCACTGGAACCCTGGGTTGCATAGTCTGTCTCGCTCCCCAGTTGTTCCTCCTGGTTTATCTGCACTCAAATGTGGGACTGCTTACTCCACCAGCTGCCACCTCACCCAGTCCATGAGCTGCCACCTTGCCCTCCCCGGTCCTCCAGCTGCCACCTTGCTGCAAGTCCTCTCTGCCCGGCTGCCTGTCTCTGCCCCTCTTACCGGTCAGGATGAATATCTTCTTTACCTCCTTGGTTGTCAGACTTCCATACAGTTAGATTTTCTGGCAGTTCTCATTGTTTTCTGTTTTTAAATTAGTTGTTGTTCTTCTTTTAGTTGTTCAAGGAGGCAAATTGTATCTACTATGCCTCCATCTTAGCCAGAAGTCAGAAAGACAAAATTTATATTCTGCCTCCTGTTGGTCAGTGGGTTGTCAAAGAGGGCATTAACTTCCCAGACCCTTAACCCCCACATTCTGGATTGTGTGAGTGTGAACACTGAGTGGCCCTATGCCCCATCAACATTGAGGAAGTTGAGGCCCAGGCCAAGAGGAATCAAGGTGAAAGTGGCAAGTTGTTAGGTTGTTGGGGACTCCATGGAGTTGGTCACAGTAGTGGAAGCTGTAAGGGACTGCTGACTCCAGTATCTTCCCAGGCCTGAGACTGAAAGTGGTGTTTTTGTTTTTATTATTGGCTTTTATGAGTTTTTAGAAAAGATTTTATTTATTATATTTTTAGAGACAGGGGAAGGGAGGGAGAGAGAGGGAGAGAAACATCAATGTGTGGTTGCCTCTCATGTGCCTCCGACTGGGGACCTGGCCCACAACCCAGGCATATGCCCTAGACTGGGAATTGAACAAGTGACCCTTTGGTTCACAGGCCGGTGCTCAATGCACTGAGCCACACCAGCCAGGGCTGAAACTGGGATTTGACTTCACACTGTAGGTGGCTCCAGCTTCTTCACTACTTGCCCATTCCCATCTTTTTATCTTCTCATCTCTTTTCCCTGTGCCCTGGTTTGGGCTAACCCATTGGTGTGGTAGACACTGATATACACCACAGAGATCCCTCTTCAAGGGAGGATTTGCAGACGAGCAGTAGAAAGCACAACCAGTAGACAGTTTCCAGCTGTCAACCCCTTCAGGATCTGCCTCAGCTGCAGAGAATCCCTTTGCCCGAAGCCATGCCCCTCTCGGTGCAGGCTGCATCTGGTAACTAAATTGGACTGGCCATTGATTTCAGAGATGTTAAGTCCCAGGCAATTGTTTTGAGACAACTCCAAAGGACATTATTTACTCCCGAGCACCTCACTGGGTTGACCTGTGTTGCAGTTCGACTTCTCCTGCTGCCTAACATGCTTCACCCCGCCTTTCTGTCACAGGTGTTGATTTTAATAAATATCTTTGTGCCCCAAATGTCTTTTTAGCATCTGTTTCTGGAGAACCCACCCTGCCATAATCAGCTTACAGTATTGCATGCCCAGAATGTGTCAAATTTGTATAATAATTTGAAAAGTTAGGCCATTCAAAAATCTACAACTTGGCTTCTACATCCCAACCCTGGCCCCCACTTGCCTCAAGGAAAATAGTCCCAAATTTCTTCCAGGAGCAGCGGTTTCAGTGACAGCAGTGCGTTTCTAATTCACATTGGTAACACCACATGGAGATATGTGGGGCCAGAGAACCCCAGACATTTCTGCTACTAAGTTCACAAAGCAGTGTCTTTGAGGCATCACCATACATGTGACCTCATGTGTATTGAAAGATTAGGTATATTCAAAGGCCAGGACATATAGGTGCAATTATGCCCAGTAGTTGGTGACTGTAGAATATCTGAGCCCTCATTTTTCCTCTCTAGATTGTTTACAATTGTCCTGGCTCCCATGTTTGTTAGACCAAGTAAAAGGCAGAGAGCCCCATATCCTTCCTTTCTCCCCCATCTCTGCTTTCTCAGAGTGGCCACATTTAGCATTACAGCGGCTTAGGGAGTAGTGGGAAGCTTTTGTAGTAGACATCAAGATGATAGACAGTAATAGAACATTGGTGCTGATGATCCATAATTCTGTTTGCCCATATTGGACACTGTGGGGCGGCATCATAGGGGCATACCTTGTGTGGCATCACAGCCTATGTCCTCCCATGAATGAAACTCACAGAACATGTAGGGCATACTTATGTGCTCCAGCACCCATACACTCCACATGCCTCCTTTGGAGGGTCCTTCCTTCCATCAAGTTGAACATGAAGCCTCTTTGTAAGTCTTCTCTCCAAATAAAAATAATACATCCTTCTTTAAAGAAAAATGGAAAAGGTAGTTGAGAATTGAACATCTGTTGGAACCATCTCTTCTCAATTTTCATGTTTCTCAATTCAGACTTAGTGTAAATGATGCAGAGACACTGACAGGAAGCTCCCAGTTTGCTCCATGTGCTACAGCTCAGTCCTGGTTCGATGTGTGTATTCCTTCTGTGTCCTGCCCTAACTGTTGATTCACTTTTTGGAGTTGGGAATTTTGGGGAGATCACCAATGTAACTCAGTGAATTAACAAGAAACTAGGCCAAAGAGACCCAAAGGAAGTCAAAGAACCGGCACAGGTAAGTTAGGTGCTATGGCAGAAACAATTGGGACTCACCAACTGTCCATGTACTTCTCTGAATCCCCTAGTCTTCTTTGCAGTCAAGTTAGGTCACGTGACTAATTCTGCCCTATAGACTATGTGCAGAAAGTATATATGGCACTTCTGGGTTGAGTTAGTTAAGAGTTGCTAGGCATCCAATCACATTCTCTTTCTACTCCAGTGGACTTGAAGACCACAGCTTCCAAGTGCTGAAGCAACAAAATAAACTCCACTCAAGCCACGATAGACATCTTTTCTCTTCCTGTGTTCCTTGGTTCCTAGAGGCTCTTGGACTTTCTGGTCTCCCTACCCTCCTGCCCCCATTCTTTACATTACGTCTTTCCTTGTTAGGGAGGCTGACAGTAGCAGCTGACAGAGATATACACTTATGTGTGAGTAATGTGAGACTCAGAGACATACCAATCAATGTAGAATTGGTCTCTGAGACATAATTTCAGGTTCTCCTATGTTTCCTGTGTCTCTGTGAGCCCCATGCTGTTACAGAGGAACCCTGTTATGCCTTTTCTATTTCACGACTAGTCCTTTAACTAGAAATAATGTAATTTTAATTTTTCTCCAAGGGAATGCCCATCTAATCAGATTTCATACAGTACTAAGTCTTTGTCCTCCATTATCTACAATTAATGATAGAAAATATTTATATTTCAATAAATTTAAGAGTAATTTATTTGCCCTTGTTTTTCCAAGCTAATCAAATATCATTTTCATTTTTCTGATGTTTATTTACAACTGAGAAAATCCTTAGCCCTAAGTCAAGATCAAAATAAATGTATAATAAAGTCTTACATAATATAGGTTTCATCAAAAGAATTATTGTTTAATTCACTGATTATGAAAAATTAGTCTTCTACATTCTCTTACTTGTATCCCAAACTGAGATTCCTCCACAGTCCAGCAGAAGTAGAGACCTATTCATACAACAGTTGAACAAATAGGAGCTTCTGGGCCCAGCCACAGATGTCTGGTTTTATATAAAATACGGATCTAAGTCCTGGCTCTATTTTCAACCATGAATTCCCTGATGGTTCCTGGTGTGTTCTTCTGGCTGCTACTACCATCGCTAACTTCACAACAAGAACATCAGGATCCCAAGGACACTGCGTCTCCTTGATTTGTCAAGGGACCCTGCCTGGCCTGGCTTCCTGATGGCATCCGCATTGGTCATTGTCTTCTCCTCTCATCCCAACCCTCCCCCCCTTTTCCAGCTGTCCATATATTACCACTCGCCAGATCCTTGTTATTATTGTTCTTTGAGGTCCTTTCTGAATAAGGAATGGGCAAGTTTACAAGTTAAACCTTATGGGATTGAATTTTCAAGTTGTGAACCCAAACCTTTTAATGATTACTGTTCCAAATGTAGCTTCCTGCCCTCATGAAAAAAAACCAAAAACAACAACAACAAAAAAACATTGTCCCCAAAGACATTTGGACATCAAGTAGCTATTGCCAAAGAATATATTGTTGGTGATTTAAGTGTAAGGGAACCAGAAACATATGGTTTACATTTCCTTTTAAATGAGCATGGTCTTCAAAATGAAGGGAATAAATGAATTATTTGGCAATATTCAGTGTAGAGGTGGTCAATATTAAAGTAGTTGAAAGGTGAGCTGGAGAACCAGACCTACTTTCAGGATTTTCCATCCCTGAGAAGCAAGGTGCTGCAATCATGGTTCCGTTAAGGCCACTTCCCAGCTGTGAGACCTGTCATGCAACGCAAGCGCTGGCATGGACTAGAGACCGTCACTGTGCAAAGGCATTATGAGTGATGGCTCATCACTCAGATGCATTTAACACTTACATATACGGGGTTTGTAAATGCAAGACATAACACTAATGGAAGTATTAAACATCTGAAGCCATTATAATTATCAGTTACCAGCCCAGTCTTTGTAAACAGAGAGGTCTGGTTTCAAATCCTAGCTAAGCGAACTTGACCAAATCCCTTTGCTTTTCTGGGCCTGTGTCCTCCTCAGTCTGAGCATTAAATAAGACGATGTACATAAAGCGCCAGGTTTAGACCTTCAAACATTCACTACTCTGCATAGTTATTTGATCCTCAATAGAGGGAAAAGTGAGTTTTTGTCACTATTGCAAGAACAATGTTTATAGCATTTCCTGTGTCAGACCCAATCTGACATGGTGTACGCTTCCAAGTGTTACAGAATGTGTAGGGCTTTGTGAGCGGTCTGATATAACAAGCACCTTTAGACCATCAGGTTGTTTTTTCAAGCTAATCAAATTTTATTTTCTTTTTTTGATGTTTGTTTAGTTATCATCAATTACATGTTTTCCTTAGATTTTTGTCACATACAAAAAGACAAACCAGAAATAAGGAGACCAAAAATGCCGCAAACACAGGGGACGAAGTCACCTAAAACATGTGATATTGCTCCATAAATACCAGTATCTCAGAATAAGCAAGAACAATATCACAGAGGATGTAAAATCACAAAGAGGCTACCGATACGCCTGTGCCAAGCTGTGGGGGGACACAGATGGAGTGAGGCAGTGGGAGGTATAGGCTGATGCTGTGGGCTGTCTTTGTATCATAAACATTTGGTGGACTAGTGAAAGTTAAAATCTAAGTTGGAAATTATTATAAGAAATATTGAGCAGCCCTTACGTGCAGGACAGTAAGCAAGTAAGGGCCAGGAATTCAGACATTGAGATGAGCCAGCCAGGACCTGCAGTCAACAGACAGAATTCAAGAAAGTCTTGTAGACTTCCGGCCAAGATGGAGGCATAGGTGGACGCACTGTGCCTCCTCGCACAACCAAGATAGGGACAACAACGATATAGAAACAAGATAACAACCAGAACTGACAGAAAATTGAAGTGTATGGAAGTCGGACAACCAAGGATTTAAACATAGACACTTTCATCCAGACCGGTAGGAGGGGCGGAGCCGGGCCGGGCAAGG
>CM052540.1:120158455-120251269 GCA_028533065.1 Trachops cirrhosus | reverse complement strand
CTTATGACACATGGACTGAAGTAAAGGGGGGGAATGTGGGTGGGAGAGGGTGTTCAGGGTGGAGGGGAATGAAGGGGGGATAATAGGACAACTGTAATAGCATAATCAATAAAATATATTTAAAAAAAAAGAAAGTCTTGTAATAAAAGCAACATTATATGATGAATAACCTGCCATCTAGCTCTGTAAGGAAAAGGAAAATTTTCCTTCTACTTCTAAACTTGTGTGAGTTGGCAGCTTTTTTGACATCTGGTCCTGGTGCATTTCTCTGTCATTCTAAAACAAGCCCAGGTCCCCAGGGAAAGGGACCTTAGCTGGCCCCAAAGCATTCTCACAGCCTTGGTTTGTTGGTTACTTTAATTACCTATAGTACTTGGCTCTTTCACCATCACTGTACCCATAACAGGTAATGTAATACTTCTTTCTGCTACCCGGCCAAGGTTCCTTCTCTCTTCCTTCTCTTTGTCATTATGCTACCCCCTCCTTCTGACCCAAGCAGGTTGCCTTAGAACTACCTTGGACTTATTTCTCTGCTTCATTTCCCATGATGCTAAATTGCCACATCCTGTTGACTTAAAAAATTATTGAGATATAATTCACATATAAAACTTGCTTATTTAAGGTGTACAATTTGATGGCTTTTAGGATAGCCACAGATATGTTTGACCATCACCACAGCCAACTTTAGAACATTTTCATCATCTCAAAAAGAAACAGTTTCTTTTTAGCTATTATCTCTGTACTCTCCCATACCCCCATCTACCCCCCCTGACCCCTTGCCCTCCAGCTCTAAGCAACCACTATACTTTGTGTCTCTAGTAGAGTTGCTTATTCTGGACTTTCATATGAATAAAATCATGTAATATGTATTTGGGGTGGGGGCTGACCTCTTTCAACTAACTTAATGTTTTCAAGGTTCTCTCATGATGTAACATGTGTCAGTATTTCATTCCTTTTTATGGCCAAATAATATACCACCTTCTGTTTCATTCGTGAGTTGATGGACATGTGGTTTGTTTCCTCTTCTTCGAGGTCAGGAGCAATGCTGTCGTAAACATTCATGTGCAAGTGTTTGTGTGGACACAGACTTTCACTTTTCTCAGGCAGATTGCTGGGTCATATAGCAACTCTACATTTAATTGTCTTAGCAACTGCAAGGCTGTTTTCCAAAGCAGCCGCACCATTTTCCTTTCCCACCAGCAGTGTACGAGGATTCCATTTTCTCCACCTCCTCTCCAGTACCTGTGACTGTCTGACATTTTTGTTCTGGCTATCCTGTTTACTTCCAAAGTATTCTTTTTATCTAACCTAGAGAATATCTCCCTTACCTAGACCTTTCTATTCTTTCCCAATGTTGCCATCCTAGTGTAGCACCTTGTCACCTCATGGAGAATTCTGGAGCCTAAACTGATTTTTATTTCTCCCCTATTCAAATCACACTGCCCAGTCCTGCCAAACTCTGTATGTGAAGCATGCATTCATCTCTGTTTAATATTCCTCGGGTTCCTTTAGTGGCTTCTGTTCCTCTCACACCAACTCTGGACACCTCTTGTTGGCTGTCCAGGTACCTGTGGAAAGTCTGGCCCTGCCCTCCCACCTCACCACAATCCTCACTCTCCCTGACCAAATTCTCAGGCAGCTCTCACTCTCCTCCTAGAAGTGCTGCTGCCTGCTCGGTTTTGCCTCCTCAGCCTTGGGCTTCTCACTGTGAATGTCCCTTTTCCTCTTTTCCTTGACCAAAAACCACCAGAGCTTCCAAGATCATTTCTCTGAATCTTGATTCGTTCTTTCCCCTGTCCCAGAGGTGGGTGTGGCCAATCTCGTGTCCAAGACATAGGCCCCTCTTATACTTTCTCCCTGGAATGAACATCTGAGCCCAGTGATAGTAGGATTGAAAAATGGTGCCAGTGGCCTTCTGAAAAGACTCTTCTTTCATTTCTTTAATTCAGATCCCTGATTCAGCCTTGAATTAGAAGCCTGACCCTTCCATGACCTGATGCTTTACCTCTTTTCTTGAGTCTATAATCAATCCCCTTAAATTACCAATATGTTTCCTTTTTTTATTTGCTTGTATTAGTCAAAATCAACCTTTACTGATTAAACCTGATCATCCTAAAAGATACATCAAGCACAATGGTATTAGTACGAAAAGTTTCTTTAGCATTTGCTACACATCAGTACTGTGCAAAACTCTTCACAATCACCCTCTGAAGTAAGGAACATTGTGTCTCCCTTTTATGCATAGAGAAACTGTATCATTGAGGAGGCAAGAAACCTGTCCCAGGTGACACAGCTTATTAGATTATAGGTCGATGCTTAGTTCCCAGGTATGTGCCCCGAGCTGTCATGCTGTTAGGCTGCCTGTGGCATCTGCCCGGCAGCCAGTGAGGACACTTCTCCACCGAGCGCCTTGTGTGTGCTTTGGTATTGAGCATAGTTCACATTGCTCTGATGGCACTTAATCAAACTCTATCTTGTATTATAATTGTTTGTGTGTGTATGTGTCTTAACTTCCTTAGCCCAGAATCTAGTGTATATTAGAGGTAAACAATAAATATTTCTGAATGAATAAATAAATACATAGTTGCATCTGTAGAAGACCAAATAAAATTTCCAATTTTAATTGGCGTAGTAAATGCTATAGCGGAGCAAGGACAGAGATCACATCCTGGCAAAGTTGAGGGCAGCCATCCTTTTTCTGTGACCATATCTATAATTTTTTCTTTAAAAAGTTTGTCATATTATTACAAAATACTGATCTCCTTTTCAGTACTTTACACAAAAACCTTTAATAGTGGATTGTTGTTTTGGTCACCAAGGTTATTTTAATTAAATTCAGGTGTTAGCAAATACTTGTGTCAGAATTTCTCCCAAGTTATATAATTGTCCAGTGGAGCAAACTGTTTTTCTATCAGGGTCTCTATGCTGAGGTATTTCCTCCTTTAAAAAAAAAGTATTTTCTTCCTTTTCATCTTGCTTCTCCTAGAGCAGAACAAATCTCCTCTCTCCTTGTACCCCTAACATGACATCCTGGAGAGAACTGAAGGAGAAACAGTCCCCAAAGTAACGACCCTTCGGTGAGAGTAAGCATGGAGGGCGGGCAGCAGCCCAGCTGCACTGGCTGACGCTGGCCTGGCTGGCTGATCCCAGGCAGAATGAAGCAGGTGGCACAGGCCAGCACAAATATGTCAGTGAGGACCTTGTACTGTTCCCACAAACTGTGTGAGTTATCTAATTGAGTCAATTTTTTAAAATTTCTATGGAAAAGATGCAAAATCTAACTTTTCCTTTTGAAGATCCCCAACTGCTACCATTCATTCTCCAGGCTTTGATGGTCTATGACTTTTGCCGCCTTCCTCTAAGGTCCTGGTACACCTTTTCATGTTTCAGGTCCCCCCTGGGAACGTGGAATGCTTTAAGATGCCCCTATCAGATTAAGTATGTAATAGAAAACCAACGAGAACTCTGCAGAGATGGTAAAGTGGAAGCGATCCTGTAACTGGAGACAGAGACGGAGGCAAAAGGCTGAGGCAGACCAGGGAATCAGGTAACTTCAAGGGAAACTGAGATGAGTTAAAGATCAATGAGGAGAACTAAAGCCTTGGCTGGTGTGCTCAGTGGACTGATTGCTGGCCTAAGAACCAAAGGGTTGCTCGTTCAATTCCCAGTCAGGGCACATGCCTGGGTTGCAGGCCAAGTCCCCAGTAGGGAGGACTCAAGAGGCAACCACACACTGATGTTTCTCTCCCTCTCTTTCTCCTTCCCTTCCCCTTTCTAAAAATAAATAAAAAATAAATAAAATCTTTAAAAAATGAGGAGAACTAAAGAATTGAAGATAACAGAAATTATCTTTCATTTCAAAAAGTGAATATATTCTATACACTGGAAAAGTTTTTTTTGGTTCATTTAAAATCCTTTCTCAACATTAATATAAGCAGAGTAGTTCTTAAGAGAGGCATGCTAAGTATCAAAAATAACATGGACTTCAGGGCACAAAGAGCTGGATGTAAACCCTGGCTCTGCCACTTCTTAACTCACTGTTCTTGAGTAAATTGCTTTTGTTTGCTATACAACAGAGACAAAAACAGCTGCCTGCAGGGCTATCAGAAGGGGTAATAAGGTGCACGTCTATGAAGTACTTCCTTCAGTGAGCAGCACTTAGTAGTTGCTCACCATATGACAGCAACATATGTGTCTTCTACCACCGCTCTGCTGACTTGGTCTCGGGCCTCTCCTTCACGATTAATGAAGTGAGCGTGATTGAGTAACCATGTCTGATGCAAAGAGAGATGGTAGAGGAAGTTAAAAGATCAGGTAAAAGGCTTCTATGATAAAGAACATTTTTTTAAAGACAATATATTTCTCTAGTGTGGAGTATTCATGGCACTGCAAAAGTAACTGAACATCTCTCTTGTAAGATGTGATGTAACTATATACATTTCAGACACAATTACAGACCAAGTACCTCAAAAAGTGTGGAGGCTGCCCAGTTTGTAGGTATATAATGACCTCAGTACAGTTCTAACAATGTTAATTCTGGCTAACTTGAAATATCTGATACTCGGGAAAGCCAACTGTAGTCCCAGAAAGAAAAAGAATGTTTGAAGCTGTGGTGAGTTTATGTTATGCTGAAAATAAAAGGGGCAAGTTAAAATGAACCTTATTATCTAAACCAAAGCTCTTTATTAATCTGCAAATAAATCAACAATCAACTTTATAATATGAGTTATGAAGCCACTAGATAATAGTTGGAAAACTGGTTACATAGTCAGAGCCAAAAATCATAGGAAAAAATAGACCTTTGATATTATCTTAAAAGACAGATTTAATTTGGACTTGAGCATTTAAATTATATGCAATCATTTAATCTTCTCCAGCTCTCTAGTGTTTGAAAATTTTTCTTGGCCTTAATAATAACATTTTTACAGCTGATTTTATGCTAATAAACATAACTTCCATGGAAACAACTAGAGATGAAACAACTAGAGAGGAAGAAGCAGTATTCTTTAAAATTGTTTATCAAATTTGCAACTTTTTTTTACATGATCATTTATGGGGGGTGATCCAAAAAACCCAGAATAATCTTCTGCAGGGTGAGCCCCTTGTAGTACAGCCTTCCCCTAGTAGGTGAGTGTTTCAGGAACCCATCTGTATCAGTGCACTAGCTGGCATTGTTGAGAGAGGCTGCGTTTGGCTTCAGTGAATTTTTTAAAGGACCTTTTCAATGTGTTTGCCCACTGGGTGATTTATGTGTGTACCTGCCCAAACTGTGCTGAGTGTTCAGTGATTTTTGACCAAAAATGGCATGAACCCTAAGCCCTACCCTCCCTATTCACCTGATGTTGCCCCAACCAACATTTTTGCTTACCCTGATGAAAAAAAGTCCTCAAAGGGAAACATTTTGCTGATGTGGAAGAGGTGAAACAAAAATACAGCAGAAGCACTAAAAGGCATCAAAATTGACAAGTTCAAAAACTGTTTTGAGCAGTGAAAAAACATTTCAACAGGTGTATTATATCAAATGGACTTTGAGGTGACTGAAGTTTAAACATGTAAGAATAAATACACAATTTTTATAAATAAATTCTGTTTTTTGAGGGAGTCCTCCCTTGTATAATTTATCAGGTATTGCCAGAGAATAAGCTGCTCCACCTAAGTGCATTTTGCAAGCAGGAACCAAAACAGTTTTTTTTTTAACTTAACTACTTATTGAGCAAATCTGGTACATTTGTTGAGCTTGACCTGGATGACTCAGAGTAATCATTCTGAATATCTAGAAGGTAGAGAAGTGATACATTAGAAAAAGGGCAGGATCAGGAGATCGAGTTGTAAATAACTATATCTGTAAACTTGGACGAATTAATCATCTGAGTCTTGATTTTCTCACATTTAAAATTAGGGGTTGATTTCTCAGGTCTGCCAAGAACTGAAATCCTTTACTTCTGAGATCAATTATGAGATTGTGCTCTGAAGTTTCATGCTGTAGTGAAACCCATGTCCTCATTTTACTTACCCATCAGCAGCATTTAAAACAATCTATCACTCTCTCTCCCTTGAAACGCTTCCTCATGTAGGTTCCAGGACTCTATACACGTCTGGTTTTCCTCTTAACATTGTTGGCCTCTCCTTTTCTGTGTTTTTTTTCTTTTAATCCTCCTCTTCTTCCAAAATCTAAATATTGGAGTGCACACATCTTTCCTAGATTATTTCACCCAGTTCTATGGCTAAAGCCATAAAAATATCCCAGCTGTTGGTAACTCACATATTGATATGTATAGTCCTAAGGTCTCCCTGGTTTTCCAGACAACCTACTCAACATTTCCATTGGAGTATCTATTGGGCTGACCAAAAAATTCATTTGGTTATTCCCATAAGATGACTCTGGCAGAATTTACTTATATTTAACTTCACTCGAAACAATTTTGTTAGATTGTACTGTGACAACTGTCCTATCAGCATGTATTTTAAAAAACTTATCAAAATTGTTGAATTTTTGTGTAGCCATTTTAGTATTGAAGATAGAAGAAAATACACAACATCTTTGGGGCATACTGAAGTCTGTCCAGAAAGTATCCAGTCAGGTAATATGAAAAATAGAGATATTTATTGAAGAAAATGCAAGATACAAGAAACATTGTACATAGGACAATGGCGCCTCAGTCCCCTTCAAACAAGGCACCTTGGGACCTCACACAGTTCTCTCAAACACCATCAGCTTCCCCATCATCTTTTCTTGAATTTCATTGACAGTCTGAAATCTCTTCCCTTTCAAAGGTGATTTCAGTTTTTGGAAAAGCTAGAAGTTGCAGGGCACCAAATCTGGGCTCTATGGGGGCTTAGTCACCTGGGTGATTTGAGATTTTGCCAAAAAACTGCATGAGACGTGATGCATGAGCAGGCATGTTGTCACGATGAATCTGCCAATCACCAGTTGCCCATAGCTGCAGCCTTCTGAATCATCTGAATACTTTCCATGGAGGAATGTTCAAGCTTAATGCAAAATTTGATGCAGATTTGTTGCTCTACTTGCTCAGTCATTTTGAATGTGACAGCTACACAGTACACATGCTCACTCAAGGGCATCTGTTGCCCTCACTGACTAGTACAGTGATGTCATTGTTCATGCATGTGCATTCCAGTCCACTCTCGTTGGCTGCCAGGTTATATAGATTTTGTATAAATCAATCTTGTTATATTAACAATGGTTGGACTTTTTCCAGATAGACCTCATATTATGCTTATCATTTCAAGAAAGGTAAAAACACAACTGAAACACAAAAAAAGATTTGTACAATGTATGAAGAAGGTGCTGTGACTGATTAAACGTGTCAAAGTGGTTTGCAAAGTTTCATGCTGGAGATTTCTCATTGGATGTTGCTCCATAGTTGAGTAGACCTGTTGAAGTTGATAGTGATCAAATCAAGACACTAACTGAGAACAGTCAGTGTTCTCAATTGTCACTAATTGTAACAGTCAATGTTACACCACGTGGGAGATAGCCACCATACTCAAAATATTCAAATCAATAAAGTTATTTGTGAAAATGAAAAAGGTCTTTTATTTTATGGAAAAAACTAAATGGATTTTAGTTTTGGCTGACCCTGTGATAGGCATATCAAAATCAATGATCTAAATAGAACTTGTGATTTTCCTTCACATACCTAATTCTTACCAGGAAATCTAGATGTCAGTAAATGGCACTTCCTTTTATCCTGTTTCTCAGGTCAGAGATTTGGAGTCAGTGTTGGCTCCTCCCCTTCACTCACATTCTAGATCAGATCCTCTTGATTCCACTTTCAAAATATTGTGTATCTGAAATCCAATCGCTTCTCAATAGTTTCAAGTGACATGACCCTTGCCCAAGATATCATCATCTGTTTCCTTGAGATGGTCTCCTAACTAGTCTCCATCTACAGCAGAGTGAGCCTTTCAAAATAAAACCTCATTATATCTTTCCCTGCTCACAACCTTCCAATAGCTTCCTGCAACAAAGAGAAGAGTATCCTAAATCTTGACCTGGCCCTAGATGATTCAGCACTCGACTCCACCTTCCCTCATCTCTCACTCCTCTCCAGCCACACTCACTGCTTTGCTGCTTCTTTAATTCAGTGAGCATTCTCCTTGTTCTTCCTTCTGCCTGTCTCTCCAGATCTTTGCATGGTTTGCTTCCTCACTTGTTTAAATGGCACTTCTTCAGAGAGCTCTTCTCTAGCCATTCTATCTAAAATTGCAGCTACCCCAGTTGCACCATTCTCTTTCTTTACTGACTTTTTATTTCTTTAAAACATTTATTTCTACCCAGTACTATTGACTTGTTTGTGGGTATACTGTCTGTTTCTCCTGACTAGAGTGTCATCTTCATGAGGGCAGGGACTTGGCTGTTTTGTTCACTACTATATCTCCAGCACTTTCATATTGCCTGACATTAAGTAAGAGCTCCATATACATTTATGAAGTGGATTAGGAAAGTATTGGACTGTTTGCATCTAATTTATACTGTCCCAGAATGTTTGTGAGCATAATGTTTGACAATCTCCTTCTCAGTGTGCTAGCTTCTACTCCTACTCCCATCTTTTTACAATCTGTTCGTGAACTGTGGTTATAACCTACAAAAAATTCCAGTGTTTCCAAGGGATAAGCAAATAAACTTGTTAGGACAGTGAGATTGATTTTATGTCTAATGCTGCATTAATAGTTTCTGTTTGTAGAAAGAAGAGGCCTGAATGGGAGCCAGAAGCTTGGATTTCTGGTTATTACTTTTTAACCAACCAGCTGTGTGTTGGGGGAGAGTCACAGTACTTCCCATCCTCTCCTCTGACCTGAAGATGCCTCACATGGCTGATGGAGAGCAGAGTACATAAATTTGTGACACCTATGTCTATCACTACTGGGAAGGGTTTTTTTTTTCTTTCAGATTTTGGGATGAGTGAAAGATTTGTTTACTTGAAGCGATATAGTAGTTGATTGGATTTCAGGAATCTTACATTCATTAACTTTATAGAAGATTTATTGGGCATATGCTATGCCAAGCAGCCTACTAGACACTATAAAAAAAATGGTGACTAAAACAGCCCTTATCTTTGCTGTCAAGGAGTAAACAGTTCGGTGATAAAACAGGCTTCAAACAAGGAATAGCGGGCCAGGAGGCCAGTTAAGAGGCTTTTGCAATGCTGCAGGTCAGGGATGACATTTGTTTGGCCTGGGGGCAGAGACAGGCATGGAGGAGAGAGAAAAGAAGAGAGATATTTTGGAGACAAAACTGATAAAACTTGGAATTAATTGGATGTGAGGAATGCAGAGAAGGGTAAGCCTGGGTAACGCCCCAAATTTAGTGATTGATTGGATGTGAGGAATGAGGAAGAGGGAGGAAACATGGCTAACTCTCAACTTTCTGGTTTGAGCAGCTGTGGGTGGGAGTAGTGATGCCATTTCCCAAGACAAAAGACACTAGAAGAGGAGCAGATGTGGTGGCAGGACAAAGGATGAGTGCAGTTCATGTCCAGGAACCTGTGAGACAGTCGATGAGCATATCAAGGAGCAGGTGAGCACCTGGGTTGAGATTGGGAACACAAATGTAGGATTTGTCAGCATATGTGTGATATTTGGACCTATGGGACAGGGCGACATCACAGAAGAGAGGGAGCACAGAATCAGAATAGAACAGGGCTCAAAACCATGCTTGAGGAATACCTACACTTAATATTCAGGTAGCAGAGAACATTGAGCAGAGGTGTCTGAAAAGAGGAGCCAGAGAGGAAAAAACCAAGAAGAGGTGGGTCCCAGAGTGGTCAACTGTGATGCATGCAGCACAGAGACAAAGCTGCATCATCATGTTGAAAGCAGAGGTGCCTCTAATGTGCAGCCCGTGTTGAAACCACGGTTCTGATTCTGGTATATCAGGCTTATTGACCTTAGGATACTGCTGAGTTTAGGTTCTGATGAATTTCAATCCAGGCCCTCAAGCTAACATATTAAATATGGAGTCTCAAATTAGAGCACCAAAATAAAGAAATTTGGCATGATTTGATCTTATATGTGGTCTAACACCCTTGAATCTATTCCTCTCTGTGCTTTCCAGACTTCTGCTGATACAACATTGAAAGAGCATAGGTGTGTAGGCTCTCTTCCTGGAGATCTATTTTGGGATCACATTTTGAGCCTGGAGGCAATGAGTAATGGGTGGGTGAGATCTGAGAATAAGTATCCCTTTTTCAAGGCAACTTCTCCAGAAGAGGTAGAAAGGTTTTTTTCTGCAAGGAAAGGTGTCCCTCAAACAGAATAGCAAGTTCCTTCCAAAGGTAAAAAAAAGGTCAGAGGGAGCTGATAGTGTGAAATTCTCAGCTTTGTCTATTTCTGTCCAAAATCTCCATCCCTACTTGGAAAATTACAAGACACTGAAGCAGGGAATTAAAGAAAGGACAAATAAATGGAAGCACACACCGTGCTCATAGAGAACCGGAAGAATTAACATTGTTAAAATGTCCATACCACCCAAAGCAATCTGTATATTCAATGCAATTCTTATCAAAATACCAATGATGTATTTCACAGAACTAGAACAAATGACACAAAAATTTATAGGAAACCTCTAAAGACTCAGAATTGCCAAAGCAATCTAGAGAAAGAACAAAGTTGAAGGAATCATGCTACCTGACATCAAGCTATATTACAAGGCCATAGTAATCAAGCAGCATGGTACTGGTTTAAAAACAGACACATAGACCAATGGAACAGAAAAAAAAGAGCCCCCAAATAAAACCACACCTTTGTACTCAATATCTGACAAAGGAGGCAAGAGCACACAATGGGATAAAGAGGGTCTACTCAATAAATGTTTGTGGGAAAATTGGACAGATATATGCAGAAAAATGAAACTAGGCTACCTTCTTACACCATATACAAGAATAAACTTGAAATGCATAAAAGACTTAAATATATGACTCAAAACCATAAAACTCATAGAAGAAAACACAGTCAGTAACATCTTGAACATTTGTTGTAGCAATATTTTTTCCTGATATATCTCCTTGGGCAAGGGAAAGAAAAGAAAAAATAAATGGGACTACATCAAACTAAAAAGTTTTTACACAGCAGAGGAAACCATCAACAAAATGAAAAGACAGCCCACTAAATGAGAGAACATATTTGCCAATGATACATCTGATAAGGGGTTAATATACAAAATTTATAAAGAACTCACACAACTCTACACCAAAGCAACAAACAACCCAATTAAAAAATGGACAAGGGGCCCTGACTTGTATGACTCACTTGGTTGGGCATACTTCTGCAAAGCAAAGGGTCGCTGGTTCAATTCCTGATCAGGACACATACCTGGGTTTCAGGTTCAGTCCTGTTGTTGGGGCAAGTATGAGAGGCAACCTATCGATGTTTCTCTCTCACATCACTATTTCTCCCCCTCTCTTTCTCCCTCCCTTCCCCTATCCCTAATAATAAATATATAAAAATCTTTAAAAAATGGACAAAGGACCTGAATAGATACAAAGAGAATATACAGATGGCCAATAGACATATGAAAAGATGCTCACCATCACTATCATCAGAGAGATGCAAAATAAAACCACAATGAGATACCACCTCACACCTGTCAGAATGGCTGTCACCAATACATCAACAAACAAAAAGTGTTGGTGAGGATGTGGAAGAAAGGGAGCCCTTATGTGCTGTTGGTGGGAATGTAGATTGATGCAGCCACTATGGAAAACAGTATGGGGGTTTCACAAAAAGTTAAAAATGGAACTGCCTTATGACGAAGCTTTTTCACTTCTGGGTATATGTCCTAAGAAACCCAAAACACTAATTTGAAAGAATATATTCATCTTTGTGTTCACTGCAACATTGTTTACAATAGCCAAGCTACGAAAGCTACCAAAGTGGCCCTCAATAGATGAGTGGATAAAAAGTGGTGGTACCCATACGTATACAATGGAATATTATCTGGCCATTAAAAAAGAACAAAATCTTACCATGTGTGACAGCATGGATGGATCTAGAGGGTACTATGCTAAGTGAAATAAGTCAGTCAGAGAAAGACAAATGAAACCATATAATTTCATTTATTTGTGGAATCTAAAGAACAATATAAATGAACAAACAAAACAGAAACACTTGTAGATATAGAGGACAGACTGATGGTTGTTAGAGGGGAAGGGACATTGGGGACTGGGTAAAAAGGTAAAAGAATTGAAGAGTACAGATTGGTAGCTACAAAATAGTTATGGGGATATAAAGTACAGCATAGGGAATGTAGTCAGTAATCTAATAAATCTGTACGGTACCAGGTGGGTACTGGAAATATCATATACTTCTTAAAGTATATGATTGTCTGACCATTGTGCTGTGTATCTGAAACTAATACAAAATAATATTGAATATAAACTGTAATTGAAAAGAATTTAAAAATAAATCTATCAAAGTCTAAGTCTAAACCAACTAACAAACAACGCCCCCTCCAATATCCCCATCAGCATCCTCAGCAGCCTCAGCATCCCACTCCTTTCCACACAGTGCCCTCACGTTAGCATTACAGACCTGGTGGGGTGGCACATTTAACTGACATTGCAAGTCTGGGCCTAATCTAAACTATGTTAACTTGAAGGTAGATAAAGGGACTTATTTTTTAAGGTGACAACAGAAATTTTCTGACTGTCCACTTATACCTTGAGATGGGAGTTTAAGCCTTAAATAATCTTTTTCTTATTGGCTCTCTCCATGGCAGTCAAAAGATGCCCTAATGATTCACAGTCCTCACAATTACCATTGTCACCATAATTGCTAAATCTTACAGCCGCCCCATCTCCCAATGCCTCGCTTTCCACCTACAATCCATCCTATGCCACCATTGGTGAGAATTTGAGTAAGCACTGCTCCAGCAGGGTGATATCCATGTGCTCTTCAGATATGTGAGCTGCCCAAACCATAGTCACATTTTGAGCATCTATTTCCTATGACAATTCCTAATAAAAATTATTGTATCAGGTCCCAACAAAAAATAGCTCACGTAATCCATGGGTTTAATTGGAGAGAATTTAACAAAGGGGGTGTTTCTGGTGGTAGGATTAAGCGATACAGCAAGGAATTGTTATATATGGAGACTAGCAACAGTGAGAAATCATTTCCACACTTAGACCTGAATGGGGCAAGAGGAAATGGTTTTAGCAGAAACTGGGGAAACTGGGACTGTGAATGAGAGCCATCAGCAGAAGCTGTGGCATAGACAAGCTCAGCCCTTGCTAGAACCATAGTGCTGAGGTACAGATGAAGCCAGGAAGGAGAAATACCTCAACTTTTCCCTATCTCTGCCTTGTGATCTCTTGACCATGCCTCCCATTGATCAAACCCACCTGGACTCAGAGGTCCAGAGAGGCTGGTTGATGGAGTTAATAGGGATCAGCCTCTCAGACCATCGAAACGGGCAAAGATTGAATTAGGGGATGGGGAACTGAGAATAATTAGCCCAGGATATCAATCTCCTTCTCAAAAGCTGCTACAGGAGCAGCACAGATCCTTATGAAATCTCTGTTGATCTTGGCATTTGCTACCTGTGAAGTTATCTTTGGCCACTGATGGATGCTCCCTGGAAATGGGAATTTTTTAAAAATGTATTATTCTTGAATATTTTGATACTGTCAGTCCATGGGAAAAGCTTTTTAGTGAGGTGGTATGAGAACCCCAGAGGGAAATGGAATTATTTAACTCTTAGTTTGCTGTTCAGTTCTCTGCCTGAACTCCAGAAGTTTCTGTTTTGCCTTTGTGTAGTGATCCTGATTTACACAAATGCCGATGCCTCACTTGATACCCACTAAACATCTTTTGGCCTCTGAACAGGCTGAGTGAGATGCTAATTACAGGGAAGCGCTCAGTGAAACTCCCGTCTCCTGAAGGTATAGGAAATGGGGTAGAGTGGTAATTTTAGAGAAAATACTAGAGAAGTGAGGGTGCAGTTGGCAGGTCTGAGCTCCATTTTGGGGTAAACTTCATTGCTTTTCTGTGGCTCATAAATTGTGACAAATGATATCACACTGAAAATGCTTTCTCTACATTCTTAGATTAAAATAATGTTTGGCACTACACATTTTCCCTGAGGTTTAGCTTTGAGCTTCCTCTTTGTAGGTGTTTTATTTATATCCCGAGGCAAGAATGACTGTACTAAACATTTTTTTCCCAAGGGTAGCAAAGACTGACTGCTAATTGTCTTCCAAGGTCTTTTTGTTCTCTCCTACTTTCAGTAATAGAAATCCCCCTATATTTGTGACAGTATGGATGGAACTGGAGAGCATTATGCTAAATGAAATATGCCAGTTGGTAACAGACAAATACAATATGATCTCACCTTTAAGTGGAACCTAATCAACAAAACAAACAAGCAAGCAAAATATAACCAGAGACATTGAAATTAAGAACAAACTGACAGTAACCAGAGGGGAGGTGGGAGGCGATAATGGGGGGGTGGGGAAGGGTTTTCAGGAACAACTATAAAGGACACAGGGACAAAACCATGGAGGGGTGGGATCAGAGGAGGGAGGTAGGGATGGCTGGGGTAGGGAGGACTGGTGGGAAAAAAAGGCAGACAACTGTACTTGAACAACAATGAAATACAAAAAAATAATAAAAAGAAATTTAGAGACAAATCATGTTTTCCTTAGATCTAGATATGGCTATATGATTTCCTTACCATGGGAATACGGACAAAAAAAGACATGTGCAACACATATGCATCACTTTTTTAAGTGTTGTTCTACTACAGTTGTCCCAATTCCTCCATTGCTCTCGCCTACCCCTAGCTCCCACAGTCAATCCCCACCCTGTTGTCTCTGTCCATGGGTCATTTATAGCTATTTCTTGGCTACACCCTTCCCTTTCTTTCCCCCCTTATCTCTTACCCCCCTCCCCTCTGGTTGTTGCCTTCCACTTTCACTTTTTCGCATGGGCGAGGATGTGGATGTGGTGGGAGTGAGTGTTGAGCATATGGACATGAACAGCCCTCTTGGGGTATGGATGACGTCACTAAAGAGTCACCTGCGCATCTTAGATCCTCCATTTGCCTCTGGATGATCATGTGAAAAAAATGAACTTCTGTCTTGCTGGAGTCACTGCTTTTTTTAGATTCCTCTGTTACAACAGTTAAGCCTAAACCCTAACTACTACATCAAGACTCATTTGGAAGTAACATGCCAAATGACCATTTTGTGCAAATTTGTCTGAGGTTCTCCTATAATTCCCAACTTCCCACCAAACAACTGACCAAACAACATATTTTGTTGAAAATCAGGTTTTTGATTCGACTTTATGTAATTAAATGAAGAGCTGAAAAAATAAATTAGGACATATTTTACTATATTTTTTATCATTATATCTAGGATGATTTTCTCTTCTACAAGTTTTTCTTCCTCTCCTTTTTCAGTACTGTTTTCCATACTTATGGTTCCCACATCAGGTTGTTGCAAGATACTGTGGAGAAGAAATCAAGACTATCCTCCTCTTCTCTAAGGTTTGTTTTCAATTATTAAATGTGAACTGCTGAAGTTAGGCAGTGTGCTTTCTAATTTAGGAAAGAGGGCTGATTTATACACGGTTGATCTTCATTTTAAACACATTAACTTAGTGAAAGAGACTAAAATATTATATGTAATATGATAGAGTAGAAGAAATAAACTTTGGGAACTAATCATCTGAATCCCACTATTCACGCTGCAAACATTTATGAACACAACATGCTGTGAGTGTGCTGCGCTCAGTGCTTCATTAACACCAAAGCCATGATTTCTGTGACAAATACCTTTAATATACAGAAGGGAAGAGAGCAATTTGCATATATCTTACATAAGGCTACAAATAATGGGGTACAGGTTTCTGTAAAACAGCATCTCATGGGAGCTCTTGATGCACCCCTCCTCAGCTTAGAACTCCAACTGTCCACTCCCTAGATCAGAAACAGGAGCATTGTTCTGAGTAGAGATGACTAGTGTCACCTGCTTTACAAGTATGGCTTTTGGGTGCAGTCATAGTACTATTGCTTTGCACCTCACTTCTTTCCTTCCCCTCTTTCATTACACCTAATAAATAATTACAACTCTGAGATAGTTGAGGAGGGAGGGCATCAGGGAGTGACATGTTGCATCCAAGGTCGTATTATTTCCCCAAATAAATTATTTTAAGTGAGGATGGAAATAAAAGGCAGCAGAGCCTTTGGGCATTAGAGCTTCCTTATATTCCATCTACTCGGTGTCTGATGCTGGTGGTCATGGGCACAGCGGGCAGAGCCATCATTTTGGACTCATGCAATACAGCCTTATATTAGACCCACTCTCACCATCCACAGGTGTGCAGGACTCTTGATTTCATTCTCTACTTACTTGGTCAAATATTTTTGTCAGTACTCAGCCTGGTTACTGTCCTTGCCCAAGTCACAATACTGAATAGATTTTTCCTTTTGCACAGTTATATTGTGGGGAGGAAACACTTGATAAATTCTTCAAGAACTACAGAGAAAAATGACTTAAGATAAAAATGAAGAGGCCTGGCTGAGTAACTCAGTTGGTTAGAGCATCATCCCCTATAGGCCAAGGCTGCGGATTTGATCCTCAGTCAGGGTTCATACAAGAAAACAAACGAGGAATGCATAAATAAGTGGGAAAACAAACTGAGTTTTCGCTCTCTCTCTCATCAATAAATAAAAAGTAAAAAAATAAGATCAATTAAAAATCCAATTACAAAAATAAAATTCATAGATACAGAGAACGGACTGACAGCTGTTGAGGGGAAGGGGGTTGGGAGCTGGGTGAAAAAGGTGAATGGATTAAGCAAAGAAAAAAAACTCATAGACACAGATTACTAGAGGGAAAGGGGGTGGGGGGAGGTAGAAGAGGGCAAAGAGGAGATAAATGGTGATGGAAGAAGATTTGACTTGGGGTGGTGAACACACAATACAATATACAGATAATGTATTACAGAATTGTATACCTGAAACCTATATAATTTATTAACTGATGTCACCTCAATAAATTCAATTAAAAAAATAAAGAGAATGAGCATGATAATGAAGACAAATGACAGAGATTCAGTCTAAGAATTATGGCTATATCTAATGAAGGAACAAGAACAATTGAAACAGAAGAAGCAATAATTAAAAACATAAGTCTAAAAAACTTTCTTAAACTGGAAAAAAATGATTACAAATCTCAAAAGAACGTATGTTCTAATTTAAAAAATCAATGAATGAGGCTTTCTTGTAAATATATCCTAGCAATAATTGAGGATTGAATTATGAGGATAAAGAAAAAATTATTCATGTATCCTGACTGAAGTGTAACTTTAAACAGTACTTTTTCTGTAGTGTGTTAGGTAGGGTCTTCCTGGAAGCAACTCCAAGATGGGATTAGGTGTGGAAAGGATGTACTGGGGGGAAATGACTGGGAGGAAAAGGGCAGGGACCCGGAGGAGGTGGGGAGCACGTCACACAGTGATGCTGGTCTGGCCCCTGTGTAGGAGGGAGGGTAGAGAGGGGAGCTGAATAAGGAGAGTCCACCTGCAGTGCAGTATTAAGAAAGTTCCTGGCAGGCCAGTGTGAAGTCTTCCAGCCAAAGCTGTCTATCAGCAGAATCCTTTCCCAGGGCCTGGATGAAGATATCTGCCACACTCAGTCATTCATTGGCCGGGAGCAGCCCATGGGATGCAGGGCCTCAGCGTGAACAGGGTGGTACACTCAGAGCAGAATTCAGAGAGGCTCTCAATGGTATTCACTCCAGCAGGAGATCTGAATGATACATTTTCATGGTCACCACATGCAATCAGCCAAACCCATACACTTGAGCTCCATAAATGATAAGTATCAATTCTGATAAATGATTAGTAGAGGACAGAAACAAAACAAAACAAAACAAAAAGTTGTCCGGAGACTGCTTTCCTAACCAAGGTCTAGAAGGGAAGGCTACATTTTGGAATTTCAAAATAAAATATTTGAAGGAAAATTTTCTCTTCCTGGAAGGCTACTACTCCTCCCTCTTAAGCCATCTCTATCCTGCTTTAATATCAGAAAAGGTATTGTATTTTGCCATGTATAATGTGCACCAAGTTTTTGTGTGCATTATACATGGGATTATTATGCCCCATTATCATACCCATGGTATGTAATCATTATACCCATGTATAATGGGCATCCTCATTTTTCCCTCAGAAATGTGGGCAAAAAAAGTACATATCATACACAGCAAAATATTGGTATTTCCAACATATATACCCAACAAAGGAATCATATCTAGAAAATATACAAGACAAAAAATAAAAATAAAAACACAGACAACCAGTAGAGAAATGTACCAAACCCTGGAATAAACACTTCACAAATGAGGAAATCCAAAGATCTAGTGATTATGTAAAAAAGACCTTACCCTCATTAGAAATCAAGGAAGTAAAAATTAAAACCATGAACATACCAAAATGGCTAAAATTTAAGAGATTGCTAATATGGAGTATTGGCAGAGTTATGGAGCAGTGGGAACTCATACACAGCTTGTAGGAGTGCAAATTAGTACTACCAACAGCTTTGCATCATCTCCTTAATTTAAAGGAGCACAAATATTTCTATGCCTTAATAATTTAATTCCTAGATTATTGACAAAATTCCTAGATCATTCAACAAAAATGTATACCAGGAGACACATACAAAATATTTATAGCAACACTTTTTATATCTGAATCAGTTAAATCTCTTATTTTTTTATTTTTCCTTTTTTACTGAATTTATGGGAGTGACAATGGTTAATAAAATTATATAGGTTTCAGATGTACAATTCTATAACACATGGTCTGTCTGGGAGAAGTCCAGCCATAATGAGAGTGGTTTGCATGACATCAATGTAACCTGCCAGCCGAGGAGAGTGCACTGGAATGCAAATGTATGAACAATGATGACTTCACTGTACTGGTCAGTGGGGGTGGTAGATGCCAACAAGTGAGCATGTGTACTGTGTGGCTGTCACATTCAAAATGACTGAGTGAGTAGAGCAACAAATCTGCATCAAATTTTATGTTGAGATTTATAGGGTAAATGAAGGCAGTCAAGCTCCCTCACCCAGATGTCTGGGCAACTAAGATAAACAGTGTTCACATAGCCTTGAGACTGAGTCCAATAAACTGTTCCCATAGCCTTGAGTGGGCTTACATGTGCATAATCTTGCTGTTTTATGCAATATTTTGGCACTTTGCTGGCTTTGTGTGTATTTAGTATATAAGGGAAGTGGGGGCTTCCCGCTGTGGGACATGAGGCTTGCAGCATGCGTGGATTGTTCCACCCTTGAATAAAGGCATGTCAAGCATTTCCACAGCTCTGCGACTTTTCTTCCTTCGGCCCAGTTCCAGAGTGAACCTGCCCAGCCTTGACAGGCTGCAAGACAAGCTTAAACATTCCTTTATGGAAACTATTGGGATTATTCAAAAGGCTGCAGCTGTGGGCAACTGGTGATTGGCAGCTTTATCATGACAACATGCCTGTTCATGCATCATGTCTCATGTAGAGTTTTTTGGTGAGACATCAAATCTCCCAGGTGACTCAGCCCCCCAGGAGTCTAGATTTGGCACCCTGTAATGTCTGGCTGTTCCTAAAACTAAAATCATCTTTGAAAAGGAAGAGATTTCAGACTATTGATAAGATTCAGGCAAATATGGCAGGGCAGCTGATGGCCATTGGGAGAACTGTGTGAGGTCCTAAGGTGCCTATTTTGAGGGCACTGAGGCATTATTGTCCTGCGTATGATGTTTCTTGTATCTTGTATCTTCTTGATAAATGTCTCCATTTTTCATATCACATGGATGGATACCTTCTGGACAGACCTTGTACATCATCTGTATATCGTATTGTGTGTTCACTACACCACAGGCATAGTATCCTTCAGTTACATTTCCCCCCTTTATCAGTTTCTACCTTCCCCATCCCCCTTTTTATCTGGTAATCACCAAACTGTTGTCTGTGTCTATGAGATTTTTTTCCCCTCACTTTTTTCACCTAGGATCTAACCCACCTCCCTTTGACAGCTGTTAGTTCTGTTCTCTGTATCATGAGTTGGTTCCTATTTTGTTTGTTAGTTTATTTTGTTAGATTGCACATATGAGTGAAATCATATGGTACTTGTCTTTCTCTGACTGGTTTATTTCACTTTGCGTAATACTCTCCAGGTCCATCCATGATGTCACGAAAGGTGACATTTACTTCTTTTTTATGGCTGAGTAGTATTCAATTGTGTAAATGTACCACAGCTTTTTTATCCACTCATTAATGTTGCAATAAACATAGGTGTGCATATATCCTTCCAAATTAATGCTTCAAGTTCTTTGGATATATTCCCAGAATTGGAATCATTGGGTCATAAGGCAGGTCCATTTTTAATATTTTGAAGCAAATCTACAGTGCTTTCCACATAGCTGCACTAAGTTGCACTCCCACAAGCAGTGCAAAAGAGAGTTCCACATCCTCACCACCACTACTTGTTTATTGACTAATTAATGCTAGCCTTTCTGACAGGCTTGAGGTGGTATCTTACCGTGGTTTTAACTTGCATTTCTCTGATGATTAGTGACATTGAGCATCTTTTCATATGTCTATTGGCCAGCTGTATGTCCTCTTTGGAGAACTCTCTATTCAAGCAAGTTCTTTGCCCATTTTTTAATTGGATTGTTTGGTCTTTTTGGTGTTGAGTTTCATAAGTATTTTTTTAAAGATTTTATTTATTTATTTTTAGAGAGAGGTGATGAGGAGAAATAGAGGGAGAGAAACATTAATGTATGAGAGACACATTGACTGGCTGTCTCTCACATGCCCGCACTGAGACCTGGCCTGCAACCCAGGCATGTGCCCTGACTGGGAGTCAAACAAGCCACCTTTTCTTTTGCAGTTTGGTGCTCAATCCACTGAGCCACATCAGCCAGAGCAAGTTGTATAACTGCTTAATAAATTTTGGATACTATCTTCTTACCAGATGTATCATTAGTGAATATGTTCTTCCATTCAGTGGGTTGTCTTTTCATTTTGTTGATGACTTCCTTTGCTATACAAAAATTTTCAGTTTGATGTAGTCCACTTCTTTGTTTTTTCTTTAGTTTCCCTTGCCCAAGGAGATATATCAGAAAAAAATTGCTATGACAAATGTCTGAAATTTTACTGTCTATGTTTTCTTCTAGGAATTTTATGGTTTTAAATTTTACATTTAAGTCTTTAATGTATTTTGAATTTATTCTTATATATGGTGTAAGAAGGTAGTCTAGTTTCATTTTTCTGTATGTATCTGTCCAATTTGCCCATCAACATTTATTGAATAGAGTCTCTTTACCCCATTGTATGTTCTTGCCTCCCTTGTCAAATATTACTTGATCATAAATGTATTTATTTATTTCTTGGCTCTATTCTGTTCCATTGATCTATAGGTCTGTTTTTAAGCCAGTACCCTGCTGCTTCATTACTGTAGTCTTGTAGCATACTTTGATGTCAAGTAGCATGATTTTTTTCTAACTTTGTTCTCAAGATCACTGTGGCAATTCTGGGTCTCTTGTGTATTCATACAAATTTTTGGAAATTTTTTTAATTTTGTGAAATACACCATTGGTATTTAGATAGGAATTGCATTGAATCTATAGATTTCTTTGGGTATAATGGACATTTTAATGATGTTAATTCTTCCGATTCATGAACATGATATAGGCTTCCACTTATTTGTCTTCCTCAATCCCTTTCTTTAGTATCTCATAATTTTCTGAGTACAAATCTTTTACATCCTTGGTTAAATTTATTCCAAAGTATTTTTTTATTAATTGTAAATGGGATTTTTTTTTAGTTTCCCTTACCAATAGCTTATTATTGGTATGTAAAAATGCAACTGATTTCTGGGTATTTATTTTGCGTCCTGTTACTTTACTGGATTTATCAGTTCTTGTAGGGTTTTTTTTTTTGATGGAATCTTTAGCATTCTCTGGATACAGTATGTCATCGGCAAAGAGTGAGAGTTTTACTTCTTTCTTTTCAATTTGGATGCCTTTTATTTCTTGTTCTTACTAATTGCTGTGGCTAGGACTTCCAGTACTATGATTAATAAGAGTGGTGAAAGTAGATATTCCTATCATGTTCCTATTCTTAAGGAAAATGCTTTTTGTTTTTGCCCATTGAATGTGATATTAGCTGTGAGTTTGTCATATATGGCCTTTATTATGTTGAAGTATGTCCTCTTTATTCCCATCTTGCTGAGAGTTTTTATCATAAATGGGTGCTGGATTTTAACAAATGCTTTTACTGCATCTATTGATATGATCATGTGGTTTTTAACCTTCATTTTGTTTATGTGGTGTATCACATTTATTGATTTGTGGATATTGTACCAAACTTGCATCCCCAAACAAAAACACTTGATCATGATGTATGATCTTTTAATGTATTGCTAGTTTGGCTTGCTAACATGTTGTTGAGGATTTTAGCATCTATGGTCATCAGAGATATTGGCCTATATTTTTTTTTCTTTGTAGTGTCTTTATCTGGGTTAGGAATTAGGATAATGCTGGCCTCATAAAATGAGCTTGGGAATCTTCCCTCCTCTTGATTTTTTTTTGGAATTGTTTGAGAAGGACAGGTGTTAGTTCCTCTTTGATTGTTTGGTGAAATTCACCTGTGAAGCAGTCTGATCCAGGACTTTATTTTTGTTGAGAGTTTATTGATTACTGCTTCAATTTCATTAGTTGTACTCATTCTATTCAGATTCTTCCTGATTCGGTTTTGAAAGATTGTACGTTTCTAGGAATGTATCCATTTCTTCCAGATTGTCCAATTTCTTGGTGTAGAGCTGTTGTAATATTTTCTTACCATCCTTTGTATTTCTTTAGTGTTAGTTGTTACTGCTCTTCTTTCAGTTCTGATTTTATTTATTTAGGTCTTCTTTCTTTTTTCCCTTGATGAATCTGGTTAAAGGTTTGTCAATCTTGTTTATCTTTACAAAGAACCAGCTCTTGGATTCATTTACCTTCTGTATTGTTCTTTTAGACTATTTTGTTTATTTCTGCTCTGATCTTTATTATTTCCTTCCTTGTACTCACTTTGGTTTTTCATTGTTTTCTTTTTTAAATTCTTTTAAGCATAAAGTTAGATTGTTTATTTGAGCTTTTTCTTTCTCCTTGAGATAGGCCTCTAATGTTATGAATTTCTCTCTTAGGACCACTTTTGTTGTGTACCACAGATTTTGGGTTGTTGTGTTCTCATTTTCATTTGTTTCGATGTATGTTTTGATTTCTCCCTTTATCTTATTGTCAACCCATTCATTATAACGTTATTTAGCCGTGTATTTGTGTATTTTTCAGTATTTTTATTGTGATTGATTTCTAGTTTCATACCATAATGGTCAAAGAAAATGTTTGGTATGATTTTAATCTTCTTAAATTTATTGAGACTTGTTTTATGTCCTAATATGTGATCTATCCCAGAAAATGTTCCATGTGAACTTGAAAAGAATGTATATTCTGATGTTTTGGGTGTGAAATCCTCTGAACATATCAATTAAATTCATCTGATCTAGTGTATCATTGTTGTTTTCTTGTTGATTTTCTGTCTGAAATATCTGTCCATTGATGTCTATGGTATTAAGATCCCCTACTAAGACTGTATTACTGTCAATCTGTTCCCCAATGTCCATTAAGATTTTCTTTATTTATTTAGGTGCTCCTATGTTGGGTGCAAAAATCTTTACAGGTGGCATATCCCTCTGTTGGATTGTTCCCTTTATCATTACGTAGTCCTTCTTTGTCTTTTACTATAGTCTTTGGTTTAAAGTCTATTGCTACCCCAGCCTTTTTTTCATTTTCATTTGCATGAAATATCTTTTTTTATCCCTTTACTTTTAGTCTATATGTATCTTTCATTCTGATATGGGTCTCTTGTAGACAGCATGTACATGGGCTTGTTTTTCCACTCATCTACTCTGAGTCTTTTGATTGGAGCAATTAAGCCATTTACATTTACAGTGATTATTGATAGGTACATATTTATTGCCATTTTATTCTTTTAACTACATTTCTTTCCTGTCTCTCCTCCTCTCCCTCCTCCTTCTTAAAGGAGGCCCTTTAACATTTCTTATAATATTGGTTTGGTGGTAACAAACTTCCTCAACTTTTTCTTATCTCTCCTCCAATTTTAAATGATGGCCTTAAAAGAGTCTTTGTTGTAGGTCCTTGCTCTTCATCACTTTCAATATTTCATGTTTATCCCTTCTGGCCTGAAATGTTTCTGTTGAGAAATCTGCTGGTAGTCTTATGGAAGCTCAACTGTCTTTCTCTTGCCGCTTTTAAGATTCTCTCTTTGTCTTTAACCTTTGCCATTTTATTTATGATGTCTCTTGGTATGGTCTCTAATTTTTGGGGGAGAGTTAAGAAGGACTTGTTTTAATTCTTCTTTAAATGTTTAGTATAATTTGCTGATCAAGTCATCTGGTCTAAGACTTTTGTTTTGGGGGAGGTTTTTTTGTTACTAAATCAATCTTTTTATTTATTATAGGTCTGTTGGGATTCTCTATTTCTTCTTGAATTAGTTTAGATAATTTGCATGTTTCAGACAATTTGTCTATTTGGAGGGTTAACTAATTAGTTGGCATATAACTATACTCTTTATGACCCTTTTCTCTTTGTAAGGTTGATATAATGTCCTCACTTTCATTTCTTTCTTCTCCTTCTCCTTCTCCTTCTCCTTCTCCTTCTCCTTCTCCTTCTCCTTCTCCTTCTCCTTCTCCTTCTCCTTCTCCTTCTCCTTCTCCTTCTCCTTCTCCTTCTCCTTCTCCTTCTCCTTCTCCTTCTTCTTCTTCTTCTTCTTCTTCTTCTTCTTCTTCTTCTTCTTCTTCATAGGCCTTTTTATATGTCACTGTTAAATGTCTGAATTTTAAACAGAATCTTGGACTGGGGGCTCATATTCATCAGCTCATTCAACTTCAGCACCTGTCTCATCCCCAGTAGCTTTTCCAGAAGTGCTACCTTCATTATAAAGCTCCATGAGTCTTCCCAATTCAAACTTGGGCTTCAGCATTTTAACTTTTCTAACAAAGGCATCATGAAGCAGATAAATAGATTGGCAAGTCTTTTCTATTTCTTTTCCAATGCTATCTGGGATCAATTATTGACCACTTCTTTCAAGTCATCTGTCTGCACCTGTTGGATCATGATTTCCATCATCTTCTTCCACATTTGGTGGACCTTTTGATACTGAGCACAAGAGGTCTTCTGAATCTGACTGTTGCACTTTTTACTAAAACCAACACAGAATAGATGAAGCAAATACCCATCAGTACTCTTGAGATCAACATGAGCTTCAATCATGGTCTGCCATTTTTGGACCATGGAGCACATTTTGTCATGGGTAAGATCCACACCATGGAAATTAGGCAGTCAGTCTTTGTCTCTTCAGTAATTATCTTTCATTTTCTATGTGCAACTTCATCATTCTGAAGATCAGCTAGGCTCACTTCAAAAACACGACCTTTTGAGACCACCAGATGTGATTTTGGATTTTTGAGTTCTCACAACTAGTGTGTTTCCAATATCTCTTACATTCAACATCACTGGTACTTTCACATCATACTAATCTTTCTTAGAAAATGGATCAATCACTTTCTTCTTTGCTCCCTTTTTGTCACATTTTGTAAGGCACCTGTTTTTGCCCACTGCCATGATTCTGCTCAGAGAGACTAAAGGGCCTCACTTTCATTTCCAATTTTAGTTATTTGTGTCTTTTTTTCTTTGTCAATCTACCTAAAGGGTTGTCAATTTTGTTGTTATTTTTCAAGAACCAACTTTTGGTTTCATTGATTTTCCCTACTGTTTTTCTATTCTCTGTTTCGTGTATCTCTACTTAATCTTCATCATTCCCTACCTTGAGTTTAGTTTGCTTTTATTTTTCTAATTCTTAAGGTGTAAAGTTAGGTTATTGATTTGAAATTAAAACCAGAAAAGTCTGCATTCATTCTGCCTGTCTCTACATGAACCAATGAGGAGAGACAAGGATTAAATCTCTGTGGGCACTTTATTCAGCTGCCAGCAACCTGAGAAGACAGCGGGTTATGTACCCCCCAATACTATCTTAATATTTCAACTCAAGCAGACTGTTTTATAAGGAGAAAAGTGTAAGGGGTTTGGGGGAGAAAAGGTTAATTAGATAAGTATTGCAGCCCAGCAGTGATTTTCCTAGTATTTCTTTATCTGTTGATCATAATGGCTCACACACAATCTCAATCACTTACAGATCCTTGGGGCACAAAGGTTGAATTGCTTGTGGACCTGGACTCACTGTAGGTCATGCATTCCTGTTCCTGGAATAACAGCTTTCCACATAGATTAATCACTTAAGCCTGTCATCTATACCTGAAAGTAGGCAGGATCATAAAATGGAGTAAAAATAGCCTCTTCAACAAACGGTGTTTGGAGAACTGGAATGGCATATGCAAAAAAATGAAACTAGACCACCAACTTATACCATACACCAGATAAACTCAAAATGGATAAAAGACTTAAACATAGGCCATGACACCATAAGAGTCCAAAAGGAAAACATAGGCAGGAAAATTTCAGATATCCTACACAGCAATATTTTCACTGATATGTCCCCTAGAGGAAGGAACATAAAGGAAAGAGTAAACAAATGGGACTACATCAAATTAAAATGCTTCTGCACAGCTAAAGAAAACATCAGCAAAATGAAAAGGGAAATAACCATATGGGAAAACATATTTGCCAATGATACCTTGGACAAGTATTTGATCTCCAAAATATGTAAAGAACTCACATAACTCCACTCCAGGAAGACAAACAACCCAATTAAAAAATGGGCAAAGAACATGAACAGACACTTCTCCACAGAGGACATACAATAGGCCCATAGGCATTTGACAGGATGCTCAACATTACTAGTCATCGGAGACATGTAAATTAAAACCACAATGAGATATCATCTCATACCAATCAGAATGGCCATCATTAACAAATCAAGAAACAAGAGCTGGTGAGGATGTGGAGAAAAGGGAACCATAGTACACTGTTGGTAGGAATGCAGACTAGTGCACCACCATGAAAAACATTATGGAATTTCCTCAAAAAACTAAAAATGGAATTGCCTTTTGATTCAGTGATTCCATTGCTGGGATTATACCCTAAGAATCCTGAAACACCAATTCAAAGGAACCTATGCACCCCGATGTTCACAGCAGCATTATTTACAATAACCAAGAGCTGGAAACAGCTTAAGTGCCCATCAATAAATGAGTAAATCAAAAAACTGTGGTACATTTACACAATCAAATACTATGCAGCAGAAAGAAAGAAGGAACCCCTACCTTTCATGACAGCATGGATGGAACTGGAGAGTAAAATCTTTAGCTCTTGAATTCCCCTATCAAGAACTTTTGGTTTGAGCTATACTAGATGTGAGAGCTTGGGGCCTTCTCAGGTCCTTTCTGGGATGTGTATAGCCTTAGTCATGTGCATTGCCCTATGCATGTATGTGTCCTTCTAGATTTTCAGGAATATGTTGGAGCTTTTCAAAGCCTGCTATAGACATCTAATTCCTGAGTTTTTCATGTTAAGCTTTATGATGAGCTTAGAAATTGCCTCAATTGTTTGTTTACCTCAGGCAGTTGCAATATTAAACAATTGGCTATGATTGTTTTCACCCTATGTTCCGGGAGAAAGGCTGTTCACACTTGGTGAACTCAATCAGGTAAATAAAGAGAGCCTTGAGAGTAGAGTTCTTGGGAATCACCAAATGGTTCAAAATATGACAATAATTTTTAAAGGGACTTTTACACGTTTATGCTCTTTCCAGTGGCTGCCATGTTGCTGGTTTTCACCATGCTAGCAAGCTCTTGACTTTTAAGGCCATCGCAGAGCTAAAAAGAGAACAATGAGAATAAAGCACATTAAAATGCCATAAAGCTCAGCACTGGCTGAGTGGCTCAGTTGGTTGGAGCATTGTCCTGTATACCAAAAGTTTGTGGGTTTCATTACCAGTCAGGGATCCCATCAGTGTGCATATTGGAGGCAAATCCAGTGTTCACATTGCTTTTATGGAGGAAAGGATTTTCAGTGGTCTTTACTCTCCCTTTCTTCTGGATATCATTTATTTATTAATCCTCACCCAAGGATATGTTTAATGATTTTAGAGAGTGAGGAAGGGAGAAAGAAAGAGAGAAAGATGGAGATGTGAGTGAGAAACATCAATTGGTTGCTTCCCATGTATTTCCTGATCAGGGATCAAACTGCAACCTAGGTACATCCCCTGACTGGGAATCGAACCTACAACCTTTTGGTGTACATTCCAACCAAATGAGCCAAACAGCCAGGCTTGGATATCTGTTTTTTGACACCTAATCAATTAATGATGTGCTAATTAAGGTCTGAAATTCTCCCTGGAGTCCCCTGAGGGTTAGTTTCTTTACTGACAATTTGCCACTGGATTTATGAGTCTGACAAACCTGGCTTGATTATTTAGATGGCCTCGGGAAGAGTTTCTCCTATAAGCTTTCTCTAAACATAATTCTTCTCACAGACCTTGCTGTTTGATGCAGATGATACAACGTGGTCCAATTATGTAAATAAGGGCCCTTGGTGAGCTTGCACATGAGATGTCTTTCTGTCCTCCAATACTTGCTTGTTTTCTTTCTCTTGTTGCACCATATCCTTTTTCTTTAAAGAAAAGGCTATGGATACTCTCTATAGAATTTGCTAAATCCTTTCAAATAACCAAGCTGGGAAAATTTTTGCAATGATACATCCATACAATATAGTACTGTGTGGCTGTAGAAAAGAATGTGAAATATATCTGTGAATTCATGTGGACAGATATTCAGGATATATTGTTAAATAAATAAAATGCAAGGTGCAGAATTGCATTTTTAGTATACTATTTTTTGTAAGGAGAGAAATGCCAGGGTATATCATTGCATTTGCTTGACTTGCATATATAAACACTGAAAGGATACACAAAAAACTGTTCAAATTATTAACTATGTAAGTGGTAGAAGCAAGATAACTCAACCTATAAATTTTCATATTTTGACCTAAAAATTTCATGTTTTCATCTTGAAACTTATGAATATATTACTCATTCAAAAAGTATATTTTCAAGGTAAATGAGGAAAAATTGTCATGTAGCTCAAGAGAAATAATAAAGTATTACAGAGGTTCATTTTAAGTACCAAGAAATAAAGATGGAAAAACAGTAGACATGTCAAAGCATAAACATAAACAGCAAAAGTAAGTAGTGACACCAGATACAAAGGTTAAGTTTCACTTGGGGAGCATATAAAAGGCTTAAATAACGGCTTTAGCTTAAAATTTTTGAATAGCAGCACTGGTCACTTTTTGGGCAGGATATTTCTCTGTTGTTGTGGGTATCCTATGCCTTGTAAAATGTTTAGCGCTCATCTTAGCCTCTACCCAGTATATACCAGTAGCAATCTCCACAATGTTGTGACAACAAAAAATGTCTTCAAACATTGCCAAATGTCCAGAGGAGGAGGACAGCAAAAGCTCCCAGCTGAGAATCACTGCTTTAGCTGATGTGAATAGTATGTAAGTTTTCCAAGCAGCTCCTTAAAAAATTTTTAAAATATTTTAGTTGTTTTTTTCTGTCAACTGATCTATGTCCCAGAATTACTCTTTCATTGAGATATTAAATATTTCATGATAGTATTTTCAAATATTTCATATAATAGTATTTTCCAGTTCCCTTTTGTTATTAATATAAGCATGACTAAGCCACCATATTATTTTGTAACTTCTTTTGGGTGGCATTAATGATTTATCGGAGATATTTTCCCTTTTGATAAGATATTTCAATTGATGAATCATTTGGTGTGATTTTATTACTTTGAGACCTTTTGTGTAATAGCCAATATTTATTTCTTTAATGATATTAGAGAAATGGAATTAAATACTTGTGTCCATGTACTCACTTTTCAATAGAATTTCTTATATAAAATTGAGGGGAGGCATACTTCTAACATGAATTTGAAATAATTTTGTTCTGACTCCTTTTCTTTTTTAAAAAACTTTTCTTGGGAGTCTGGAATCCTTCAAAATCCTTCAAAAAACTGTCCACGGGGTCATAAGGACAATAATTAATTAGCACCACATCTGTGACAGTGCCATCTGACAATGGCCTAAATCCAGGGGCCCCTGCTAGCTCAGTAACTCACAATCCTGGCAACCTGACTTAAGACAGGTTTTGCAGAGAGAACTAGAAGGAGCAGCTCTACCCAGCTGTACCCAGGATCTTCTGGGAGTGATGCATGTGGTCACAATTATTTTAAAACATGATTGTTTTGTTTCTGAAGAAAGCAAATCAAACCCGGAATCGGGAGGCCAGTCCACAGATTATAGCACGACGATCTGTGTGAACTTGGTGTCAAGTCTCCCTTCTCCATCTTGTCCTAGAAAGTTCGTGTGTGTTCTGTTGTTGCTGTTAATGTGATTAATTTCAGTTTCAGGAGCGGGGAAGATCAGATTTCCCAAAGAATCACCTGGGTTTACCCTGTCTCCTCTCAGGTGGGAGGGTTTTCTCATCGGAAGGGAGATACAGTTCCAAGAAATAAAGCGAAGACAGTTCTGTGGCTGTGATGGAAAAATTCCCTTCGTGCTGAAATAATTGGAGGAGTCTAACGACGTGATACACTCAAATAAATCTTCAGTCAGCAACCGGATCTTTAACCTCCCTCTCCTCCCTCTTCCGCAGCGCCTCCTTAGTTAGTACTTGCAGCCCATTCCCAATTCAGCCGCGAGCGCGTGCAGACTCGGAACTTCGCTCGCAGGCCCGGGACTCTCCCCAGAGCATCGCCAAATTGCAAACAGATGCCCCCATGCCTAAGGCCTCACCGACTAGGGCACCGCCTGGGAGACCTGTTCCAGCTCGGTTGTTTCCGAGTGGAAAAGCTGGCCGCTGGATTATTTTATTCTCTTTTCTTGAAAAGGCTGGTTTTGAGAGCAGCATTCCCCTTTCCCCGGGCAGGGGAGCGGAGAACCAGACCGGGTTCCGGAACTGGACACCCAGTTCTTGGCTTTGCACAGCCAAGTAGTGGCTTCTCGCCCGGTCCTGTCCGGAGGTATAGCGACCCTCCCCTCTCCTTCACTGGGGAGAAGCAGACGCCACGCTCTTGGTTTTTTTTTTTTTCGCCCCCTCCTCCAGCACTCCTTAAGAAAAGGCTCCAAGACGCCAGACCTTGCTTCCATCCCAGTACTTGCAGCCCAGGCTGCGCGAGTCCCGAGCTTATTCAGGAGGCGCACTTCCCGCCAAAGATTAGGTTTGGGAAGTCAGTTCTGACCGCGCAGTTGTCCCTCGCGGGGTCATTTCAGAAGCACTCCCAAAAGTTCAGGTTCTTACGCCTCATCCCCGCCCCAGCCCCTAGCGCACGAATATACGAATATCCGAATATCCGGTGGTGGCCAACAGGTGGGCAGCCGGCAGCTCTTCTCTGCAGTCTAGGAGCTGAAGGTGCCTTGTGCCTCTCTCCCGACAACACCTGGACTGCACCGTGACACACCCACCAAATCCCGTGAATCCAAGTATCACTGCCGGAGGTGTCCAAATTCGAGTTTGTTCAGATTGTCCCTTCCTGGCACCGACTCTGGAAGCCTCCTCTGCGAGGTCTTTCCCTTCGAACCCGAAGGGGCGCACGCGTGGCTTCGCCGGGTCCGCCTCTTCCCCGGGCTCTTGCGGGAGGGGTGGGTAGGCAGGAACCTGGATCTGATTAGGTGGGAGGGGGAAGCTGTGGTCCCAAACGCCCTCTCTCGTCTCCCAGCTCCTCCGGGAGGAGGAGGGACGGCACTAGAGAGGGGGGGTCCCACCCCTGAGCACTCGACCCGGGGTTCCGAGCCGTCGCCACAGTCTCCCGGCTCTCACCTCATCCCCGCCAGGGGTCCCAGCCATGGGACCCCGTTCCAGCTCCGGCTTCTACGTGAGCCGCACGGTAGCCCTGTTGCTGGCGGGGCTGGCAGCCGCGCTGCTGCTGGCGTTGGCTGTGCTCTCTGCCCTGTATGGCCACTGCGCGCGTGTCGCGCCGTCGGAACCTCGCGACTGTGGGGTCCCGGACACCGGGCCCTCTCGGCCGAGCGAGCAGGGGGAGTCGCCGCCCGCCCGGAAGACCGGCCCCACTCGTGAGCCGGCGGTGGCGGTCACGCCGGACAAGTGGCCACCCTCGGGGCCCTGGGACCAGCTGCGCTTGCCGTCCTGGCTCGTGCCACTGCACTACGAGCTCGAGCTGTGGCCCCGGCTGAGGCCGGATGAGCTCTCGCCTCCAGCGCTGCATTTCACTGGCCGGGTGAACATCACTCTGCGCTGCACCATGGCTACTGCGCTGCTACTGCTGCACAGCCTCTACCTGGACTGTGATAGAGCCGAGGTGCGGGGTCCTCTATCCCCGGGCACTGCAGACGCCACCGTTGGCCACGTGCCGGTGGACAACGTGTGGTTCGCATTGGACATGCAGTACCTGGTGCTGGAACTCCGTGAGGCCCTACAGCCCGGGAGCCTCTATGAGCTGCAGCTCAGCTTTTCGGGCCTGGCGTACCAGAACACTAGGGAGGGACTCTTCCTCAATGTCTACATGGACCAGGGTGAGCGCAGGTAAGGTCAAGCCGGCCCCGGCCTCCTCGGTCTCCGCGTCCGTCCGTCTGTTTAGCTGCCCACCTGCTTCCAAGCGCGCGTGTCTCCAGCTCTTCCCAAGCCAACAGGAGAGCGCCTTCTTCCTCCCCTTGCTTCCAGAGATCCTGCTGGAATAAAGGCTTCGAGAACGTGGCCACTTTTCATTCCCATCCCTGCCCATCCAGTTCGTTTCTCTCGTTGTCCCTTTTAAGGTTGCTGCTACCCTCAGAAGTTTGTCGTTATTCAGAAAGTCCCCTTTTCTTGTATCCCTCAATTTCTTCACTGCAGTAAACAAATCCCTTGGTATTCAACGTTTGGTCCGCGGACCCTCAACAGCTGTAATACTTGGGGGGTTGAGGGATCAGAGCTTGAGTTTTAACGCGGTCCGCAGGTGATTTCTGGGCATAAAGTTGGAGAAGCGCGGGACCATCGCACCCTTGATCTCCCCGTTGCTCCCTCCCCCGCGCCCCTCCGCGCTCAGCTCCCTATTCTGCCTCTTTTTTTTCCCCCTCTGCGCTCTGTAACTGCTGGTCTAACAACAAATAGACTGTCGTCGGGGTTGTTTGCTTTCGCAATTTTTCTTTTCGCTAAAGTTCTCCAAACCTTCGGAATCCCCTTTAATTCATCCCCTCCTACTCCCTGCCTGGGGCCCGCATCTGGTTTTGCTGGTGAGCAGCCGCATCCCCTACCCCACCCTGCTCTTTGAACAGCTCTGCAGAGTGCCCGTGCTGGCGCTTTTGGGATTCTTCTGCTGGAAAAATAAATAAAAGTGATGACAGGCCGCCCCTCTGAGTTTGCAAGCTCACGTAGTGTACATATGTTCTTTTTATATTCATTTGAGATAATGTCTCCCACACGGAATATTTCCAGTTCAATAATTGCCTCTTGCCACCGTCTGCGACCACACTGCTTGACCTCTAGCGAGGATCGGGGATAAATGGTTTAGGGCGGTGGAAGATAGCAAAAAGGTCTTTTACTTTTCTTTTCTTTTCTTTTTTTTTTTCAATTGAATGTATGGGGTGACAGTGGTTCGCAAAACCATACAGGTTTCAAGTGTACAGCTCAATAAAACATCATCTACATTCGGCATCATGCGCCTATCACCCCAAGCAAAGTCTCTTTTGGTCTCCATTCCAGCCCCTCCCTTTGTCCTCCTCCACCTAGCCCTCCACGTTCCCCCACTTCTTTCTGGCCATCACCACACTGCTGTCTGTGTCTGTGTGTTATGTATATATGGGGGTTTTGGGGGGAGTTGCTTAATCCCTTCACCATTTTTCACCCAGTCCCCCCAACCCCCTTCCACTCTGAGAGCTGCCAGTCTGTTCCATGTATCCATGCCTGTTTTTATTTTGTTCATTAGATTCCACATATAAAGGTTTGGGGTTTTTTTTGTTTTTTTTTTTTTTCCGTTCAAACTGGCGATCTCCTTCACTCACACACTGGTGGAGCATTTGCGGTTTCTACAATTGCATGTACTTTACCCTTTATTATTAGAGAAAATGTTCTCAGATGTTCTCTATGAGAAAGAAACCCACTAAATTACCCCCTAAATCATCTCCTGTGCTATTTTCAAAACTTCAGGGGTTTTAAAATAAGTTTAATAAGCTGCCTTAGTGGATGTGTAATCTGTAACTTTTGTTTTTAAGGACAGTATGCCTGGTTTTTCTCTATCAAAAATGCATCAATGCTTGAAAAATTGTTTCTGAAAAGTTTCATATTAGGATGACGTGTAACTGGACTATGAGCACTGGAAACCTTTTGAAATAACTGTGTAGTTCAGGGTGCAAAATTTTTCAGAGGAAAAAAATGCCCACTCTGTGCATACATACCTTATAGTGCTTCCTGCTGTCAGTAAGTAAATCATCTGTTCACCCATCTCTCTCTTCTTCCCTCAGGGAAAGTTTTAATGGAGCTGTGGCTCAGATAAACTGCTCTAGCAAACATGGGAAAGGCCCTTTTTCTATTGTGCTGCCAACTCTAGTGGTAACCAGAAACCATATTTTGAGAACATTAAAATTCAAACAGGCAGAAATCTTAATAAAGTTTTGCAGATGTTCACAGAGCAAGGTGGAGCTCCAGAACTGTGGCCTCTTAAAGGAGCTGTTGCCTCACAATTGTTCTTTGGGGTCTCTGCTTCTGAAGCCACAAGGAAAAGAAACATCTGAGCAGCTCTCTCTTTGTTAAAAAGGAAAATTAGAATTAGATGTTTGAGATAAATAACACCAAACCAAGACTTTTTGTTTATCCAATCAAAATGATTCAGAAAAGGAAAAGGACTGACTTGAAGCCAAGGCCGCAAAGAACTTGGACAAAGTGATGACGTGGTGAGACAGATTTTAGAAACCCAACGGGCCTGAGTTTGAACCTGAGCCACATGGCTTGAGCCAGTCTCTCTACCTCTCTGAGTTTGTTCATGGAACACACACAGCAAGTGTCAACCTTTAGAGTGCTGTGAGAAATAAATGAGAAAGAGGGGGGCAGTGACTGACAATCTGTGTAGTGGTAGCTGCTATCATTAGCTCAGGATATTATTGTTAGGAGCACCCTCCTGTTATGCAAACGCGGAATCTGCCAAATTCCTGGTAGATAGGAGTTTAAGAAGAGGATTCTCATATGGGAAGAAACTGCTTACTGATGTCTCATTTTTCAGAGCATGTCTGTAGTTTCTGATGCAGCAGTCAGAACACTTTTACCTCTTTTCTTTGGTGATCCTTTATCACAGTCTGGACAGGCTAACGTTTTCAAATAATTTTACTCAACACTAAGGAAAATAAAAAAGAAAATCATTCCAAAAAATGATTTTTCAAAGAGCATCACTGTCTCCCATTTCTAATGTTTAGGTTTAGATTTTCTACTTTCAGAGGTTTCTGGGTATGCTTTCCATCTGTTCTTGGCCTTCTTCCACTTGGCAGGGTTATCACATTTCTGCCATATAGGAGTCCCCTCCTGGATGCCTTGGACATGTGCTTCTGTGTGTCAGTGTCTGGTTCCCTCCTTCCATGTGTAGAAAGTTGAGAGCAAGATTGAAGTGTTGATGTTCCTCAAAGCAATATTTCCCAAACTTCCTCTATTGGCATACCATTATCTCAGGTTTTGTCATATTTACATATCCCTAGCCATATTATTGCTTAAAAAGTTACTTGATTTAAACAAAAATATTAAGTAAATCTATGGAAAAGCAAGTCTATACCATTGTCACAAATGGGAAACCATTTGCAATTTATCAACTGTAATGCAGACTAATACAACAAACCATGCTGGTGAGTAGTAGTATTATTGCCTACTGAAGGATTTGAAGGCTCTGAATCTGAGGGCTGCTCTCTATTAAAAAGGAAAATTAGAATTAGATATTTAAGATAAATAACACTAAACCAAGACTTTCTCTTGATCTAATTAAAATGATTCTTAAAATTGGAAAAGGACTGATTTTCTCATGTGTAAGTCAAATCTCTGTGATAGTGTAAAGGAGGGCTACCACAAATCCTTCTCCATCTATACTTTGGAAAATCCTTCATTGGAGCAGTGGTTTACAAACTTTTAATGTACATCAGAGCCATCAGAGGAGCTTATTAAACATGTGGACTCCGCCCTGGCTGGTGTGGCTCAGTGGACTGAGCACTAGCCTGCAAACCAAAGTGTTGTCAGTTTGATTCCCAGTCTAGGGCACATGGCTGGGTTGCAGCCAGGTCCCACGTGGGAGATGTGCCCGAAGCAACCATACATTGATGTTTCTCTCCCTCGCCTTCTCCCACCCTTTCTCTAAAAAGAAATAAAAAATATTTTTAAAAAACCATGAGGATTCCTGGAGCACACCCTCAAAAATTCCAAGTCAGCATACTCATGTCAATAGCCCCGAAACACAGTGGAAGCAACCCAAGTGTCCACTGATGGATGAATGGACAAACAAAATGTAGTATATACATACATGGAATGTATGATTCAGCCTTTAAAAGGAAGAAAATTCTGAAATATGCTACAACATGGATGAACCTTGAGGACATTATGTAAGTTACTTAGGGTAATCAAATTCATAGAGATAGGAAGTGGAATTGTGGTTGCTTAAGCACCAGGGGAGTGGGGAGTTATTTAATAAGGGATATTTTGGGTTCCAGTTTTTAGCTATTAGAAATAAAATTTCTATGAGCAATTGTGTATAAGTTTTTGTGTGATCATGAGTTTTTATTTTTCTGAAATAAAGGCCCAGGAGTGCAATCGCTGGGTTGTATGGTAGTTGCATGTTTTGTTTTTAAGAAAACGCTGAACTGTTTCCCAAAGTGTCTATGCCATTTTACAGTCTCACCAGCAGTGTACTAATGACAGTTTCTCTTCATCATGGCCACCATTAGGTATTACCACTGTGTTTTTTAGCTGTCCTGGTAAGTGCATGATGATATCTCATTGTAATTTTAATTTGCATGTCTCTAATGGCTAATGAATGATGTTGAACATCTTTTCATGCTTATTTGCCATCTGTACATTACTTACTTTCAGTGAAATTGTTCTTCATCTCTTTTACCCGTTTTCTCATTGAATTGCTTTTTGCTGTTGAGTTCCGGCAGTTCTTTATATATTTTATATCTGAGTCTGTTGTGAGATATATGGTTTACAAATACGTCCTCTCGGTCTGTAGTTTGTCTTTTCAGTTTATGAATGTTTTTCAGAGACCAAAGTTTTTAACTTTAATGAAGTCCAATTTATCAATTTTTTTATATGTCATGTTTGTAGTATCATGTCTAAGAACTCTTTTTTTTAGGACTCTATTTTTTTAGAGTAGTTTAAGGTTTACATCAAAATTGAGAGGGAAATGTAGAGATTTCCCATGTGGCCTCTGTCCCTACTCATGCATAGCTTCTCCCACTGTCAATATCACTCATCAGAGAGGTTTTTTTTTTTTAAATCCCAAAGGTGAACCCATATTGACACATCATAATCACCGAAAGTCCAGAGTTTACCTTGGGGTTTCCTGTCGGTGTTGTACATTGTGTAAGTTTGAACAAATGTATAATGACATATGTCCATTATTGTAAAAGCGTACTGAGTATATTCACTTCCCAAAAAATACTGTTATCTGCCTATGTATCACCTCCCCAACCACTGGTCTTAGTTTTGCCTTCTCTAGAATGTCATATACTTGGAATCCATCATATATATATTGTATGTAATTACATATATATTATATATTCAGTATATAGCCTTTTCAGATTGGCTCCTTTCACTTGGTGATATGCAATTAATGTATATCTTTTTCATGGCTTGATAGCTCATTTCTTTTTAGCACTGCAAAATATTACACAATTTGTTTATTCATTCACCTACTAAATGGTATCTTGGTTGCTTCCAATTTTTGGCAATTATGGGGAAGCTGCTATAAATTCTGTATGAATGTTTTTGTGTAGACATACATTTTCAATTCCTTTAGATAAGTACCTAGGAGCAGAATTACTGGATTGTAAGATAAGAGTATGTTTAGTTTTGTAACTGTAATCACCAAACTGTCTTCCAAAGTGGCTATACCACTTCACATTCCCGCCAGCAATGAATGGGAGTTCCTGTTGCTCCACATCCTTACTAGCATTTGGTGTAAGTGGTCTAGATTTGGGCCATTCTAACAGTTGTGTGGTGGTATTCCATTGTTGTTTTAATTTCCATTTCCCTGATGGCGTGTAGTGTGGAGCATCTTTTCGTGTGCTTATTTGCCATCTGTTTCTTTGGTGAGGTGTCTGTTGAGGTCTTTGGCTCATTTTTAATTGAGTTGCTTCTTTTCTTATTGTAGCATTTGAAGAGTTCTTTGTATATTTTGGAGAGCAGTCCTTTATGAGATATGTCTTTTGCAAATATTTTCTTCTAGTCTGTAGCTTGTCTTCTCATTCTCTTTATATTGTCTTTTGCAGAGCAGAAGTTTATAATTTTAATGAAGTCCACCTTATCATATGTTTCTTTCATGGATCATGTCTTTGGTGTAGTATCCAAAAAGACATCACCATACTCAAGGTTGTTTAGGTTTTCTTTTCTATCTTATAGAGTTTGAGAGTTTTGCACTTTACATTTATGTCTATGACCCATTATGAATTAATTTTTGTTAAGGGGGTAAGGTCTGTGTCTATATTCACTTTTTTTTTTGCATGTGGATATTCAATAGTTCCAGCAACATTTGTTAGAAAGATTATATTTCCTCTATTGTATGGCCTTTGCTCCTTTGTCAAAGATCAGCTGACTATATTTATATGGGTCTGTTTCTGGTTTCTTTATTCTGTTCCATTAATCTACTTGTCTGTTTTTGTCTATTCCTATTTTACTGAAGCTTTTATCATAAATGGTTTTTGAATTTTGATAAAAACTTTTTTGCATCTATTGATATGATGATGTGATTTTTCTTAGTTTGTTGAAGTGTTGGATTACATTAATTGATTTTCAAATGAATTGAACCAGTCTTGCACACCTGAGGTAAATCCCTCTTGGCTGTGGTGCATAATTCTTTTTATATATCGTTAAACTAAATTTGCTAATATTTTGTTGAGGATTTTTACATCTTTGTTCATGAGAGATATTGGTCTACAGTTTTATTTTCTTGTAATGTCTTTGTCTGGTTTTGGTATTAAGGTAATGCTGGATTCATAGAATAAGGAAAAGTACGTATATTCTCTCTACTTCTATCATCCAAAAGAGACATTGGAGAATTGATATTGTTTATTCCTTAAATGTTTCATAGAATTCACCAGTAAACCAACCTGGGACTGGTGTTTTTGTTTTGGAAGATTATTAATTGTTAGTAATTATTTGATAATAATTATTATTACTTATTCAATTTCTTTAATAGATACAGGCCTATTCATATTGTCTATTTTTTCCTTGTGTAAACTTTGACAAATTACATCTTCCAAGGAATTAGTCCAGTTCATCTAGATTATCAGGTTGTGGGCACAGAGTATTACATAGTATTCTTTTTATCCTTGTAATGTCCTTCGATTCTGCAGTGAAGTCCTTGCTTTCATTTGTGATATTAATATTGATATCTACCATATTCATTACTGTTTTCTATTTGTTGCCCATATTCTTTGTTCCTATTTTGTCCACTCTTTTCCTGACTTTCTTTACTATGTTGAATTTTTCAATCCATGAATCCAGAATATCTATCCATTTATTTAGATCTTTGATTTATTTCATCAACATTTTGTCATTTTCAGCATACTACCTTGTATCTGTTTTGTTAGGTTTATATGTGAGTATTTTATTTTACTTCAGTGATTTTAAGTGATAATGTGTTTTTAATTTTAGTTTTCATGTGTTTGTTGCTACTATTAGAAATACTGAGTTGTATATGTGTCTCTTGTATCCTATGACTTGCTGACCTCACTTACTAGATCTAGTAGTAGATTGTACTGTGTGTGTGTGTGTGTGTGTAGATTCCTTGGGATTTTCTGTGTAGAACATCATGTCATCTGCAAATAGAGAGTTTTATTTCTTCCATTCCAATCCATAAGCCATTTGTTTTATTTTTTGCATTAGTGTGCCAGCTAAAACTTCCAGCACTGTGTGTAATAGAATGGATACTATTGCCTTTTTCCTAATCTTAGAGGAAAATTTGTAGCCTTTTACTGATATGTATGATGTTAGGTGTAAGTTTTTGTATATATTCTTTATCAAGTTGAAGAATCTCCCCTCTATACTATTTCTGAGTTGTTTTTTTTTCATGATGAATGGGTATTGGTTTTTTCCAAACAATTTTTCTGCATCAGTTGATGTATGATCATGTGATTTTTCTTCTATTGTCTGTTAATATGGTGTATTATATTAATTTATTTTTGAATACTGAATCAGCTTTTGTGTCCCCTCAGGTTTTGATAAGTGCAGTTGCTTTATAGTAGGGAAGAGAAGTATAAAGCCTTTCCAATGAGGAGAGAAAGACTGGGAAGAGTAAGAGAAGGACAAATGGACAAAACAAGTGTCTTTACTTTTCACTCTCCTTCTTCTTACAGGGTGTGACCCTGAGACAAATTTTTGTGTGAAAGTAATTTCTTAGGAAATTTTCCCAGGAAAATCCAACTGGAGAATGGGAAAGTATGACTGGGAACAGAAGGATACCAAGCCAGGGTATGAGATCAGTCAAAGTCCCATGGAGGAGAGTTCTGGAGAGAGTGTGAGCCCCACCTCAGAACTACCCCCATCAGGAGCAAAGGAGCAGCAGCAGCTTGCTAGTGTGAAATGGCTGGAGAAAATTGGGATCTTTATTTTGGACAAATTAAGGTGAGAACAGCATGATCAAAATCAATCAATTTGTGCAGGTGTAGAAAGAGTATTCAGCAAATTGAAAGACTTCCTTCCAGTCACTGTTTATGCTAGAAAATCTGGCACAGACCTCAGGGTATGACACATAAGAGAGAGATTTTAGTAATATTAGAAAAAAATTGAGAAATCTCAAAACAAGTTCAGTAAACTCAAGTGCCAGGCACATGATATCATAGGTATTACAGAGAAAAGAGGTCATTTCATTATCCTATAGGGTGTTGAACCCATACACTTCATGTGACTGAGCAGTTTTCTCTGGGAGATGGTTTTGCTCATCAAAGGTTTAGATCCTGTATCTTTGAAAACCAGTGTAACCACCATATTGAAAAAGAACACCTCATGGATCAGTAAAAAATATTGCTGTGTTTGTTCCACTGTCCTTTTACAATTAGTGTCCAGGGTAATCTTTCCTGCTCCTGCATGAATACTCCAGTGGCCTATAATTTCCTGCTTATTCTTAGGTGGCAGGTGATCTGTGGTCACTAAGTCACAAATATTGTCCAGATGCAGAAATTAGAAAATCCAATCCTGCCTGATACTTTGAACTTAATTTACTGTCAAATCTCCATCTTTGCCTGTGCACCCTCACTTCTCCAAGTGTGAGCTGGCTTTAAGATGGAAACCTGTGGTAAGGTCGTGGGTAGTGGTCCTTCCATTTTCTTCACCTCATGTTTCTAGTCCTCCCCTTCCATCCTGAGAGCTGCAGTCTCAACCCCACCAGGTCCAGTGGGACTGGGGGAGACAGGGAGGGGTGACACACAGGGCAGTTTTTCCTTAAACCAGTACTCTTGTCATTTAATCTCACTTGGGTCTAGTAGATGCATTTTTCCCTTGAGATGTTATTTTCCTGGACTCCTCAGAGTTTTCTCACTGGTTTTCTTTCTCCTACAATTCCCTTGATTCTGCTTAATGTTTTTCTTACTTTTCTGTTCTGATGGTCACTTGCGACTCCTTCCTCAGCCCTTAGACATTGGGTAGGGCATCTCCAAGCCCCTCCAGTGGCTCTTTTGGACAGAACCCAAGACAGTTCCCATAGTGGCTCATTTTGTCATTTTGTGTCTCAGGGCCCACAGCTCTCCCAAGGAACACTCACACATCCCTTGCCCGGGACTGACATGGGTCCCAAGTCAGACTCAGTTGGGCACTGGCCTCTAAGTCTCGGTCTCAGAAAACACATCTACTGCTCTCTGAGGAATCTTGTCCCCTTAGCACAGGGTTACAGGGCTGCACCTCCTTTCAACTACCTGAAATCAGGAGGGCTTGGCAAGAGAAAGGCCACCTGCCCCTCAAGAAATCTCCTCTCTAATCTTTTGGGTCTCCATTTTCTGACAGTTCCTTTCTGTCCTTGGTGTAGCTGAGAAGTCCAAGAGGAGCCCACAGGTTCTTGAGACTGTTTACTTTGAAAATATTCATAACATGGTTTGGCACTTTTCTTTGGAATTTTACATCTATTATGTTTTGTTGCCTGATGGAAACTTCAGTTTTCAGATCTTATTACACAAGTAATAAACAAACATGATTCATGGGCCAATCCTTGAACCACAGTCCAGTGGCATAACATCTGTCCTTACTAAATATTTTGATTTCTGAGTGTGTCATGTAAAAAAAAAATTGGGGACAACTCTGCAGTCTTATTTAATCTTTCATTGGCTATGTTGTTTGGCACTTGTAAACTAGAGCTGTGGACATACGGAGTTCATAAAATAATTTGGAATGGAATACCTTACTGAGTGAATATTTTTTTATATGGTAGTAGATTTATCCCCAAGGGCATCAAGTGGTCTTGACCACTAAGGCCTCTTCCAGCACAAGAAAGGGGTGAGTCCATGATTCTCTGGCTGTACAAGAGGACAGGAAAGAAAGTGGCTTTGCAATACTGAGCTGTTTGGAGACAAATTCTCCCAAATTAACTCCCTCACCAGCTGAGCACTCTAAACCCAGACTTCATGGGCATCATAATAGCATGTTTCAGTGAGGTTTGAAGGGAGAAGAAGGAGGCGGATGGTTCTATTTTCTGAGGTCAGGACATCTTTGCAGGATTGCTTGAGTCCCAAGAAGGGAACTAAACACCAGTCTTTGGTCCCCAGATGTGGCATAACCAGATCATATGTGTTGCTGGTTGGCTCCAACCTTTGTAGTGGAGATTGAGAGCCAGAAAGACTCTGTATTGTAGGGATTTTTCCCATTTTGTTTGTTTGTATAAAACCAGGGAGGGAAATAGTTGAGTAAAATCCAAGTGGATTTCTTTAATTCACTTCTCTGGAGACCTGAATCATGAAATTGAAAGGCACTTGCTTGATGTTTGATTTGATAAAGTGGTGACCCTAAGCTGGTGTCTCTCAGCCTTTTTGAACCTGTAATGCATTTTGATGGGCATAAAAGTTTCCCATTTCCTGAAAGAGTCTGATTTTTCTCCCTCCTCCCTACCTTGAACCTCCTTCAGATTTATATGTTTTGTGAATTCATGGCAGCAGAGAAGATGTTATCAAGTTTTCTTTTCTATAGTTTCTGCTACACAAACAATAGACATTTGTTGGCCTTCCAAATATGTAAGCATGTATTATATACCTGGGTGTGCTTTTCCACTCCACATTACACCTTTTCATGCTAATACCTCTGTTGGAACAAAATGTCCCACAGTTTCAGAGAACCCAGAGATCCCCTGAAGCTAGAGATCATTTAGTCCCATCTGCACATTTTATAGAATTGGATGCCCAGAGTTTAAGTAACTTTCCCATAGTTTCAACACCGTGTGTACACTCCAGACCCTGAGCAAGAACTCAGGTTGCTGAATTCCCTGCTTGCTATTCTCTCCACTAGGTTTTCAGTTGCTTGAATCTTCTCTACTTTATCCCATCCCTTTCAAAGATAGCAGCCACTGCTACAAAACAAACAAATGCCAATATAACAGACTCTGCAAAAATACTTTGTAGTCTTTGTGTATGCTAATATCAAACTGCTTTATTTTATAGTACCTCCAAAGCTGAGAAAATACTTATTCAATTGCTATGAACCCATATTTTTGCCAAGTATTATGAATGATACAGAAGGAAAATACTTAATCCATAATTTCTGGTCATTTAAAATTTATTGGGAAGACAGACATGGTTCATATTCAGCTTGTGGTCAACTGTGACCTCTGGAACCTTTTAAAATGCATTCGCAATTAGTGATTTCTAGCCTTCCACCTCTACCCTGGAACTTATCCCTCATTGAATTCTTCTGTAGTTCATTTATATCAAAAACAATTTATGAGATTGGAAGGAATATAAAACAGTTCAAAGGTCATTTGTTGGTCAGTTTAGTTACTAATAATATGAAAGCTCAAACAAGAATAAAAAATAGGTGGTACGTTATTTTTTAGATGGGCAAGCTGAGGCTCAACACGAACATGTGACTTGGTCAGGACTGCTCAGTTGATAGAAGGTAGAGTGGACTCCCGCAGCCACAGTCGCTGGTGTCAGAGTCCAAAGGCCTGACTCCAGTCCGTCAAGCAAGAGCATAATAAAGTGGGAAAAGCAAACAGGACAAAGCAGGCTGTTGAAAATCGTATTTTTGTCATAGGGTATGAACACATCAAATGAGCTGACTGAGAGAAGTGTTTGCATGTGCCAGCCTCCAACCATTCTGTGTGTCTTTCCCAAGGCTGTGTGAGTTTCTCTGTGAGAAGGGACCTTGCCATGGCAGAGGGGGAGTCCACAGCGATAGGTAATGGATGGGCTGTGCTCTCTAAAGATATCTTTGTTGAATTCACCTTTTCTTTGTTTAAGAACTGGACCTGAATCAGGAGTAAACGCATCAGAGAGATTAAGTCCCAGGACCTGAGCAGACAAAAGTAATTTAGTCTTCACGATAGTCTTCTAAAAGCAGGTTCTGAGGTCAGGGAGTCTTGCGAAAGGGGATAGTGAGACTGCAGGTTTATTTTGAGGAAAATGTTGTTTGCTTGGACCCATCCCTTGTCAGACTCAGGCAGTTTTTACAGAAGGTGAACCTGACCATCCCTTGTTTGCTCGGGCTACTCTTGTCCCTAAGCCTTCCCCTATAAATCACCATTGCACAGTGGGGCATGTCACTATTTGTGTTTTTCCATGGAGGCTGGGGGAAGGAGAAGCAGGGATTTGATAAATCTACTCATATGTAAGGCAATTCAAGAAGTAAAATACAAGTTGTTTTGTTCACTGGCATTTACCCATTTTGTTTACCCACCAACAGTGTGAAAATTGAAACATTTTATAATTTTCCAACCAGGAAGAAGAGGGAATGTGTGAGCAAATATGAAAATGTAGACATTCTTCAGCTGATCTGCATTTTGATGGAAGATAAAAACAATAGACCATTCCCAAAGTAGTAGTCTTATTTTTAAAAATACATGGTTTTTGAAAGCCTGGTATTGCATATTGGTTATATTTGTTCCTATTTTGTTTGTAAAAGGTTTTGAAGGCATATGATGTGATTAAGTAAATATTATTTTGTGGTTAAAATTAAATAGTTCTGTTGTATTTTAGGTCTTGTGCAAATTGGAGTGTGTGTGTGTTATGGGGAGGGCAGCAGGCAAGATGAGGGGAAATCATTCTAGCTCCCTCCTGCATATAATTATAAGTCATAATCCCTCAGTATTTTTTTTTCCATTGGTTTGAGATAAAAATAAATTGATTTTTCCCAAAAATGTATTTTAGGGCCCTGTTAGCATCTCAGATGGAACCAACATTTGCCAGGAATGTTTTCCCTTGTTTTGATGAGCCAGCTCTGAAGGCAACTTTTAATATTACAATTATTCATCATCCAAGATATGTGGCTCTTTCCAACATGCCAAAGCTAGGTAAGTAATGTTCCCTGTCATCGTATTTATACACACATGTATATATCATACACACACATATATACACATGTATACATCTATGTATGTATATATAATAATTTCATATGTCCAGAAAAATTCCAGCCATAGTTAATATAACAAGAATGGTTTGCACGACATCAGTGTAACTTGGCAGGCAAGAGAGTGGACTGGAATGCATGCGCATGAACAATGATGACTTCACTGTACTAGTCAGTGGAGGCAGTAGATGCTGTTGAATGAGCATGTATGTGTACTGTGTGGCTGGCATATTCAAAATGGCTGAGCTAGTAGAGCAACAAATCTGCATCAATTTTTTTCCTAAGTTTCCATAGAAACTACTAGGATGATTCAGAAGGCTGCAGCTATGGGCAACTGGTGATTGGCAGCTTCATCATGATACATGCCTGCTTATGCATCATGTTTCACACAGAGTTTTTTGGCAAAACATTAATCACCCAGGTGACTCAGTCCCCTGATAGCCCAGATTTGGTGCCCTGCAACTTCTGGCTTTTCCCAAAACTAAAATCACCTTTGAAAGGGAAGAGATTTCAAGACCATTGATAAGATTCAGGCAAATACAACAGGGCATCTGATGGCCATTGGGAGAACTGTGTGAGGTCCCAAGGTGCCTACCTTGCAGGGGACTGAGGCATTATTGTCCTATGTACAATGTTTCTTGTATCTTTTATCTTCTTCAATGAATGTTTTTGTTTTCATAGTATATGGCTGGATATCTTCTGGACAGATCTATATTTAACTTTGTAATAGCTTTTTAAAAAAAACATTTTACTTATTGTTAGAGAGAGGGGAAGGGGGGTAGAAAGAGAGGAAGAGAGACATCAATGTGTGGTTGCCTTTTGCATATCCCCTAGTGGGGACCTGGCCTGCAACCCAGGCATGTGCCCTGACTGGGAATCGAATAGGTGACTCTTTGCTTTACAATCTGGTGCTCAATCCACTGAGCCACGCCAGTAGGGCTGCAATAGCTTTTAAATCAATAGCTCTTCTAGGAAATGTGTTGATAATGTCTTATAATTAAGGAGAACAGTCACCTGGGGTATGTGGCTGTACCCACATCTTTGAGATGATAAATCCTGTTCCTTTTAAATTAAATTTAGTGGAGCAATATTGGTCAATAACATATATAGTTTTATAATACATCATCTATTTCTCCTTTTGTCACCATATATTTGACCCCCTTTACCGTCTTCATCCTTTCCATACCTGGTTCCCCTCCAGTAACCACCACACTGTTGCCCATGTCTATGAGTTTGTTTGTTTTGCTTGTTGTTTTCTGTTTTATATCCCACATATAAGTAAAATCATATGGTTCTTGTCTTTTCCTGTCTGACTTATTTCACTTAGCATGATACTCTCAAGATTCATCCATGTTGTCTCAAATCACAGTTTATGGCTATTTCATCACATTTTATGGCTGAGGAGTATTCCATCATATCGATACATACCTCATCTTCTTTATCCAATTGCCTATTGAAGGACACTTAGGTCGTTCCCATATCTTGAATCCTATTTCTTTTTGTATTAGAAGCTGGGGACATTACGCTGTTCTGATACATTGGCAGCCTGTCTGCACATTAGTTTGGGCTTAAACCAGTGATCGTAAGTGATAATAAGCTAGTTGTCCTAGTCTGAATCTGCTGCAAAGAGGTGTTTTCTTTGGCTCACTCTTCTTTTGATTGAATTAGTATCTAACTTTTAAAAATTCAGAGATTTCTCATAAAAATCAAAATTCTTACTTCCTTGAAAAGTTAAAATATCTAACAACACTGAACCTGCAGGTGTTACATGACAGCCATAGTTGCAGCTGAAAAGAGGCTGCCACCTGCAGACTGGGCCTGTGTTCCCTAGTCTGCCAGGATCCGGCCGGCCCGTTAGTGTGTTTGGCCCTTTTCACCTCAGGTGTTTACCTGGCCCTCGCAGGCATCTGAATTTGTGATTTCAGGTTAAAGACCCCAGCCCGCCTCCACTGAAGACCTAATGGAAACCTGAGATGGGCAGAATTGTACCTTTTGACCTACCATGGGCCTGGGAAGCTCTAGCTTAAGCGTTTTGAAAAATGTGCCGGACTAGGAAATGGTAGAAGTGGATGGAAAAGAAAGGAGGCAGATCATGGGCCTTACTTACAGTGCTCATGGATGTGGCCCTCAGTCTAGACTATATTCATCAACATGCTAATTCAGGACCAAGATGCTGCCTTTTGATCTTCCTCATGTGGTTACGATACCTAAGGGGCAGAGAAATACAAACGGTTAGACTGTGGGGAGTAGCTGGGAAGAAGTAGCCAGGTGACAATCAACTTGACAAATTCATTTAAAGGTAGATATTATTGCTTAGGTTTATAGTGCTTTGGACTCAAATTAATTTCTCCAGGTCAGTCTGAAAAAGAAGATGTGAATGGAAACAAGTGGACCGTTACCACCTTTTACACCACGCCCCGCATGCCTACTTACTTAGCTGCACTTGTTATATGTGACTATGACCACGTCAACAGAACTGAAAGGGGCAAGGAGGTGAGTAAGGAAGATTCTCCAGGTAAGGGTACATTTGTACTGGATACAGATTGTTCATCCACTTTCTGCATCCAGGGGTTATGGCTACCTATCCCATCATCATCTCCTGGTTCTCGCTCCAACTTTTCCAAGCCTCTTTAAAGCTCTTCATGTGGCTTTGAGGAATGAGATACAACAATTTCTGCTGCAGCTTTGTGGAGGGGTTTCCATGGAAGGCCATACATTAAGCCCACTCAAGGCAGGTTCTGAGACCCCTCTTCCCAGGCCGTTACTGCCTTTCGGAGGACAAGAGAGAACAGGGAAAGCTGATGTACTTGCACCTTGAAGCTCAGGTCTACCTGTTGTCTACCTCGCCTACAATGTTAATGAAGCCTTGAAGCTGGATGCCTCTCAAAATGTCTAGGAACCAGTGTGGCATGAGCACCAAACAACAAAAACCGACACCATGAGGGAGCAAGTGCTGTGGCTGAAAGGGTGCAGCTTAAATACCATCCCTACTGAGAAGCAGGGCTACTGGGTTCCTCCCCAGAGTTGCATGAAGTAGGTGCTCTGTCCTGAAATACCTAGTTTTTACCCAATTATATCCTCATTACATAATAATCCTTTAGGAAAATATCCAGATTATTGTGCAAGTACTTTGTACACTGGTTCACTCCCTATGCTAGAGAGTGGAGGTAAGTAAGGCCACTGCTGTATTCCCAGTTCTTTCTAGTCAGATCGACTTCACAGGGCTGAGGAAGATTAGGCACCACAGCTGGCTGAGGCTCTCTCTTGTGCCCAAGACCTTCTAGGCTCCTAGTTTGTCTCCTGCATGTGGAGACAAGGAAGCTGGGGATGAGCCAAGTCTGCCATCAGGGAGAGAATCACTCAAAGTTACTCCTCCTCTACTCCTGACCTAATGATGAATTAAAAATACTGTGCTGGATGCAAACAGCGGCTCGTCATCTTCCTTAGCTGTTGGCTCCAGCCTGCTTTTCCTCATTGAAAAATCACTAGTAAATCCCTGATATTCACAGAGGTAACACTGGCCAAGTCAAACATTCATGACATATACAGGGTCCAGCACAGATAATGCCCCTTTTTATTATAAAATCATAAGCATGTAATTCTATAACACAACAATATCACTCTCAAGCATACCCTGTGACATCTTAGGTGAAATGTTCGAATTAAAACTATAAATTGTTACACCCATATGATTACCCCACCAACCACACTCGAGCAGGCCTTACTTCTGCTGGACCCTGTGTGTTGATAAACATACTCAGGCATGGCGTGAAAGCACATGTGCTGTGCGTGGCATGAAGGAGTGGGCCCGAGAACTTGTGAGTGACCCGCGGTGGTCTCTTGGCATCCATGTCTCAAGTGGCTTGCTCTCCATACTACTGCACATGAACAATTCTTATAAAAGGATCAAATATGTTTCTCAGTGAAAGGCCACCCTGAAAAGAAAGCCAGCTGTTATAGAAGCAAAGACACAATGGAAGGTACCTAAGAAAGTAATGTCGTTAGCCAGAAAACTGAGATTTGGGGTGAGTTTATCAGTGGCATGTTGCATTTGGCTAAGGCTCAGCTCTGCAAAATGAAGGAGTCCACCAAATACTCTACAGGGGAACTAGAATGTACTCTTGTAATAACATCCAGACAAATTGCTCATTCAGTACGATAAAATTTAGTCAAAATGCCATTAATGTGTGGCATGAGGATAAACAGGGAATACAAAACTAAGTTTGGAAATAACATATTTTGAGTAGAATTTAGCACACAATGAGCTTGTGTATAGATATTCCTCTCTTTTAGATGTTGAGGTCAGCTGTGTCTCCGGAGGGCCACAAGAACGCACTGGTGGACTGGGTGTGGTTTTGAAGGAACTTTATGGCTGCACCTCCAAATACTCCTTGCTGCCCTAGTAAGGGCCTCCCACACCTTCCACACAACTTGAAATCTCCATTATTTGCCTGCATTTTGGCTTATAGAACAATAGTTTGTGGGAGGGGCTTGATAAATTGAAAATTGACACAAAGACTTTGTTATTGCCCTTATTTTCCAAATAATCAAATGAATTAAAATGTGTTTATGGTCTTGAATGTGGGGAAAGGAGCTTCGTCTTTCCACTCGGTAGTGTGGGCTTTGGTTCAGCAGTCTTCCTGTTACCTCAGAAATCAGGACTCGAGTTGCGGAGGGCCAGCTTGTTGGTGCGGGGCTGGGAGCTGGGCCCCTCTTTCTCAGGGTTCTGAGACCTCTGCTGCAAGGGGAAGGTTGGAAGGAATGAAGGGATCAAGGCAGGAGGCTTCAAAAGCAGGTGGTTGCATTTTGTGAGAGAGGAGCATTCCTGAAGGCCTATATAATTCCAAATTCACATAATTCAAGACAAATTTTTCTACCAGAAATTAAAGCAAAGTAAGGTAAATGTGTTCTTGAAGTGCAACAATCTGCAAATATTGTGCTGTTTTCCATTTCCTTAGCATTTTTTGTAATGTTTTGCAAAGAGCTCTTTCTCAAATTGACTGTACTCACATCAAGACATTTTAATTCCCGTTCTCTCTCTAACTTCCATCCCAGGGTTATTGAGTTTCATACATGTTCTTTAGTATTAATACTAACAACTCCATTAAAAATGCTTAGATGGCATTGTGTGGGAGTATAAAATAATTTTGCATTAAAATAATAAAGAATGTTAAAACAACAGTAAATTACAGTAGTCACCAAAATCACACAAATAACTTCCAAGTGCCCAAACAACAACAACATGGTTACTTTAAACTGACCAAACATTTCAGGAATTTCTTTTTACCTACTAAAGTGGAAGCATCATAAACAGAGAATGTAATTTACTTTCTTCAACAACTGTAAAAACATAAGACTTTTGATGAACTTTTTAACATTAGGCAAATTAACTGTATTCCAAATTTTGAAAATAAGATGGGACTATTAATTTTTTCATTAACAAATCATTTTAAATTGGCATGATTCAAGATTGTCTAATATGTACCTTACTATATAACCCTCACTGACTACACAGTTCTGTTTTGGAACATTGGAAATATGTCCAGAACAGGGAAGTAAAAGCCCAAGGTGCCCATTTACTCTAACATAGAATCTACATTTTCTGTGAGCGTAGACACAGTGTTTTTGGATTGCAATAGTTATACATGTTATTGCAAAAGATGGAAATAACACACTTTCTGGGGAGCTACTGTTCATGACTTAGTGAAGAGCCTTCTGGGCTTTTCTTAATGTGTATATCCATTTAAACATTTGGTTATGTAGCTTCATTTGAAAAAGTTTGACTGTGGCTCTAGAGTATCAGGGAATTAGAGCAAACAGACTTTCATTTTCCAATATCAATCACTGCTTTTCCTAATCACTGCTTAATTGTTTTGATTTAGATACGCATCTGGGCCCGGAAAGATGCCATCGCTAATGGAAATGCAGACTTTGCTTTGAACATCACAGGTCCCATCTTCTCTTTTCTGGAAGACTTATTTAATATTAGTTACCCTCTTCCAAAAACAGGCAAGTCATCTTCCCTTCCAATGGGGTTGAGTTCCTATTATGAGGGCTCTGAGTTGAGGTCAAGTGTATCCAGACGGGCCCTCGATGACCCATTGTCACCATTTAGATGATGTTTTGGGGTTAGTTGCATCCCCCTCTGAACACATAAAGGTGTGTCTGCTCTTTCGTGTGGTGCCATGTGCTCAGCAGGTACTCAGACAGGTCATTGTTCAGGTGTGCAGCGCAGTGCTCTGGGTCCTTGTGGCAGGCCTGTGTGAGTTGCTCCAGTTCCCTTTAGTAAGGTTTTGTTGGCTTTTAAGAAAATATTCTTTAGCTGTGAGTCATTAGATTAGGACTTAAGGGTCCCATCTGTGAATTTTTGTTATATAAAATTGGAATCGTGTGTGAGTATAAAATGATCCTTGAGGAAATATGTAAACTTTTATCCCTTATAGATCTATGCAGTATGTCCTTAAAATTGTGTGAGCCATTCAGTTCAGAAAGTTGTCAGTGTTTTTTCTCTCTAACGTGAGAATATCATGTAAATGTATTTCGTTCCTCGGACATGGGTCAGTGGGTGGGATGGCAGTGGGAGGAAAAGGAAGGTTAGAAGAATAGGGAACCTAGGCTAAGACAACTAAGTTTGCCCCAAGATAATAGAGCACTGTCTATGGAGGCTGTGTAAGGCCCCAGGTGCATGCTTTACCGCACACCGTCGGCGTCAGCCATGTGTAAAGTCAAATTACTGAGCATAGCACAGCGTAGAACACTCACCAGGCAGATGTAGCATGGGTTATAATATTTCTCCTATTAGCAAAAGAAAATTTAAAAACTTTTATTGTTCTAGTTATAAAAGTAATAAATAATCACATTGTAGAAAATTTGCAAAAATGGGGAAAAGCACAAAAAAGAGAAGAGAAATCCCCTGTCATGCCGCCACACCAGTACAACCGTGGCTGACCTTTGGTGCAGGATCTCTGTCTTTCTCGGTATTTGCTGCTTTATTTTTAACAAAGACGACAACATGGAGTTGGCACTCTTCTTTCATAGGTAGCAACATGGTCCAGATAACTATTCTTTTTTATTGTTATTTTTAATACAGAACATACCTACATATCAGTTTGATAAAATACTTTATTTACTCCTCAGTGGTTGAATATTAGGACTGCTCCAACCACTTTTTCGGGGGAAGGCTACTTTCAGAACACTAAAGAAGACCATTGGAAGGAAATGTTTACAAGTACCTGTGCTATTTGCCTTAGTATAAATTCCAAAAGTTGAGTGATTTAGTCAAAGCATAGGAACATTTCTAAAGATTGTGAAGCATTTTGCTGGATTGCTCCAGAAAGACTGTTCCAGTTCACACCCATTGCCAGCAGGTCATGTGTCCGTTTTCCTATAACTAATTATTAACGCTAATGCTAACCACTACTAATTATTAAGCTTCTCATACATTTGAAAGATTAAGTTATACCATTGTTTTACTTTTGTTTTTGATAAAGAAATTGAACATTTTAGATAAGATTTTTGGCTGCTTAAATTTTATTTCTTTAGTGAATTGTTCATAATTTTTTTTGATTTGTCACGGTTCTTCACTGAAAAAAATATTGCCCAGTTGTGACAGATGAGGGAGGACCACAAAAACTGGAATTTATTTATAAAAAATTGTGTACTTATTCTTACATGTCTAAATTTCAGCTACCCTCCAGTTCTCTCCATTTAATGCAATATGCCTATCAAGACATTTTTTCCACTGCTCAAAACAGTTTTGGAAATCATTGATTTTGATGCCTTTTAGTGTTTCTGCTGTTTTTTGTTTCACCTCTTCCACATTGACAAAATATTTCCCCTTGAGGGCTTTTTTTTTTAATCCAGAGAAACAAAAAAAAGTTGCTTGGGGTAAGATCGGGTAAATGGGGGGCATGGGGCACAGAGGACATGCTGTTTTGGGTCAAAAACGTCTGAACACTCAGTACAATGTGGGCAGATGCACTCGTAAATCAGCGATCATGAAATGGGCAAACACATTGAAACAGTCTTTAAAAAAATTTAGTGAAGCCAAATACAGCCTCTCACAACAACACCAGCTGGTACACTGATACAGATGGGTTCCTAGAACAGTCACCTAGCAGGGGAAGCCTGTACTACAAGTGCCCACCCTCAAGAAGATAATTCTAGGGGCTTTTTTGGGTCCCCCATCATATGCTAGAATTATACCAGTTTGTGGTTTACCCTTCAGATTTGTTTATGGTGTTCTCTAGGAAACTAAAATATTTAATTTTAAATATATTTTATTTTTAGAGTTCCCATATACCTCTTCTACCTCCCCCTATCCTGCCTCTGGTTTCTGCTATTAACATCTTCCATTAGTGTGGTACATTTATTGTATTTGATAAAGCAATATTGATACATTATTATTAACTAAAGTCCATAGTTTACATTAGGGTTCGCTTTACATTGTACAGTTCTATGAGTTTTGATGAATGCATAATACATGTATACAACATTATAACATCATACAGAATAGTTTTACTAGCATAAAAATCCACTGTGCTCTACCTAGTCATCGTGCATCCTCCCCCAGTCCCTGAAAACCACTGATCTTTTTACTGTGTGTAGTTTTGCCTTTTCCATACTGATGTACAGTTGTAATTATACCATGTGTAGTGTTTTTAGACTGGCATCTTTCACTTAGTAATGTACATTTAAGGTTTCTCCATGACCTTTCATAGCTTGGTAAATCATTTCTTTTTATCACTGAATAGTTCACTATTGTATGGATGTCCCACTGTTTGTTTATACATTCACCATTGAAGGACTTGTTGGTTGCTTCCCATTTTTTGGCAACTACAAATAAAGAAGCAATAAACATTTGTGTACAAGTTTTGTATGGACATAAATTTTCAACTGATCTGGGTAAAACCCAGGAGCTCAAGTGCTAGACTCTATGGTCAGCCTATGTTTGGCTTCATCAGAAACAGCCAAACTTTTCTTCCAAAGTGGCTGCACCGTTTTGCTTTCCCACTAGCAATGAATGAGAGCTCCCGTTGTTCCAAATCCTCTCCAGCATTTGTATTTTAGCCACCCTAACAAGTGTGTAGGGGTATCTCATTGTTGTTTTTGTTTCATTGTTGTTTTAATTTGCAACTTCCTGGAGACATGCAGTGTTGAGCATCTTTTTCATATGCTTATTTTTCATGTATGTATCTTTAGTGAGGTGTCTAGATCGATCTTTTGCCAAATTTATGAAGTTGTTTACTTATTGTTGACTTTTAAGAGATCTTTGTATATTTTGGATGCAAGTCCTTTATCAAAATTATTGATTTTTATATAGTTAAAATTTATTTTCTGGCTTCTGTCTTTGGTATTTGTCTTTACAGTCTTCTCTCAGATTATTCATGTTCACTTGCATTTTCTTTCCATTTTTCCCTCCATTTAAATCCATATAGATATAATTGCCTTGCCTACTTTTGACAACCGTGCCATGGAAAATTGGGGACTATTGATATTCGATGAGTCGTTATTGTTGCTGCACCCAGATGATAGACTAACAGAAAAGAAGACGGTGATCTCCCACATTGTCTCCCACGAGATTGGACATCAGGCATGTGGTAAAATGTTTTTTCTCATTTCATATGAAGATGTTCTCCAGGTGCTCTACCAAAAATAGCACCCCCCCAAAAAAAAACCCCAAAAACAAAAACCAAAAAACCAACCTGCTGCATACAAAATTTTTAAAAATTGTTCAAAAAATAGGAAAATGAGAAAAATAAGGAGCTCTGTGTAATCAGATCTTGCATGGATTTGAATAATTGGTAATAGATCATACTGATGAGAAGTTACAGTCCATTGGACAGTCAGGTATTTACATCCAAAGATTAACTTTGCTCCACAAAGTCTTCTTTTAAAAAATTTATTTATTTATTTATTTATTTATTTATTTATTTATTTATTTATTTATATGTAATCTTTTCTGTATTTTTTTCCATGACCATTTAGTCCCCTTATACCTCCCAAAGTCTTCTTCAGGAAAAATAAGCCAAGCAGATCTATGATTATTTGTTTCATGCCATCTCAAAATAAGGTACATTATAAAAGGTCACTAAAAGGTATTCACATTTCATCAGTAGATTGCTACAAACTTTTTCTTTTGAAAAGGTTGAAGAAATATAGGCACCATGCTAGTGTCAGTGAGATGAATAGTGATGAACCCTTGAGCTGCATCCCCAAAGGAGGTGGAAACAAAGACTCATTTCAGGAGAACTCCATGCTTTCATGTTGTATTTTAGAAGCTTAGTTATCTGATTTGATGGAAATTCTCACATATGCCTTTTGACCTCAACTCCATTAATACAAGTCTGTCACGAAAGAAATCATCTTGTTGTGTGGATCCATAAGAAATGTGGGGGAAAGGGTGGCTTACTGGGATTGAATAACAAACACCACATTACACAGTCAACACACACTTCTGCAAGTTTTTATCGGTCACCCCAAGTGTCATTTTTTATTATATCCTCAGGGAGACATTGTTTTGGAACACAGGATGCTAAGTATGAGTACGTCACAGCTGCTACAAGAATTTGGTTAAATACCAGAGTGTGGATTTGTTGGTTTTGGAAACTATTGTGTTTTTCTTTCCTGATTCTATTCATCGTCTGTTTGACACTTTCTTTCTGTTAAGTTCATATAGAAAATAATCACAGCTGAACCATTTTGCAGAACATGATTACTCAAGTGATTTGTACATGGCACAGATCAAATCATATTTTTAAAATGTCATTACTTCTTACAGTAAAATCCTGATGTAGTCTATTTAGAGTATAAGATGCTGTAAGTAGGTATTAAGTGAACATTTAGAACTTCTGCTTTGTTTTACTTCTGTGCAAAGTGGGCACTTTAAGAAATGCTACTCTAGCTTTCATTATTTTTGAACATCACAGTTTTAAAAGGAAAATTGGTTTCTATCATTGAATGTAAAATAATTATTTCAGAGACGTATATGACTGATATCTCTTCATGTTAAAACAACATGCTTTTTGGAGTCCTGTTTTCATGATAAACAAATAAAGTTTAATTATGTCTCTGACCCTATATTTATTTAACATGCAATCACAGTAAATATTACTTAAATGAAATTTAAGGAAGCTCTTTTTTCTTCCATGTCCAAAAGTGGTTTGGAAACTTGGTCACCATGTGTTGGTGGAACAACATCTGGCTCAATGAAGGTTTTGCATCTTATTTTGAGCTTGGAGTAATTAACTACTTCAATGATAAACTCCCCGGAGTAAGTATGTCTGTTAAATTTATTTATCATTGTTTCTCTTATTTGTAAAAGCAATGTATATTCATTGTTGAAAATGTGTAAAATACAAGGAACAGTACATTATTTGTAATACCAGAGATGATCAATATTATCTTTTTAATGTGTTTTCTTTTTCCAGGCTTTTTGTAAATATTCATAAAAGTGGGAATTATACAGAAAAGAATAATGCCTTTTCTACTTCATATGATGTCAAAAGCATTTCCACAAATCATTAATTATTTTTAAAAACAAGATTTTTAAGTGTTTCCTGGTAATTTTTATTGCATTACCTTATATGGTATTTTTGGAGTTTAGGTTCTTTTCATTTATATCCCTGCCCAGCCTAAATGTAAAGCAGCAGACCTCCACTGGCCAGATCTTCCTTGCAAGCTAAATTTGTTCACTTAGGAGGAGATTGTAAGGTTATGTCTTATTATCTTGGTAATAAAATGTCCCTTTTTCCTTCTTTAATGAAAGGATGTTGATACTATATAGATGATATTTTGCTTCTGTTGATTAAAAAATTGGCAGAATAAAAAGTTGACAAACCTATCTTGGCCCCACAGAAACTTAAAAACATCTCTTTTTATCTGTTTGTGAAATCAGTTTCTGGGAAGCGCTGACATAGCCGCCTCTGAATGCCCCAGCTCCGTGCCACCCGCCCTGCCCTTTGCAGACATCCTATAACATGCCCGCCACCCTGCAGTCCAGCCGCTCTGTGGTGCTGCTGCTCTTCCTCCCCTGGGCTGGACACCATCACATAGGTCAGGAGATGAAGTATTGAAAGGTTAAGTGACTGGCCAAGGTCATTTTCCCGATTGGACAGAACTGTGATTATAACCCAGTTGTCTGGATTTAGTCCGATAACGAGGATAACAATGATAGTAACTATAATAGTTAGGTATTGACCATTACCTGAGCACTTCGGTAGTGCGAGTTCTAGATACACATCATCTTACTCAGTCTTCAAACAATCATCTGAGTGTAGTTGTTATTTTTCTATCTTATAGTTGAGGAAGCAGGCATAGAATCATTAAATTGTTTCAGTTATTAAATATTAAAGATGAGATTCAATTCCCATTTCTGCGACCGTAAGCCCATAACTTTAATCACCCTGCTCAGCAGAGAATGCCCCTGGGAGTGTTCTGTTCTCAAGGAGCTAGTGTGTATGTGTTCATTATACGACTCTAGTCATATATACATAAACTTTATACATATAGTAAATCTTAGTTTTCTTCAAAATCTCCTTCCATATATTCTGTACCTCTGTACTTAGCATCAGTAAGGAAAGAAGTTCCATTCCCATAAAAACAATTAGATTCATTCTCTAGGTACTTTTTTAAATTTTTCAATTACAGTTTATAGTCAATATTATTTATATTCGTTTCAGGTGTACAGCATCATTGTTAGACAATCATATCCTTTACAAACTGTTCCCCCAATACTTCCAATGCCCAGCTGGCACCATACATATTTATTACAATATTCTTGACTATATTCCCTATGCTGTACTTTACATCACTGTGACTGCTCTGTAACTACCAACTTGTACTTCTTAAACCCTTCTCCTTTTTCACTGGCCCCCAACGCCCCTCCCCTTTGGCAACCATCCATCTGTTCTCCTTATCTATAAGATGGTTTCAATTTTGTTTGTTTGTTTAGTTACTTAAATTCCACGTATAAGTGAAACCATCTGGCACTTGTCTTTCTCTGACTGACTTATTTCACTTAGCATAGTAACCCCTAGGTCCATCCATGCTATTGCAAATGGTAAGATTTCATTCTTTTTTTATGGCCGAGTAATAGTCCATTGTATAGATGTACCACTACTTTTTTATCCACTCATTTATTAATGAGCACTTGGGTTTCTTCCATATCTTGGCTACTGTAAATAATGTTGCAATGAATGTAGGGGTGCACATATTCTTTCAAATTAGTTTTTTGGATTCCTTCAGATATATTCCTAAAAATGAAATCTCTGGATATAAGGCAGTACCATTTTTAATTTTTTGAGGACCCTCCATATTATTTTCCATAGAGGCTGTACCAATCTGCCTTCCCACCAACAGTACATGAGGGCTCCCTTTTCTCCACATCTTCACCAACACTTGACTTGTTGATGATAGTCATTCTGACAGGTGTGGTTTTAAATCTCATTGTGGTTTTAATTTGCATTTCTTTGATGATTAGTGACATTGAGCATCTTCTCATATATCTATTGGCCATCTGTATATCTTCTTTGGAGAAGTGTCTATTCAGGTTTTCTGCCCATTTTAAAATTTTACCCTCTATGTTCTTAATTGAAGAGAATATACTACCATCAATCAGTACCTCTAAATGCAACTAAAATGACTAAGATATTGTCATATCTGGAAAAACTTGATGAAAACGTATTAGTGGTATTTTTGTAGTTCAGATGGTAAGATTAACCTTTTTTGTACCATTCAGTTATTTTTCTTATCATTGCTTCTTAATCACTCTTTTCTGAGTCTACATTTCTCAATTGCTTGTGAAACTGAGAGAATATAATGCTTGCTGGAATATAACACTTGCTGGAAGAGCATCAGCTCCTGGCACTTGAGAAAATTACCACAAGCTTTGTTTTTTAAAATCTTAAGGCCTCATTTCAATGATCTTCAAAAGTCATGGACTTTTAATCTAGTCATTAGATTGAAATTGAGTAAGAAAACCAGAGAACCATATGCAGAAACAGAACTCTTGAGTGTTAAACTAATAAAACCTGGACTTAATAAGACCAGCTGTATGCAGATGTTTCCCTTAAATTTTTGCTACTCAAATTGTGATTCTTGAACTAGCAATATCAGCATCATCTGGTAGTTTATTAACGGTACAGGCCCCAAAACACACCAACTGAATTAGAATGAGTTTGACAAAATCCCCCGTTATTCTTTATTGACATGCATTGCCCTAAATGACAGGCTTTCTCAGAGTTTCATAATAACCTAATCAATGGTATTAATAAATTTAAAAACAACGTGCTAGTAGGAGAGGGTTGATTAGAACATTGGCTAATGGAGGTGGGGCAGAATTTTAAAGTGTATTTGACAATGTTCAGGGGTGAGAGTCAACATGGGGACCCCTGAGAGAGGCTTAATGTACATTATCAGGGGCTCTCCCAGCTCTCCAGGGTATGAGCAAGCTGTCCCTGCAGTGTCTCTACTGCCCCTTCTGTGGCCCGTCCATCCCACCCCCTCTTGTCTATACTTTGGTTCTCCTCCTAGCTTCGCTTTAAAAAGAGGTGGCCCTTGTCATGTGTCAGAGAGATCTAATCTTTTGGAGAGTTCTGTACTTTTCTGTACTTGGAGAGTTCTGTGGCTAAAATATAACAAATCACCTTCTTTTAATGCATGAGATGTAAACTGTCGTATCCAGTCTGTGATTTCTAATTTCAAATGATTACATCAGCATCCTTGCAAATGTGTAAATATGGCATGCTTTTGGTTTATAAATGCCCATACAAGAGAGATTGATTGATTTTAAGGGGTCACTAATAAAATTTTCTATAAAATTCTAGAGGATTAAAACCACCAAGACAAGCTTTTCCCCGAGGAACCTCCTTAAGGCAAATGTAGCTGGCTCTCTTGGAAATCACATTAACTTTGTAATTGAGTTTTTAAAAATTGAAATCAAAACTGACCACAAATGGGAAGGAAAGAATCCGAGTTTTGTTTTTCATGGAATCCTGACTTATTTGGTGTATTGCCCCTCACAGAGCACTTCTCAATTACTATTTGTTTTCCTCCTCTTCAGTGTCAGTTTTTGAACTGACACTGAAACTATTTTGGGAACATTGAATTTTGTTTCTTTGATACTTCAGAACTTAATGTGGCTCAATTTTTTCCTTTTAGAATGAGGTATTTTTTTCTAACATTTTAAATGATGTTCTCAGAGAAGATCACGCCCTGGTGTCTAGAGCTGTATCCATGAAGGTGGAAAATTTCACAGAAACAAATGAAATAAATGAGCTCTTTGATTCATTTACTTATAATAAGGTAAAGTCAGTCATATATTTTCTTTTGTTCTGTACTCTTGCAGAAAGTTGCATAAAATGGATTTTAAGAGTCATAGACTTAACTTTTGGTGCAAATAACCTTCATTTTGTTCAGTAGGTAGATTTTAGAAAATGTGGTTAAGTCAATTCTTATCTAGTAAATATTTTGAATCTAGTAAATATTATTCAACTCAATATTAGGTGCTCAGTACCATTTACCATTATAAATAGACTAAACATTTGCTATTTTTATGGTAAATGCTTCTGCTTGGTGCAAATTTATTCTTGTCATGGAAATATATCAATTTAGAAGATTTTGTGTACACTGAACTCTTTATATATCGGACATTAACTCACCTTTTACCTATTAATTAATGACAGTCTACTATTTTTATTAAAATATTTTGGAATAACTGAAACATTCAACTAAAGTGCACAGTGCAATCAGGACCACAGCCCAGAATAATACTAATCAAAATGGAATATGTCAGTATTTAGATATTGAATCTTGTTCAAATCATAGACAGTTTCTTTTGTCTTAGGGAGCATCGATGGCCCGGATGCTTTCTAGTTTCCTGAACGAGAGTGTATTTATTAGCGCACTTAAGGTGAGTTTACAAAATTGTTACCTGGAAGGCAGTACACATAAATTGCTTTGGGTTGTGATTTATTTTAACAACAACTTTTCTATTTTTACAGTCGTATTTGGATACATTTTCTTACTCAAATGCCGAGCAAGACGATCTGTGGAGGCATTTTCAAATGGTACTGTCTTCCTGAAGCGTTCCTGCTGAGTCGTGTGATAAGAGTTCAAGACAGGGTGGCCATGCATGTATGGCAGTGCCACAGGAAAACAAATTTGCCTTGTCTGTGAAACTCCTTTAGGTCGGGGCCGTTTCTTTAGTCTTCACCACTATATTCCCAGTGCCTAGAACAGAGCCTGCACGTATTAGATCTAATAACATGTGTTCAGTGAATGAATGAATGAATGAACGAATGAACTAAGGAACCATCAGATATAGAATTGAAAAGAGCTCTGAATTTGGCTCAGAATATCACCCACTGGGAATTACTGTACAAAATAGCTATATAGTTTCTTTTAGGAGATTGCTACCTCAAAAGATTTTGATGACAAATATGTGCTTTTCTGATGATTTTTAAAAATAGGCCATAGATGACCAGAGTAAAATTGTTTTGCCAGCAACAGTAAAAAGCATAATGGACAGTTGGACACACCAGAGTGGTTTTCCAGTTATCACCTTAAATGTATCTACTGGCATCATGAAACAGGAGCCATTTTTTCTTGGAAAAGTTAAAAATCAGACTCTTCTAACCCACAAGTAGGTAGATTTGCTCCTCTGTCTTTACCTTCCTTGGGCTTGAGTTCTGATCAAATGGAAGCCAGCCTGTGGGTGAGGAAGCATAAGCCCTGCTGGGTACACACCCTTTTGCAGAGTGACTCTGGGAGGGTGACGTAGGACTCCATGCAGGATGTTACTGGGGTGCTAGGATGAGGTGGAGCCCCTGATTCCTGAGCCAGGCCGGAGATCTGCATGTAAGGATCCAAGGCAGTGTCCCACCCCCATAACAGTGACCCAAAGCTTGGGGTGTTATGTATTTCTTTTTGTCCTTCAGACAGAAATAATGAATTACTTACGGTTCTGGGTGACAGGCAATATGATAGACCTGTGCATGACCTCATGCTAGTTAAGAGAAAAGGAGATCCCATTGCAGGCCATCTTTTCTTCCTTAGAAATGGTACTTAATGGTAACTAGTCCATTAGTCCATGAGGAATAATTCTGCGCATGTCTGCACACACACGTGTGTGTGTATTTGTAGCCATACCTATAATATTAGAATTATTAGAATTATGGTCTTTAGATGCTGGATTCAAATATTGACTTCACCAAAATTCAAACTTTTGGTAAGTTGTATTTAAAATCTGTGTTTCAGTTGCCTTAACAATAAAGTAAATGCAGTAACATGTATCCCAGGGGATTGCTGTAAAAATGAAATGAAATGATGAGTATAAAGTGGCTTAGCATTCATCACTTTCTTCTGCCCTTCTATGTCTAAGTTTGTTGGATAATGGTCAACTGTTTTTCATAAAGTTTTGATCCTCACCACTCATTGCTATATTACCACAAGTGAGTAATTAATTTTCAAATACCATCACCATAATTTTCAGGTTGTCCTACTCTTTTTTCAAAACCCCAGGGGAGAGGAATGAGAGACCTCAAGGTCTCTTCTCACAATGCTATTCTGTGTCTTTGAGAAGAGTATGCCTTAGCTATCAGGTAAAACACAGACCCTCAGTTTATTGTCCTTGAGAACCCAGACTCGTGAGCCTTTGAGCAAGATTGGAAATTTTGCCCAAACTCCAAGTATCATGTTCCTTCAGGTGACTAATGTCCTCTCTGTGGTCAGCTACTTCATCCTGGTCACCAATTTGGGGAGAATGTCAGCATTCAGTAAATATGAATAATCTGGCTGATTCATGCTGAACATTTTTCAGATGGGGAAAAAGCGTGATGCCGAAAAACATTTTGAAATGTTTGCCAACCTTTTTTTTCTTAACCATTTTAAAGATTTTATTTATTTATTTATTGAGAGAAGGGAAAGGAAGGAGAAAGAGGGAGAGAAACATCAACTGATTGCCTCTCCCTCGCCCCCACACAGGGGACCTGGCCAGCAACCCACCCATGTGCCCTGACGGGGAATCTAACTGGCAACCTTTTGGTTCACAGGCCAGTGCTCAATGCACTGAGCTGCACCAGCCAGGACACCAAGCTTTTTCTTCTTAAATTGCTCTTTACCTGTCTTGGCAAGGATGGATTGGGTCTGTCTGCAGCATTTGAATGACCTCTGAAAAGGCCAGGTGGCTATAATTTATTATAAATAGGCCTTTAAAGTTTCAGATACAAGACAGCCTGAGTAGCTACCTTAAATTACAAGAAGTAAATGTGTAAGATACAACGAGAGAGTAAACAAAGAGCTAAGGCAAAACGGGCTTGTAAAAACAACAGTGAATAATCATAAGAGTAACATCCTACATATCCAGAGGGAATGACCAAAGATTTCAAGTTCTGTCTGTTATTTTATCATCTCATTTAACATTGGCTCAGCGCTTACATTCTTATGTGTGAAAATTAACTACACTTAAATTTTTTTCCCAATAGTAACACATGGATTGTACCTATTCTGTGGATGAAAAATGGAACTACACAGTCTTTAGTCTGGCTAGACAAAAGCAGCAGTAAGTAACAAGTTTTTAAATATCTTTTTATATATATTATAAAAAGTTGAAATATTTAACTTTTGAAAAACTATCTTGTTTAAAACTAAAGTATTATATTATTCTTGTTGAACACAGGGATCTAAAGAAAAGTTTCAAATCAAAAGCTATTAATGTGAAAAAATATAATTATATAGTAAGATCAATATATATATTTTAGAATTCCTTTAATTCTTGTTTCATTGGGTTTAATGTTTGGAATTAAGAGGATATCACATAGACGTATACTGAAGTATTTTTCAAATGCACCATTTCACACGTTTCACATACTCCTTTGTAGGATTATTTCCTGAAATGCAAGTTTCGGATTCTGACCATGACTGGGTGATTTTAAATGTGAATATGACTGGATATTATAGAGTCAACTATGATAAATTAGGTTGGAAGAAATTAAATCAACAGCTTGAAAAAGATCCTAAGGTAAGATTATTTTTATACCTTTTATTAAATAAATATCATTAATATTGCACTCTCTAGCCTTTCAGAGTTGAGCTTTTATAAACCTGCCTGGTGGGGAAGAGACCCTCCCCTCATTTCTTACTCTTAGAAAAGGAAGATTTTGGTTGAATGTATTATGCTTTTGAACATTAATCTCACTTTTCCACAACAATTTTACCTTTCTACATAAAATTAAGGATACATTTTCCCATTAACCTTTAGTTTTATGATGTTAGGCAAGTTACTTAAATGTTCTGTTTTCATTTCTTCGCTTTAAAATGAAAATAATATATCTTTCTTATTTATCATGAGGATTAGAGACAATGTAGGTTTAAACATACACTTAAAATTTCTAAGCCCATAATAAGTGTGCACTATATCTAGAAAATGTTAACTTTATAAAAATTATATTCTTACTCAGAGGGGAGATTTTAATCCACAAAATATCAATAATAATCCAATATCACTTTAAATTGTGAAACAACTAAATCATTATTTAATATGTAAATATTCAAATGCTCCAACAGCAAGATTTTAATTGGTTAAATTAGACCAAATCTCCATTGGTGGACATGGATGCTGGCTTAGAAGTCTAGAGAGCTGGCCCAGCCGTGAAACCCTGGGCAGTTCACTGAGACTCCATGTGTAAAAGAACAGTGTTGAGCTAAAAGAAATCTTAGGTGTCTCTCTCTTTGAAAGTTCTCTGAGATACACATGCAGCATCTTCTCTACCAGAAGAGGCAATAAAGAACATCAGCCTAGACCTTGGATTTTGGGTTAGGTAGATTTGTGTTTATATTTTTGTTCATTATTTACCAGGTGTGTGACCTTAGGACTCTTATTTGGCCAGGCATGCCTCAGTCTGTTTCTCTGTATAATAATGGGTATAACAGGCCAACCTTAAAGGGTTGTTGCAAAGACTAAATAAAGTGATGCATGTGTTATGTTTAACAAAGGACTGACAATTCAGGCATTCAGAACATGTTCAGTAATTTTTAAAAATTATTATTACACTTTTGAAGAAAGCTACAAAAACCACTTATGAAAATATTTTGTTCTAACATCTTTTTCAGAGCAGCTAAATTCTTATTGATTTCTAAGGGTACTCCTGGCTATGGAAGCACTAGGTCATGTCATTGTGGCAATGATTTCCTGAAACCACTGTAGATTTACTTACTTAAACACTGAAGTCACTTATTCCTACAACATAATTGGTGACAAAATAAAAATATTTCAATTATTAATATTAATCCATAAAATGAGTGATTACTTGCCAGGAAAAAAATGAGACTACTACCAAGGAAAGAATTAAGCTTGACTTGCTCAGATGTTGAAAAGGATGTAGTGAAGATACATTTTCTAGGACCAAATATACAAAACTGCTGGGAGGTGTTGACAGAATACGGTGGGAGGCTCTGTACATCCTTAGGACACTAATGCTGAGACAGAGTCCTGTGGCCTGGCAGTGCCATGGAGCTCAAACAGAAGCCTCAGGACTTAGGTAGGCGATTGACCCGCCTTTCCATGATTCAAAGGGCTCTGTTGGTGGTGTTGTGTCAAAGTAGTAGAATCTTGAGAAGAGATATATCATTTAAAGAGTACTTCAGTATTACCAAAACTGTGCTAAATATTTATTGAAGGCTTCCTATGCCAAAAAATTCCCCTGACAATAATTTGGGCAAATGTGTAATTTCTGTTTTGGAGGGGCCTTTTAAACTTGGCTTCCTGTTTTCTTTTTTTAACATGCTGTTTTCAGGGAGTATTTTGGCAAAACTCTCTGCTGTATTTAAGCCTTATGATTCATGTCTAGAGGGATCATTTATCAAAAACAGATGTATAATAAATAAATTATGGGGAATACCCTTAGTAATGATCATTTCTTTGCACGAGACAATTCACGTGAAAGTGCTTTGTAAGCAGCGATGATCTTTAAATGTTGTTATTCTTTTGAAAATTATTTTTCTCCTAAAAAAAGTTCTCATATTTTTCTGCACATATTGGGATCTAATTTGTAGGCTATTCCTGTTATCCACAGACTACAATTGATTGATGATGCCTTTTCCTTGTCTAAGTGAGTATATATTCTTCTCTCATGGTTTTAGAGTGTGCCCTGAGAACTTTATCATTATGAACTTCATCAGTATGAAGTTGGTTCTTTAGTATATCCAGGCTGTAACTTATCAAGATTAGGATCAAATTCTGTGGTTATAGTGGAATTTTATTACATAAAACTTTCCGGAATATGCAACAACTTGAGGGAATTATACTAGGTGAAATAAGCCAGTCACAAAAAGACAAATACTGTATGATTCCACTTATATGAGGTCATTAGAGTCGTCAGATTGTAAACACAGAAAGTAGAATGGAGGCTCTCAGGGGCCGGGGGGGAAAGGGTTTGGGGAGATGCTATTGAATGGTTACAGAGTTTCCGTTTTACAAATGAGAAGAGTTAAGAAGGTGGATGGTAGTGATGGTTGCACCACATTATGAATGTATTTTATACCAATGAACTGTACACTTAAAAATGATTAAACAGTAAATTGTATATATGTATTTTTCCACAATAAAAAAGAAAAAAAACAATTTAAAAAGTCCTATCAGGAAAGAGCAATAGAAAGCAATGCTTTTTCCAACAATCTGAGAGGAAGAATATGTTCTTTCTCAAGTCCAAACATGGCAGTCAATTATATCAAAGTCCTATATATTTTCAATTAAATTGGATTTGGTAAAATAAGATTTAAAATGATCATGGAAAATTTTTTAAAGGATCTTAAAAGATCAGCAAAGACAATTCAACACTTTAAAAGGAACCCTTTAAAGGAAAAGTTTGAAAAGGAGGCAGTAGAGAAGATATAAATAGAAAAAAGATAATAGTGTTTAAATATTTATAGGATTATTTTAAAAAGTATAAGAATCATTATTTTAATGTATTAACCAGGAATAAAAATTTAGGTAAACTACAAGTGATTCAGGCTTGCTTCTGTAAACTCTAGTAAGTGTTAAAATGGGTTATTTAGGTAGATTGTAGATGTGTTCATATTTTTCTGTAATATTGAGGGTTAAGGAAATAAAGTAGCTGACATTTTAAAAAAAGAGTTGTTGGAAATAAATAGACTGTGACCTGAGATTTGAAGTGATTTATGTTACCCAAGGATGATGGGTGTAGGTATAATTTTAATGAGATATAGTCTGTATTTTAATATATTATAAAATTATTGATTTTATTTATATCATATTTATTCAATATAAGCTGTTGGTAAGTACTTAGCCAGGTAAGTTGATATATGTTCAGAATTTAAATTTTCAGGCAATAAAATTAAGGAAAATATACATGATAAATTATCTAGTGTGTTCTTTCTTTGGCTTGTCATATTTCTTGAATGAATGTCTGCTTATTTCATCTTTCATTTCTCTACTACTTTTCCCCTCTGTGACCTGCAGCACACTTCCTTACTCATTACTTTTGTTGAAACTCCTCTCTAAGATTACCATGACTTTGATACTGTTGACCACATCCTCCTGGAAACTTCTTTTTTGGCCTCCTGAGACTCCAACACGCAAAATCAATTCTCCTCATGTATCTGACTTCTCTTCTTCCTGCTGCAGTGAGCATCCTCAAGACCAGTGATGGTTCTGTTATTTTCTTCAATCTTTCCTTTGGATAACTCAGGTATTTTTTATTTCAGCAATTATTCTATTATGTATATATATAGTACCTAGGAGATATAAGGTACTCGATAATTGTGGAAGATATGATGATAACTTCTAAATCTAGGTTTCTATTTCTGTCTTCATGTCTTCTGTTTACCCTGTGGTTGTTTAATTTCAGCCCCCAAGACACTGAATTTATTTCTGCCTCTCAATTGTTCCTGCTATCATTTTTTTCTCTGTCAAAGGTACCACTCTTCTTCCCATCATCCAAACTTGAAACATCAGAGATATCCTGAACTCCTCTACATTTCCCAAATAGTCACCATATCTTGTTACCAATTTGTTCTTGGGGAAGTCTTGGATTCTTACTTTCCTTACTAACTTCACTGCATCCATACTAAGCCAAGCTTTCATGGTCTTTTTCTTGGCCTATTGCATGAGCTTCTAGCCTTTAGTTCCTTTAAATTCCATTCCATCTTCTTTGGCACAAGTGCAATAACATTTTTTAGGCATCAATTTCATGATGTTACCCAGTTGTCCAGACACCGTCCCACCACATGCAAACTCTTCATTCAGACATTCCTGGCTCTCCACAGTTTTAATTCACCTTTCCTATTAGGTCCACCTCTTAGCTATACACAAAATAAGTCCTCTCCTTCAATTAGCTTGGTCTGTCTATCATACTAATTCCCACTTTAAGTTCTTTGTCCTAAGTTGTCTTCTCCTTTTTCGCTACCCACTTCAATCCTTCATTGTTCTTCTCAAATTCTTCCTCCAGGAGTCCTTCACTGATTTTTTCATCACATGCATATGTTTTCCTTCTTTGCAACTTTATTGTATTCATTGCCTTTTTAGGACATTTTGTTAGCAGCTGCTTATGTGTAAATCTCAGTTTCTCACTGAAGAAATAAGCTCCTCAGTGGTAGGCAGGTTTAACGTCCTATATTCTAGTTTATGCTGATAGAACGTTAGCTAGAGAATGACTTTTAATTAGTATTTGCTGAATGGAAATTGTATTCATAAGAATGCATACTAAATGCAGAAATACTGCTTTGCCAAATTGAAATGGAGGATCTGTCAACATTGCTTGGTTCCCATCTTATCAATGAGAGGCTTCCAGCTTCCTGATCTCACATATCTTATAGAAATCAGGCCTTGAAGCATAGAACAAACATGGAAAGTGTGTAAATCACTTAGCGAGTGAAGGTTTTTTAGTTTTTGTTTTTAAACCAAACAGAAACAATTATATTGAGATTGAAACAGCACTTGATTTAACCAAGTACCTTGCTGAAGAAGATGAAATCATAGTGTGGCATGCAGTCTTGGTGAACCTGCTACCCAGGAATTTTGTTTCTGATGTGAACAACTATGATATATACCCATTATTGAAGGTAATTTCATTCTTTGTTATGTGGTTTTGAGAAGTTCATTCTTCCTCTTTCTATACTCTAAAGATCATCTGTGATATAGGCCTTTTCAGAAGTAATAGTCTATTATATTAGTTCCATACATATATTCATTTTTTAGGAATGACTGATTATTCTTTTAAAAAATACCTTAGTCCTAAACCTGGTCTAAAATGTGAATATGATAGAAGTTTGGAGTCCTGGCTGGTGTGGCTCAGTGGATTGAGTGCCAGCCTGCAAGCCAAAAGGTTGCCAGTTCAATTCCAAGTCAGGGCACATACCTGGGTTGCAGACTATGTCCCCAGGTGGGAGTATGTGGAGAGGCAGCCAATTGATATTTCTCTTTCTCCCTCTTTTCCCCTCTTTCTAAAATAAATAAAATAAAATCTTTAAAAAAAAAAAAGAAGTTTGGAAAGGTACTTAATTCTTATTGAAATGGTGTGTCCTAACCCTAACCCTAAGAAACCAGAAATGGACAGAAATAGTATGCCTTTTTCTTACAGAAAAGAATAGTATATATTAATAACTATCTATTTTCCCTGAAAGATCATTAATCAACAGAATGACTTTTAACAATCCTGTATTCATAATTGAAATACTCTGATTTTTAGGGCCAGCACTTAAAACCAGAGAGGTGTGTTCCAGAAAAAGGAAAAGTTTCAAAGCTGCTGTTGATGTTGCAAAGAGAGAGAAGGAAATTAGAATTAATGAATGAAGAAATAACATGCCATCATAATGAATAATATAAGAGAAAAGTTCTATTATTAGGTTTTAAACAGTGATCATAAAAAGGACAGCACAAGTAAAATCAAAGCAAAAGTTAGGGAGCACCCCTCCGGAGAGTTAAAGGGCCACAAACAAACCAGAAAGTAAGTCAGGTGGTGAAGATTCCAAGTGAGAGGCTGGGCAGTTTGAGGGTGAGATCACAAATACCTCAGGGTTCCAGACTTTCCTTTCTCTTCTGCCCAAAGTGCTTGAATGAGGGGACAGTGACCAATAGAAGGCACTTCAATATTTGTGGGATTGAGGTGGCTCATTGATAATATCTGATGACTGTTTTGGGGTAAATAAGTAAGAACTGATTATCTGTTTTTCAATTTTATTGATTACGCTATTACAGTTGTCCAGATTTTTCCCCCTTGGCACCTCTCCACCCAGCACCTCCAAGTCCCTCAGGCAGTCCCCACACCATTGTTCATGTCCATGGGTCATGCGTATAAGTTCTTTGTCTCCTCCCTTTCCTATACTGTACTTTACATCCCCATGGCTATTCTGTAACTACCTATTAAAGAATTTCAATGAATAACACCTAGTTATTCTCAAGGATGTATTGTAAATATATGTTTATAATTTTATTATTTACCAGCTGATAGTTCAATTGAAGAAATTTTATTTCAGATTTATGGCTTAAATTTATCTAAGGCATAAATTAATTTTTCTTATTTTCTTGGCAGTCAATATATTAAACATGGATGTTTTAAAGTAGGAAGTTAGTTTTAAACCTTTACATTTTTTTCTCATTTTTGAAGACAACCAGAAATGGATAGGGTGATATTAAATGATAATCATAGCTAATATTTATTTACTCGATGTGCCAGGCAGTGTGCTTACATATATTATTTAGTCTTCCCAAAACTGCAATATTGGTATTATTGTAAACCCCATTTTTTTGTATGAGCAAACTGAACCTAGGGAGGTTAAAAAATAAACCAGCTACACATTACTAACACATAAAGATTATTTCTGAAGAAATATCTGTCACTATTAATGTTTTTTCAGATAAAGAGAAATACAGTGCAAATTCAGTGTTGTGAGCCAAAACTAATAGTATATTTTCTTTACTGTTTATAGAAGTATCTATTAAAGAGATTTATGTCAATATGGAATATTTATTCAACTATAATTCGTGAAAATGTGGCAGCATTGCAAGATGACTATTTAGCTCTGTAAGTATTTTCTGAACAGTGATAATTGCATACAATGATTCATATTAATAAATAGGCTGTCAGATTTACATAAGATCTTAATAACTATGATTCACTGAGAGATTTTGTATGTGATACGTTTAGAACAGTAGGTTGAGATTGGTGAGCTACATGTATTCTAACAGGAAATAATAGTTCGGGGTCTCCATTTACTGGAAAAGCACATTTGTGTATACACAGGAATTTATAGCTCTATATTCTCAAATCTTAGGCTACTGGTTGAAACTGTAAGCATGTCATACTATTGGTAAAGGGTTGTGCTAAGCAAAGCCAGCCTGTACCAATTAATTGAAGGACATGGGAAGGCCACAGGGTAAAGGGTCCCCTCTATACATTATTGGTGACAGAAATTCTACCATTGTGCAGATTTGGTGAGAGAGGTTGACAGTGAAATATATCAGTCATTGCGTGTGATCCCAAGTGTTACAAATGATTTTCACACCATTCATGTGGTGTGGAGAGTAAGCATGTGGTTGTGATGGTCTGGGAAAGGGATGGAAGTCAAAATACAGCTGTGGTCCTGCCGGTCTCCCTGGGACCCAAGGTTTGTGCGTGTGTGCTGCACTTCTAGATTAAGGGAGGGAGTTTATAATCAACAAAGTATAGAGATTCTATTTACAGTACTAGTCAAATCAAGCTGAAATCAATTAGACCAAACAAGAAATACAGAGTACACAAAATGTGATTATCTCTCATGAGTTTCCTTCTAAGAGAGGAGAAAATTCCAGTGCCAGGGCCTGTGACCGGAAGGACAGGGTTGAATGCACAAGTGGATGGAAGAAGGGGAAGACTAACTGGGGTGTAAGTGTGCAGGTGTGCACGAGTAAACAGGAAGGTGAAAGAGTGCTCAGTCAGGCAGCTCGCCTGTTAACTAGCCATATTCTTGGACTAGTTAATTGGACTGAAGTAACCTGCGTTTTGTAGCATCCCCAACACCAGTTCTCTTTGGAGCAATCTTGCTGCAGTCAGCTTGGGATGGGCGGGGAGAGGGAGTGTGTGTGAACAAATGCTCAGAGCTCTTTCTCGGAGGGCCTCCACCCTTGGACATTCATTCCACTTCTGCGTGTGGGAAACTCAAGTCACGCTGGGTTGAAATGAGAGGGTGGAGCAATAAAGGTTCAGCTCTTGCATTTTCAGGAAATGTACGGACAGTTTGAATTTCTTTGCCTGTGATTCCAAACTTGGGGAATGTAGGAAGACACATCTCAGGCACCACTTATCTGGATTTATTGTTGTTCTTCACTCTAGTCTTACTTCATTTTGAACCATAATGTGTACCCCTTCTTGATGTGGACTCCGGCCCGTGGGGTCCGTGTATTGTGACTGCGACGAACAAATTCACAAGGACTACAGAAGCCCTGTGAAGAAAAAGGGACGGCATGGCCACTCTCTAAGTGAGAGAGAGGGCCCTGGCCCCTGCCTAGATAAGCTTTTATTGCTTTTCTGTGTACATTACATTGAGAATGGTCCTCATTTACTATGCAGAGGTTCCTGTAGGTGATTACCTTTTACAGATAAGGAAGGAAAGAATGTTGCTAATTACTTCATAGGAAAGGATATTTGCAAATCAAGGGGAAAAGTGGTTGAACTGGTTACGCTCCATACTTAGGAGGTTTAGCACAGATTTTAGGAAGTTACTTTAAAGATACGCAGTAAACATTTGCTGCCTCAATTCAGGGTGAAGGAGCCTTAGCACAAAGTAAGCCTCATCGCAGCCTAGGTACAACGCAGACCTGATTCCCCATGGGAAAACTGATCCGTGGGCTTGGCTCCTGTGTGCCGACTTGCTCCCCGTCAGTTTTCCGAATCAGGGGCTGGGCTACATTTGCCATACCACTCAGATAGGTTCCCTATACCTTCTCAGCTATACAAACAAAACGAAAACCTCTGTTCTTTTTCTGGCCATAAATATAATAGCCAGGAGGCGCTGAAGAAGAAATAGAAGCTTAAGGAAAAGCACATTGTTAAAGGAGAGAAATAGACCCTTCCTTTTCTTTTCCATGTATAAAGAACTTTGTTTTTAAGAGTATTAGATCAAATACTCTAAAGTCATTTTTTATCCACAAGGCAATAATTGTAAAAGGGAGGAAAAATAAATTGATAACAGATGTGGAGTGTGTGTACGCTGCGTGTGATTGAGGGAGATGAAGGATGGCAGTAATTTATTTCTAACTTTAAAAAAATACCATCTTAGGAGCTTACTTGGTGCCTGAGAGCCTCTCAGCAAACATTTCTCTGAATCTTAAACACATTTGTTATCCACAAATCCTTTTTTTAAAGCAAACCTGATGTTATTGGAAGGATGTTTTCAAATACCGATAGTTATATGGAACATATTCTTGGAGGCAGAAAAATAATGTAATAATACAAAATAAAATGTTTTTCTTTGACTTTTCCTTCAAGAATATCACTGGAAAACTTTTTTGGAGCAGTATGTTTCTTGGGCCTTGAAGACTGTCTTCAGCTGTCAAGAGAACTCTTCAAAAGCTGGATGAACCACCCAGAGAATGAGTAAGAGTAATATTGTAATTGCCCTTGTTTTTGTCCTGTTTCAACACCATCAGTTCCTCTACCTTTTTGATGCTCTGAGTCTGGGAGTGATTATTTTTGCTTTCTCTAGGTTAATCACTCTCTCCTACTATTTTTTCAAGTATTCTTTTTTTAAAAAAAAATTGTCTAACGTAGGTCTATGCATAACAATAGATTTGAATTTATACAGTGATTGTCACCCAGTGCCTGTCATTGACAGTACCTTTTTCTCTGTGAGTTTGCTGTCTCACTGAGACTAAGACTCTATTATTTTGGTTTTATTATATTACTTCTAATATATCACCTCAGATAGACTCTTAGGAAAAGTGATAATAAGATATAAGACCAAACATTATCAGCATTCTAATTTACTTCTCCCTTAAAACCATTAGTCTCTAAACTAATTTGATGATCTCGTTTCATGAGAGTAAGACTAATGACAGTTCCCACAGTTGCCTTTCTGGATCCCTCCTTCTGATCTTTATATCTGAGATCTCAACTTTTTTTCTAGATATATAGTTGTAGACAAACATATAACTTAATGACTATGAGAAATATCATTGCATATTATTACTTTACAGAATACCTTATCCAATTAAAACTGTGATTTTATGTTATGGCATTGCCTTGGGAAGTGATAAAGAATGGGACTTTTTGTTAAGTGTCTATACCAATAACACAAAAGAAGAAGAAAGAATTCAACTTATTTATGCAATGAGCTGCAGTAAAGACCCATGGATACTTAACAGGTGATTATGATCAACTTACCTTGAAATTTCCTGATGGGCCCTGGCAGGGTGGTGGTTCAGTTGACTGGGGAACAATCCTGGACACCAAAAGGTTGCTGGTTCGATTCCTGGTCAGGAAACATACGTAGGTTGTGGGTTTGGTGCCCGGCATGTGTGGGAGGCAACTGATTGATGTTTCTTTCTCACATTGGTGTTTCTCTCTTTTTAAAATCAATAAAAACAATCCATGGATGAAGATTAAGGATATGTTTTTATTAAGGATTATTTAGGATTAAAAAATTTCCTGGTAGAAGAATGCAATTAATTAACCAAAGGGAGAACTGTGCATCATTAACTTAGAATTATACAGAGTTTTGATTCCATTTATTTAGATTAACTTTTTATATTGGATGATTTTCACGTATTTATTTTTTGCAAACACATTTTTTTAGATTTATGGAATATGCTATCTCTACATCTCCATTCAATTTTAATGACACAAATATAATTGAAGTTGTGGCAGCATCTGAAGTTGGCCGGTATGTCGCAAAAGACTTCTTAGTCAACAATTGGCAAGCTGTGAGTGAAAGGTAAGAAGGAAATGTGAGACCACCCTTTCATTTAGGTCTCAGGTTTGGTGCTAGAAGCACAGCTTTAGTCTGGCTAGGTCACAAAAGTCCTTTGCACAGGCTAGAAAAGTGGTGATGTTTTCCTGTGTTCAGTCTCACCACAAACTGAACTGGGATGGAAGAGAAGGTCAGTTACCCTCAGTTTTGGCTCTCTGTATGAAAACAGATTTGCATGGGATATTTTTATACCACAATTTCCTCATTGTGTCTGCTAAGAAGTTTGAAACACAGATCAGAGCAAGTCACATTTCTTGGTATGCACACATATCATCTGTTCATCTATTTCGTGAAGTACATCACCATATCGTTAAGAAACAACAATGCCCATGATTACTTCAGCCTGGATGTTGCTCACATGTTTAATTTGTCACATTCCCTTTATATATCTGGATTCCATATTCTTGAACTTTTTTATATTTCTCATTATTTAAGATTAGTTTACTTGCTTTCTAACCTATCTATTGGGTAAAATGTATCTTGATGTGCAAATATTAGACTTCATGCCCTTGATGGCTGGTCTTTCTAGAACATTGTTTAATCATACATGCCTCATAATCACAGACTATAGAGTTAGCAGATACAGTGTTACCAACAGTTCATGTCCCAACACCTGTAAAGTTGGAAGATACTTTTTATAAATAAGTTCTTTTGAAACAGAAAGTATGTTTAGAATAAAAATGTTTAAGAATGTGAATATAGTTCTCTAAAAGAGCAAAATAATGGGGATAGGTTTTTTGTGGACATTTATTGATCATCTTTACAACACCAAATAATGTGGTTTTAAATCAGAAATTTAAAATGTATAGATAAAAGCTTATTTGTATAGTACCATTTACTGGCTCACCAGTAGAATATACATAGGCTACTCACATATTGAGAAAATTGCCCTTATCTCCTGTTTTAAGTTACTCATCATTCTAGGTTTATTGCTTCAGAAGGTCTTATGAATTCTTAAGTTTCCTGGGATCCCTAAGACCTTGGGGTAAATGGTGTTTCCATTTTTGCTAAAAATCATTAAAGATAATCCCCTCCTTCCTAGGTCCTACTTCTCACTGGGAATTTGGGACTTGGGATATAAATCAGAATTTTTTCCATAGGTCCCCTTGCTCCATAAGGTTTCAGAGATGCCAACCTCACAGGCTTGTCTGTTAGCATCTGTCATCTCCCCCTGGAGCTTCTAACAAAAGCTCAAGCCCCAGGCTCACTCTGGGTCTGAAATGCCTGGCTTTTCCAGGTCTATGAAGCCATCTGCCCTCTTGCTGCCCAAGGTCATTCACTACCACTACAGATCTTGACTGTTCTCTTCCAGAACATTCTACTGAAAAACCTAGTAGTGATTTTGTAATTAAAATGTTGAGAGAATAGTCTCTTTAAGAAATATGGCTCAATGTGCCCGAAGGCCTTGTAATCAGCACAGGCTGTCACATTCTCCATTCCTTTGGAAGTACTGCTGGACTCTGCCGCAGACACAGGTTCACAGTCACTTCCAGGCTTAGTATTTACTAGTTCCTGGCACTTGGTTGTATTCGTAAGTGTTGAGGATTGTTACATGTATTGTTGTAGTGGCTTAAGGAGATATCTACCTGTCAGCCACAGGCCATATTCACACTAAGCACAAACCAGACACTTTCTAATGCGGCAGAGCTTCAGAATCACCTGGAACGGCTAAGTAACCTAAGACTACCCAGCCCGCCTAACTGTTTAAAATCAGAATCTGCTCCAATACTGTGGGACGTCTGTACCTTTCACTTGCTTTCCAGAGGACTCCTGTATAATTTAACATGGAACTAGATGACACTGGATTTAAAAACTATCTAAGGCTGATAACCACTAGCTAACATGTGGATATTTAAATTTAAGTTAATTACAGTTAAACATACTTTATAATTCATTTCCTTTGTTGCACTAGCCCTGTTTTAAGTGTTCCATGGGGCCAGGAGCTACAAAGACATCAAACATTTCCATCACTGCCGAAAGTTCGACTAGGCGGCATTGCTCTCAGGGGTAAACCAGCCCTCGGTTCAGTTTCTCCGCCCTCCGTATACCACACACAGCACACATGCCAATTAAGCCCTCCAAAATGTTTGAGCAACCCATAGGAAAGGTTGCCCTTAATTTAAGGGACTTGAAATGTGTTTTAATTTTTATTCCTCAGAAGAACATTGTTTTCTGCATTTAGAGAACAGGAACATGTTGGCAGCACTCTCTGAAAAATCCATTGTCTAGGAATTTATTTAAATGATCTACATAACTTTAAATAAGAATAGAGAAGAAATTTTAAAACTTTAAATGGGTCTTATCCTTATCCTTAGAGAAGTTCCTAAAAGTCTAAATGCATGAACTTCTAAAGCATTGCTTGAATATTTTTCTTTCACACACACAAATGCTATGCTCATGAAATAGATGCCTATTTTGTCTGTGGCAAATTTATCTCATTTCACTTTTCTTGCACATTAATGTCTGGTATAAAAGGTCTTTCAGATTCAAATAAATGTGTTTTCTACATTTAATACATTTATTTTTAGGGTTCAATTTATATTCATCAGACTTGCTGAATTTTATAAAGGGTGTTGTTTAAATAGACAGCAATAATGTTTACGAATTATTAGAAGGAAATAAAGAACAATTTACAAATTAATAATTAAAATATGATATACTAAAAATGGCATAAATGCTTACTTATTTGTACACCAGACCATCATTTATTAAACAGTTTTATTTGACATGAATATATGTATGATGCCTGTCTTCATATGATGATTATGTAGTATAAAAGTGTAAGTAAATAAATGCTTTTGACAAATTGAGTTTTATATTAATAATGTAGAAAGGATTTATTTTAGATTTGCTAAAAATGTAACTGATCACTTGCAAGTTGGTACTGAAATTAGTGTTTCTGTGGTACATTCCACTGAGCATCAGGCATGGAAGATGTTGATAAACTTTCTGTTAACAAGAAGACAATAGCCCAATCAGCCTGGAAACTATGTGTTTTAACCCCCACTTTTGCAAATTCACAGTGTATGTGAGCATCATGAAGGCTCCAAGAAGCCCTGTAGATGGAAATCTACAGTTTTCCATAGACTTTCCCTAGCACCTTGCATCTGTAGTCCTGCTACGTACTATACAGGCTCATGTAAACAACATGTCGTTTTGCTAGTAGATCAGTTGTATCAAGAGAAAGACAGATGAGAATGTCCTGCAAACCTCTCATTTGGAACCAGAACTGGAACAATATCTATTCATTGCCTGCCTATAAACATTTAGGCCTTGGTTTCCTCTTCTATAAAATGAAAGATATGTATTTGATTAATCTAAAGTTCTAGTAACATACTGTGGTTTTTCTATGCCAAGGCACAGTTTGATTAAGCTGTTGTTGGGGATATAAAGTGATTAGAATGAGGAGATGGAGATGGGACAGGCTTTGGGAATTCAAAAGGAAGAAAGGGAGTTGAGTGAGAACAGAACAGGCGGAGTTGGGAAAAGTCACCTTCCACAGGGAAGGACTGAAAGACTGACTTGGTACTGGTCACAGTCACTGGCTGGAGCTTAGGGCACTAAGGAGGAGAGAGGGCAGGTCAAGTGTGAAGTTGAGCACACTGACAACAGCAGTTCAGGAACATCCGATCCCTTTAACCAGGCCCAGGCATCTTCTCAGGAGGCCTAACCTGAAAGTATATTTTGGAGTATTTGATTGAGTAGAACACCTTCAGCTTGGTCCTGCCCTCACTCCCAGGTGCAGGCACTGCACTGGTTGCGGAAGGGTAATTAGTTCACTGTTGGACCAAAGATGGTCCTCTGAGCACTGATCTAAATGGAGGAAGCTCCACTGACTGTAAAGACATCCCTCAGGTTACAGGAAAATCAGTATGTACATGCAGTTGTGGATAGAGTCTATGGAAGAATATGTGAATAAAGATGGAACAATGGGATTTTTGTGACTTTTTATTGAATGTGGTAGAAATTATATTTCTGCTCTGATCATCCTTGTTAACTGGCTTTGGGCTTTCTTAAATCAATGAGGATTTCACAGCCTATAGGAAAACCCTAGCTTTATTTGAATATATAATATAAGTTATAATCAGTTTCAAACTCAGCTGGTCTGAAATGAATCTTAGCCTTTTCTTCAACCAAACACTTGATTTCTCCTCCAAATATTGTTATATTGCCTAAAGTCCTAAGCTTGAAACCTGCACTTATTTTCACTTGCATTGTATTGTATTTTATAATAAGGAACAGAGAGTTGAAAGGGTTAAAAAGGAGCACCAGGGAACTGGGCGAGTTGAGATGAGAGAGGACCCATTCCCACCACCTGTCGCTGGATTGACTGGATGCCTTGGTGCCCGCATGCTTGCCACAGGAAGTCAGGCAGAGCAGGGAGAGGGAGAGGAGGGGAGGGGAGATGTGAGGAAGGAGAGGGGCAGAAGGCAAGCCAGACTAGAGTACCCAAATCACTGTGTCTACACTGGCATTGAATGCTATCAATATGTTTAAAGGGGTAACCTATGCTGACACCCACTGGCTCTTGTCTTTATGGAAATTAGAATGCATTAGACTACTGGTGAGATAAACTATTTGTAAAGTATATATTTTTGTTCAGTAATATTTCAAAAATATTGCTCTCCCCACAAGAGCGAAAAATTCTCTCTGTCTCAAAAATATCTCCTCTTGGAGCTTGCAAGACCAGGAAGGAATGAGGTGTGCCAGGGACTCGGATAGATGCCTCAGCGTGCATTATCTCAGTTACTGCCCAGAACAGTGCCTCTAACTATGTGTTATTACCCATTTTTACAGTTTAAAAGTGGTTCAAGGTAACTTCAAATTGAGCCCTGCCTCTTGGGGTAATTTTTCTTCTGGATCTGGTAGAAAATCACACATGTATCACCCTAGATAGTTTTCCACTTTTTTTTAAAGGTTGGAAACTTGGTTTCTTTGCAAATTTTGCCAAGTTTCTTGAGTCATCTCACAGGCTTTTTATATCTGTCCAGTAAAAATGAAGAACTAAGAAATATTCCCACTTTCCCCACAGAAACAAGTTTGCTTGTCTGAATTATGTATAGATTGTCTCTTGTCTTCCACTTTGCTCAAGTAGACACAGTTTACATTACAGCTGGGAACCTAGAAAGAACAAAAGCACTGTCTTCTCTCACCCTTGTTTGTGTATTATGCCAACATTAACTCTCACAATCTTTAATTTCAAGTAAACATTTTTGAAATAAATCAGTTGTGTGTATTAACTATCAAGGCATGTCAACCATTTTTTCTTCTGTCCATATTGACTCTATTTTAATTTTCTTTCTTTTTTTAATGCATCCAAAAGTTTTTATTTACTTTTAAAGCTACAACACCACTTTGGTCAGGTATGTATCCGCTTTCTCTATAGCAACACTTTGTGACTTTTTAAAAGATGATTCTCCCTGGGTATTCAAGGACACTAAACGAAGGAGGAAGTTTCAGTGACCCTGCTTGTTTGAGGGAGCCTAAATAGAGTAGAGCCAGGAACTTAGCCTTGAATGACCACCAACATTTGGAGAATCTCAGATGATATGTCTCCTCTCTCCAAAAAAACATATGCAAACACAAAATTTTAAATGAGTTTTCAGGGTATTTTAGTCAGAGTTTCTGAAACTGATCCCATGTTAACTACTGTTTTTTAAAGGGCATAATTTGTATATTTATTTACTCTTACAAATTTTCTTAATTTGAGGTATGTGACATCTATTCTAACCACTCCATTTAAAAAGATAAAAACAGTTGTCAGTGTTATTGTTTTTAATAAGAGCTTTTAACACTTAAGTAAACTATAAACTGTCTTACACAAATCAGTGTTAAACTATAAATACTTTTTAGTGCTAACAGATTTTCTATTAAAAAATGAAGGTAGCCCTGGCTGGTGTGGCTCAGTGGATTGAGTGCAGGCCTGCAAAGCAAAGGGTCCCAGGTTCAAGTCCCAGTCAGGGCACATGCCTGGGTTGCGGGCCAGGTTCCCAGTTGGGGGCATGCAGGAGGCAACCACACATTAATGTTTCTCTCCCTCTCTTTCTTCTTCCCTTCCTCTCTCTCTAAAAAATAAAATAAATAAAATCTTTAAAAAAAGAAAAGAAAAAAATGAAGGTAAACAAATTCATACATGTTTTCTCTTAGATTTTGGAGATAAAAATTAAAAGGGGCTATATACTCAGTATTTTTCTGGCAAAGAAAATATAGCTTTGTCTTGCAACACATTTCCCAACCCTGATTAGCATCTTCTTGTTTTGCAGGTATGGAACTCAATCATTGGTTACTCTAATGTATATAATAGGGAGAACCATAAGTACAGATTTACAGATCATGGAGGTAAGTACTTTAGATATTGTGAATTATAATAATTTGGAAGCCACTTTTTTATGTCATTCAGAGTTGCTAAAATTAAAAATATTATGCTTATCTGAATTATTACATTCTATGCTTCCCTTGGTGCTATTATAACTGTGCATAAGATTTTTTAAAATTCTATCTTGCTCTCGAGGGTCGGATATGATTCTTTGTCACTTGGATTACTGCAGTAGATTCTGGCTCGGGCTCCTCGCCCCAGGCTGGTCTCGCTCCATCCATCTTCCACACTGCTGCAGAACATTGCCCTGCTCCCAAAGCTTCAATGGCTTACCAGTTTTTAGAAAAATTTAAAATCTTTTCATTAGCACATGAAGTCCTTAATAAGCTGGCCCCTACCTTACTCCATGACTTCATTTTTGCCCACCTCACCACTGAATATCAGAAAGCAAGATAGACAGACACCCGCAAACACTTTTCCTCCAGCTGTACTTGACCATGTAATAGATTTTCGGAAATTATTCTGTTTCACATTTTCTAGATTTCACAAACATTCTACCTTCCCTCTGGGGTGCTCTCTCCAGCCTGAACTGATTTATACCCTTTCTTCCTTCATACTCCCAAATCATCCTATCAATATTTTCATCATAGCACTTACTACATTATAAAGTAAACAGTGTGTAAATACATCTACTCTATTGAAATGAGCTCCCTGAGGACTGAGATCATATTTTAATTTTATCTGTGTTCTACAACCTAATATGGGGCTTGCTTTTCTCTATTCTGGACTGAACTTCTTAGGCAGGTATTCTCCACATGGAGGCCAGCAGAGCTCCAGGCTTAGCACCCTCAGTTATAGAAGGAGGAATCCTTTCTCACTCAGCTTCAAGTTCCAGCCCTGAGAGAAGTGCTCTGGTTGGGCCTACTTGGGTCACATGCACCAATCACTGGATCCAGAGGGAATGAAATACTCTGATTGGCTTAGCCTGGGTCATGTGTCCACATTTGGAACCAGCCCCATTCAAACCACAGGACTGGGATAGGGGAGGGGTAGTTCTGGAAAGAAAAGGGGAATCCTATAACCAAGGTAAACTGAGGGGGAAAAGCTAATGTCTACAAAAAGCCACACACCCACAAAATAAAACAAGAGCAAAATGTAAGTACAACCTTTACACACCCAGTAGCATAGGTAAAATTAGAAAGATTTACAATACCAAAGGTTAGCAAAGATGTAAAGCAACTGAAACCCTCTTACCCTACTGGTGGGAATGTAACATGGTTCAGCCACTTCAGAAAACAGGCAATATTTTAAATGTTAATTAGACACATGTGACCAGCAATTCCACATTTAGGTTTTTACTCAAGAGAAACGAAAACCTATGTTCACAGAAATACTTGTATCTGAACATTCATAGCTGCTTTATTCACATTAGCCAAAAACTGGAAACGATGCAAGTGTCCTTCAATAGGTGAAATGACAAGGGAAGTGTAATATATCCACACAATGGAATACTGCCCACAGTGAAATTTAAAAAAAAGGAACCAAGTTTGTGTAGCAACATGGATGAATCTCAAAACGATTATGCTGAGTAAAGCAATGCAGACACTTTCCAGGAAATACAAACTAATCTATAGTAACAAAAGGTAAATCAGTGGTTGCCAGGGACAGAGGGAGGGATGGCCTGAAAAGGACCTGAAGACAGTTTGTGGGCGATGCCAATGGGCTGTGTCTTGATTGTGGCTATGGTTTCACAGGTGTATACAAAGAGGGAAGCTCAATTTGTATACTTTAAGTGGACAGAGTTTATTTTACATAAGTTTTATTGCAATAAAACTGACTACATATTTTTTTAAAATGCAAGAGTACAAGTTAACCACGGGCTGAAACTGTATTAATAAAAATCAAAAGGGTTTGTGTAAATAAGAAAGGAAATGCAACTCCCCTGCTGCAGCAAGTAAACAAATAAATGCGTAGGTTGTAAAGGCCGGAAATTTGATCCTGAGCAAGAAAGAGAGAAGCAGTGAGTTAAGCAGTGAGTTATGCAGTTGTTATAATGAGAGAGAGGATGAACCACTAAATCCCAGAGGAGTTATCTTTGTTTCGGTTGGGCTTGCCTGAGGCTGAGCTGTCAGGACCTGATTTATGGGGACTTCCTGGACCAGAGAGTGCAGGGCACACCCAGCAATGCTGGAAGGGAAGCTCCTGGAATCACAACTGAGTCTGTGTGGGTGTCTTCTAAAGTACATCTGTTTGTCTTTGTCTCCACAGAAGGCAGTTTTGTTGTTTAATGAATGAACAAAGGTTGCGTAAATTGAGCAGTTTTCAAAGTTCAAAAAGTCTAGAGTCACTGATAGTTTATAAAAAAAAATGCAAAAGTGGATTTAGCAGTGATTAAATTTTTGCAATTTTAGAAACAAGTTAGCTATTATGAAAATCCTTGTCAAAAACCTATTAATGCCCAACAGTCCGACTATAATGTATTAATCCACATGATAATATCAAAAATAATTACTAATAGGAGGATGAAAAGAAAGTCACACGAGTCCCTTCTCCTACTCTGCCAGTGCAATTTCTGTACACCCTTTCCTGCTTTTGCTCTGTTCCTTACACTCTGCCCTGCTGGGGCCTGGTCTTGCTCTTGCTCTCAAGGGCACAGGAAACTGCACTTAGAACACCACAGACCCTCAGTTCCCTCCCACCCACTGCAGGAACACAATCACCTGGGGCTGTGGGCATGTGGCTCCCACTGCTTGGCAGGTGTGGACAGGTGTCCCAGACAGTGGGAGGTTTCTCTGGTTCCTTAATCTACTTTTTCCTAGAACCTTCTTCTTCTTTTACATTGTAAGTAGCCTTGATAGCCCTATTACTACTCAATTCAAGTGCATTAGGGTCTAAGTGACATTTTGCGAGCTGGCATGGTATGCTGTCATCTCTCATGTTCTGAGTTCTAATTCATTGATGGAGAAATAAACTTGGAATATAACTAATAATTCAATTGAGGTCTGGCTTGTACATAACATTGCATATGTTCCTATAGCTGAATGTTTGACCCCATGAAGGAATTTAGCCAATGGACAAATCCACTATCTAAATATTCTTAAATAAAGGTTAACATCTGTAAAGACACAAATGTTGCATGCCAGTTTTGAGCTTTGAAAGTTGCAAAGTTTCTTTTGAGATGAGAAAAGATCTCCCTGGATCTCTGTCCACAAATCTTGTGTAATATCCAGTATGCTTTCAGAAAATCTTTATTGAGTGCCTACTAGGCGCTTGGGGAATAGAACAGTGAATAAAATAGATGAAAGTCCCACTTCATGGAGCTTCCAGTCTACATCTGATTCTTCAGGGTAGGTGGTCTTGACAGATTTCTACCCATTCTAGCTGTCAGCAGCCTTTTGCAAAAGCATGTTGCAACTTAGCATGAACTCTGTCTTGTTTTGTCTAAATGAGGAGTTAGATTGCCTGACCATCTCTTTGTCTTTTCAGCTGCAGCATTTTTTCAGTCCCATGCTGGAGGAGCACCAGAAGCTCACAATTCATGCCAAATTACAGACAATAAAGAACGAAAATCTGAAAAACAAAAACCAAAGTGCCAGGATAGCTGCATGGCTACGGAAAAACACATAATTTAGTGGCCACTTTTGGCATTCCTCTTGCATATTATAAGGTAGTTTGTTGACAGTTTTGTCTTCCAGCACTGTGTGAGACTAGAAAGCCACATGTTTTGTTGTTTGTATTGCAGTCACATTTACCACTCAGAGTCCTGTTCCTCCCAGGTTGTCATGCTGGCTCTGAGGCTCAGTGATTGCTGAGGATTTTGCCAGCACTGCTGTATTTCTGTGGGAGATTTCACTTCAAGTTGGGCTGTTAAACCACACAATTTACTTTTAATAACTTGTAAAAATTTTACCTTAGAAAGTCTTGTCTTGCTTATTCTGTTGTGAAGGCCAGTGGAATAGTAAATCATGGGCTAAATGAGCACATTCTTTTTTGAGGGAAGTACTGATTTGCAATACTCTAGAGTTTATTTAGTTCAGTATTTAAAATAATAATGTGAAAATAACACATTGGTGTAAAGAAACAGAAACCAGAAGAATAATATTCCCACAGAAAAGCTGAAGAAGAGCAAGTTTTAGAAAGAAGGAACCAGACAATTTTATCAGCCAGGTGAAGTGCCCTGAAGGCAAGAAGTGTGTGCTGCCCCTTTCTCTCTCCCCAGAGTGTGTGAGGGCCTGTGCCACACCTTACTGGCTACTGAATTTATGATGTCACAAAAAGACCCAGGAGTGCAGGATCCATGAAATGCCTTCAGGCTTGCTGTTGTTGGAAGCCAGACATGAGAGGAGGGCTCTGCCTGGCAGCTCTTGACTCTTCGCCTGTGGGAATGGACACTCTTAGCCAAAGTTTATGAGCAAAAATAATGATGTCAACAGACAACAGCAATTATGGGCTAATGTTCAGCATAAAAGGAGATGGTCAAATAAAGAAAACTGGAAGTAAAAGGCATAATCTTTTCAGCTTTGCACTCAGGGGCTTGAGTTTGAAATGTGGTTGCATTTGGCCAAATTGAACTTACTTGTAGTTTGGATAACTTGAAACATTTTCATCGGTCACAACATATGGAATTAGCTTAATTTCTCACATCTGATTCAATCAGGACAGCTGAAGCAAATCATTCTACTAGAGTTTGTGTATATATGATTTAATTATTTGTTTTAAGTTTGATTTTCATTTTGTAGAATGGGGATTTTGTAGAACAGATCTCCTATCTACCTCGGAGTGATAATATAAAGACTAAGGAATACATCAATTAAAGGCCTTTAAATGTGTTATATGAGCTCAAGACAATAGGATCTAAGGTCCCCCCCCACTATTTCTTATATAATTTAATGGAACCACAAATTTAAATGCACTACAAAAGTTTACTTGCATATTCGCTTCACAAGCAGATGCTCCCTGAGTGGGCGTGGCAGTCTATGAGACTTGGCCATGAGGACAAGCCAAAGAACAGTCTACTCAGATTTGACCATGAGGCACAGGTCAGAAAGTTTTTCCTTTAAATTTAGAAATTTAAAATTTAAGCAATCAAATATCCCCTTGTTTTCAAATTGTTATGCATGAGATATCCTTCTATGTTTTCTTAAACATTCTTTCTATATTTCCTGTATTTCCTCTGATAATCAATCTCATCTTTTGATAACCTTGTCACATGTCCTCTCAAATGCTTTTCCTTCTCCTCTTCCTCTCCTTCACTTCCACCTCCTCCCTTTCTCCTTTGGGCTCCGCTGTATTCCTTCTCTGTTTCCAGTGACCTCCAGTGGTGTGCATGTCCTCTGTCCTTGGTCCTCCCACCCTACCGTGTTCTCATTCTCCCAAAGCAGTTGGAGGCTAATACTTGGGGCCCGCAGGCTCTGATGCCTGCTGTTGGGTGATGTCAAGCACTGCCAAACCTCCGGAGAAGTACAGACATTGGCAGGGCTCACCAGACCATCATTTGAAAATTAAAGCCCCTTTCTATCCTAGTTCTGTAGTAATTAAAACAGTGCTGAAAGTGTTTATCCAAAATCAAATGCTCAAATATTTGGTTCATAGTCCTTCCTCTAAATATGAAAAGGAGTTTTGAATAATGCACATTTTTTTCTGACTTAGATGAAGCCAGTTACTCCAGACAAGAATCACATTTATTATATTGTACCTTATACTTAATATAAAAGGAAGTAATTACTGACTGATCACTGTGATAGCAGTAAGTCAGAGAGTGATACTGAGGCAGATTTGTCTAAATGGTGTAAATACTTTATTCACTAATAAGCCAGCTTATTATTAGCACCCCAAGTATAAAACAATTTCTCTTTATACTGTTCATTTTAAGAAAAGTTAACAAGATGTATGATGTACTCATGATTTTTTTTCAATTTGGTAATTAGAAATTAAAGTTTTCTCACAATCCCATGCTTCTTTTCTGCTCAGACACATTCATTAACTTAACATTGTTGACTTTAAGTGAAAGAACAAATGCTTTAGTCTTGAAGACTCAAGGTCCTCTGTAATTTAGAACCACGGAGCCAATCTGTACAGCAAGTTATTCGGAGGAACAGATGAAGAAGCAAAATAAGGTGAGAGTGAAAAGGGAGCTCTACTTGATTACTTTTCCTGTTCACCTCAGTAAATGCGGTCTTTGTTCCAGCCAAACTTTAGCAGGATTAATTTGTCCAAAGCAAAGTCTAAAGGGGCCTCACAACTAAATATAACTGCCTCCCCACACACACAGTTGTGTAGCATGGTCTGCAGCATTTGAAACCATACATATATTGTTTCCAGTTTGATCTTCTAATTCAACAAAATTCAGCAAAGGTAATCTTCACAATACACATATTTAGGAGTTATTTGGACTCTTCCTATTCTTTTCACAAAGTGGTCAGTCCTAAACATGAGGCAGAGCAAGGTCAGATTCTATGCCAGTGGGAGCCAAGAGGAGGCAGTGCTGGCCCATGGCCTGGAATGAAGTGGAAGGACTTGTGTGAGGCAAAGAGGGAGTCCACACGGTGGGAACAGCTTGGCATAGTATGTCAGAGCCCAAGAAGGGTGAGCTGGGTGACACAAATTGCAGAGAAGGGGCTTATGACATGAAGGGTAGGAGCCAAACAGGGTAAGGAGGACATCCATGCAGGGGAGCCACCAGCATGAGCAGTCACAGCCCAACATGGTGAGAATGGGGAGTCCAAGTCCTGGTGGATGAAGAGGAGATCTAGACCAGGGGCGTGTGGCCCAGCATGAAGTGTCAGAGCCTGAGGAGGGTGAAGAGGGTGAGGAGGGTGAGGAGGAAATCCTCATGAGTGGGGGAGAGGCGGGAAATTGGATACCACATGGTTATGAGTCAAATAAGAAAATATGTAAGGGGTAATAGGATCCAGGTTTCTTACTGTTGAAGAAGAGAGAAGCAGATATTCAAAAGGAAAAACACTAGAATGAACCCTTCGGGGATTAGAATTGAAAGTATTAATGTGAACAGATCTCATAGCTCTCAATATATGGATCAATTACACATACAGATGTAAATGTGTCTGTAGACATATCTTGCTCTTATTATAGATATGTAGTAATAGCTATATATATGGGTATATATATGGACATAGATATATATTAGATATAGAGCCTAGCTTTTCAACCGGGAGAGCCTGAGAGCAGCAACATGCTGATAACAATGAGCACAGTTAGTATCCAGATCTTGGCTTCTGAATGCCATGTTCTGCTACGAGAACCAGGGTTTTGCCCCGACCAGTGTGGCTCAGTTGGTTGGATGTCATCCCACAAAGTGAATGGTTGCTGGTTTGATTCCCACTCAGGCATTTGCCTGGGTTGTGGGTTTGGTCCCTGGTCCGGGCAAGAGGCAACTGATGGATGTTTCTCTCTTATATCAATGTTTCTCTCCCTCTCTTTCTCCCTTCCCATCTCTCTAAAAGTAAATAAATAAAATCTAAACAATAAAAATTTAAAAAATTAAAAGAAACAGGGTCTCTTGGAAAAATGGATGATTTCAGGGCTGGGACAGGAAAGGGGCAATTTGAGATGAAACATCTTTTTGTAAAAGACAAGGAATTGCTCAGAGAATAATGGGGACATATCACAGGGCACAAAAGCCAGCTTAAAGGGGACCCCATTAGTCAAATCTAGGAAAATTTGAGTATTGTAATAAAGACAGTAATGGAATAAAATATGGATTCGTGAGTCTATACTTACATGTCTAAGTAATGAATAAATTGAAATTTTGGTGAGGAAAGGAATATATACATAATTGCAATGTAACTTTCCTCAAAATATTGATAAATTGCAAAGGGAAAGTAATTTACAGTGGAAAACTGGGCAGACATCACCTTAATCAATAGTTCAATGTGAATATTGTCACAGTGGGATAAATAAAAAATTTGTTCCATTTCATAAAATGAAATGACAAAAATACAGCATCACTTTTGTTATATCCCTGGCAAATCTGCATAACATGAATCTAATCATGAGGAAGCGTCAGACAAACTTAAACTGAGTTACATGCCAGGAAATATTCTTCAAAAGTGTCAAGGTCGTGAAAGTCAAGGAGAGATGGAACACTGTTTTAGACTAAAGATTAAAGATACATGACAACAAAATGTAACATAACTCTGAACTGAATTCTTTTGCTATAAAGGACACTATGGGACAATGGGAAAAATGCAAATGGTGTGAGAATTAGGTACTAGAAATGTATCAATGTTAAATTTCTGACTTTGATGGTTGTTCTGCATGTAGGAAAAAATTCTGTTTTAGGAAATACACACCAAGGGGTGAATGGGGCATAATGTGTAATGACTTAATATTAATGATGCATAAAAAAATATTTTTACTGTAAATCTAACTTCTCTATAAATTTGTAATTAAATATATTAAAAAGAAATATTTTTTATTTACTGCAAAGTATTTTTCTTTCAAATCTTTTTTCTTCTTTCAAACTTTGGTAATGGCCAAATCCACTGTCCTGAAGTTATCAATTAACTATTTCAATAAGTACAAAATGAAAACACAAGTCCCAAAATAATTAATTTTTATTTTTTTTATTATTCAAGTATAGTTGTCTCCATTTCCCCCTCACTATCCCCCCTACACCCTACCCATCCCCACCTTCCACCCTCAATCCTACCCCCTTTGGCTTTGTCCATGTGTCCTTTATACATGTTCCTTGATGACCCTTGCCCCTTTTCACCCCATTATCCCTTCTCCCCTCCCCTCTGGTTACTGTCAGTCTGTTCTTTATTTCAGTGTCCCTGGTTATAATTTGCTTGCTTGTTTGTTTTGTTGATTAGGTTCCACTTATAGGTGAGATCATATTATGGTATTTGTCTTTCACCGCTTGGCTTATTTCAGTTAGCATAATACTCTCCAGTTCCATCCATGTTGTTGCAAAGGGTAGGAGCTCCTTCTTTCTTTCTGCTGTGTAGTATTCCATTGTGTAAATGTACCACAGTTTTTTGATCCATTCATTTACTGATGGGCACTTAGGTTGTTTCCAGCACTTGGCTATTGTAAATTGTGCTGCTATGAACATTGGGGTGCATAGGTAACTGTCTCCTTTTCTCTTGCTGCTTCTAAGATTCTCTCCTTCTCCTTAATCTTGGGTAATGGAATTATGATGTGCCTTGGTATGTGCTTCCTTGGGTCCAACTTCTTTGGGACTCTCTGAGCTTCATGGACTTACTGGAATTCTATTTCCTTTGCCAGATTGGGGAAATTCTCCTTCATTATTTGTTCAAATAAGTTTTCAATGTCTTGCTCTTCCTCTTCTCCTGGCACTCCTATGATTCAGATGTTGGAATGTTTAAAGTTGTCCCGGAAGTTCCTAAGCCTCTCCTCATTTTTTTGAACTTGTTTCGTCATTTGTTTCTGTTTGGTTGTTTCTTTCTTCCTTCTGGTCCACCCCATTGATTTGAGTCCTGGTTTCCTTCCCGTTACTTGGTTCCCTGTATATTTTCCTTTATTTCACTTAGCATAGCCTTCATTTTTTCCTCTAATTTGCGACCATACTCAACCAATTCTGTGAGCATCCTGATTACCAGTGTGTTGAACTATGCATCTGATAGGTTGGCTATCTCTTCATTGTTTAGTTGTATTTTTTCTGGAGCTTTGATCTCTTCTTTCATTTGGGCCTTTTTTTTTTTTTTTTTTTTATGCCTCGGTGCGCCTGTTACGTAGTAAGGAGCTGAGCCTTAGGTGTTCACCAGGGTGGGGCAACCCGCTGTGTAGTGGTGCTGTTTGTTGGGGAGGAGTCCAAGAGGGAACAGTGGCACTTGCTCCTCTCTCTGCTGGATTTCAGTTATTTCCCTCCCTTCCCACAAGCAAATTGGGCCCTTCTGGATGGGTGGGCTTGTGTATGTTCTAGGACCCTGTGGGTCTCTCCAACAAACTCTCCTGTGAGGCTGGGAGTTTCTTCCGCTGCCGCCTCAACCCCCACAGGTGTTTTCAATGAGACGTTTGAGGCCTTATTTCCTCACACTGGAACCCTGGGCTGCGTGGTCTGTCTCGCTCCCCAGTTGTTCCTCCCAGTTTATCTGCACGTGAATGTGGGACTGCCCACTCCACCAGCCACTGCCTTACCCACCAGCTGCTGCCTTGCCGTGAGTCCTCTCCACCCCAGCTGCCTGTCTCTGCCCCTCCTCCCAGTCTGGATGAATATTTCTTCTTTAATTCCTTGGTTGTTGGACTTCCATGCAGTTTGATTTTCTGTCAGTTCTGGTTGTTTTTTGTTTTTAAATTTGTTGTTGTCCTTCTTTTGGTTGTGTGAGGAGGCACAGTGAGTCTACCTACACCTCCATCTTGGCTGGAAGTCTTACTGGAAATGTAAGTTCGTGGCATTTATGCTTCTGAAGTTATTTTTTTTTTTTTTTAGTTTATTCAGTACAGTTTCTATCCTTTATTCCCTTTCCAGCCCACCCACCCATTCCTCCCCTGCTCCCTCCCCTTTCCAACACCCCTAGTTTTGTTCATGTGTCCTCTATATTTGTTCCTGTAAACCCTTCCCTTCTCCCCTGAAATTCCCTCCCCTCTCCCCTCTGGTCACTGACAACTCTATTTCAGTGTCTTTTGTTATATTTCACTTGCTTCTTTGTTTTGTTGTTTAGGTTCCTGTTAAAGGTGAGATCATATGGTATTTGTCTTTCACTGCCTGGCTTATTTCGCTTAG
>CM052540.1:120048681-120157955 GCA_028533065.1 Trachops cirrhosus | reverse complement strand
ATTTGCGATCTCCTATTTTCATTTATGGCGTGATAATGTTGGCTCTTTGCTCTGTACCTACCTAAAATGACTCAGATTTTTTTTCCCTGGTTGTGGGAGAGTAGAATCTGCTGCATCCTACCATGCCGCCATCTTCTCCCTCTCTCGCTTCTGAAGTTATTAAAACCTAAAACTGAACTCAGTCTTTTAAAATTTTTAAAAAATATTTTGTTTATTTATTTTTAGACAGAGGGGAAGGGAGGCAGAAAGAGAGGGAACAAAACATCAATTTGTGGTTGCCTCTCATGTGCCCCCAAGTGGGGACCTGGTCCACAACCCAGGCATGTGTCCTAACTGGGAATCAAACCAGCAACCCTTTGGTTTGCAGACCAGCACTCAATCCAGTGAGCCACACCAGCCTGTACTGAACTCAGTCTTTTGGAAAAAAACCCTATATATACATGGATGAATGTAACTTTGGAAAGTCACTATGGCAACAACTTGACTTAAGCTATACAGAGTAATGCCTAAATAATATATTGCCACTTCACAGAACAAGTAATAAATGGTATATAAGTCTAGAAGTTGTAGAGCATATAATACCTGCTATATAGTTATATATTCTAAGTACTACTATCTTGATTTAATAAAAACTCTTTGCTAGATACGTATGTCAGTCCTTTTATTACTTCTTTCATTGGAGAAAAATCAACTAGATGAATGCAAATTATTTTGACTTGGGTGCTATAATGTGACTTCAAAATTCTAAATGGGATTTAGAGGTATAAAATACCTCTAAAAATACAGCTTGATATTTCTGTTCTATTTTAAAAAATAATATCAGTATTTTCATGGGAACTTTTCCTATACATGCTGTATCCTTAAAAATATATTTTAACTTATTTATTATAACTTGTTTTCTGAAAGTTTATTTTGTGAGAAAATACCACATATATATGTACGTGTATATATAACCCAGTATATGTATGTGTGTGTACATAAGTAATGTGTGTATAAACCCCTGCCTGTCCTAGGCCGAACTGCATGCTGATTTTCTTGATTGCCATGGAAAAGAAATAGCAGAATATTAACTAGGATCAATCCAAGGCATCCTTTCTCTTTACTTTCTCTCACATACAATGCCACACTGCTGAAAGTGGGCTATTTTAATGACTTTTTGATGAATCCTGGACCTTAGGGGTTCATAGATATATATCAGAGGAGTAAAGCATAGGGTTTGCAGGAGTTTCTTTTTTTTTCTATCCTCAGTATAGCGATTACTCTGTTATTTAGAATGACCTCTGACTCAGTATATTTTAGTTGGGATCAATACAATCTGTTAGTCCCATCAGTTCCTATGAATTTGAATAATTCCTTGTAATGCGAGGGGTCTCAGGCCCCATTTAGAATAATGTCCTAAGAATACCCCATAACAGAAAATAAGTATGTTTTCTTTCAGGCAGTGTTTTTGGACTTACCAATAGTGAGGACCAGGCCTTCCTAATTGCTAGCACGAGATGGTGCCTTCAGTATTTATGAGCCCCTGTGAGAGGTAAGGAGGATGAGAGTAATTATTTCTTCCTAAGTTTGATGTTCAAGTTCAGAGAGAAGTTATGACCTAGGTAACTCAAAGTAGCATAACAGAAGAGAGATGTGGTCAGCAGGAAATGGGTACTATCTGTTGAGTGTCCTCTACGTAGGATGTACTGATCTGTGTGTCACTTTATCTCATCCTCAAAATAACCCTATGAGGCAGTGTATCCCTTAGGATCCAGCCAGAAAAACAGAAACCAGATGATTTCTGTTTGTTTGTTTTGCCAAACAAATTTTAATGTCAGGAATTTGTTTAACAGCTATCAAGAAGTGAACATGCAAAAGAAGGCCCCTAAATTGAGCACAGAAAATAGTTCTCTCGCTTACGGCTGGAGAATAAAGAGCAAAGGTTGGAGTTACTAGAATGTGGAAGCTTGGACTAGGCAGCACAAGACTTTCTGTTTTGTCTGGTCCACCCCGATGTCCTCATTCCAAATCTCAGTCTCATTCCTTTCCAGTCAATGCCCTAACTCTCAAAGTAGAGATTTAGCAATGCTGTAAATTCAGCTTACATTGTGATGACACATTCTACAGAGTAGCTACCAGAATTAAGAGATTCTTTTAGAACTGCCTTTGAAGTTCTTGGGTTCTTTACCACTTGAGATGATTACTTTTTTTTTCCCTGTAATCATCCCATTCCATATCCTTGCGGTCACAGTGGTTAAACACAACAGCCAGTGGGTCCCAGAAGCCACTTGCTTAGGTAGGCCCCTCATTGTAATCAATCACAGGTGATTGATTACCTGATTACCCAGGGGTCAGTGCTGTGTCTAAGGACAGGGTGTGGTCAGAGTCTCACCTTGAGATTCTGCTCCTTGGGAGTCGGCTGGTATCAGTCGGGGGCCAGTCAGGAAAACAGTAATGGGACCAGTTTTTTGTTTTTTGAAACTAAGAGAACTTATTGTAAAGCATCGGTATATAAGGAACTGAAAAAGACAAAAGAGTAACACTGAGCAAACACCAAGATAGGAACTGCAAGAAATAGCCAGCACTCCTAGGGCAGGATCAACAAAGGGAAGGGATGGGGTTATTTAAAATCTGGAAGCTGGTGCTGCTGCTGCAAAAGCTCAGAGAAAGGGGTCAGGCAGACCTTGAGGAAGGGAATGGCTTGACTGGTGCAGATGCTCCAGGAACTTAGATTATGGCTTCTTGGTGCTCCACATGGACCTCTGAGGAGGGGGCTCGGGCTGTGCGCTGTTATCTGTGAAGAGACACGCTAGGCTGGTCCTGGGAGGTTGGGGGCGCGGCAGTGGTGAATCTGAGGATTGGAATCCAGAGGCCACAAGTCAGTGATAAGGATCACTGGTGAGGAGGTGGTGACACAAGCCGGAAGCAAGAAGGAGGGAGCCAGCCCCTTCTCCCTCCTCCAGTTTTCCGTTGCCCCTGGACGCCCGCTGTTGCTAAAGCGGAAATGCGATTTGCGGCGTCCCAGTCCTTACACGACGCAGTGGCGAATTAAAAGGTGCATTTGGAATCCAGAGAGTGGCTTAATAACCAGCTCAGGTCAGTAAAATTATTCTGATTTTGATACGTGGAGAAAGAAGAAGCTTAGGGCCGAGGCAGATGCCAGAGTTAAGATCCAGCCTGCTTCCTGCCGAACCCCATTTCCTTTGCGTATTTCTCTTACCTGTTAAATTAGGACATGGTTACGATACTATTGTATGCTGAGAAGCTTCACCTGAAAGATTTTAATCCATACACATCTGTGAACCAGAACTATCAGGTGTCAAGTAAGCAACTCTTGGAAATAACAGGCGATGCCTCGTGTAGATGTGTAACCATTCAAAACAAAATTTTCTAAGAATGATTTTTATTGATTTTATTTTTTAAATATTTTTATTTACTTATTTTTATTAATTTCTTTATTGTTGTTCAATTACAGTTGTCTGCATTTTCTCCCCACCACTTCCTCTCTCACCCCAGCCAAACCCACCTCCCTCCCTTGCTTCCACCCTACCCCTTGGTTTTGTCCATGTGTCCCCTATAGTAGTTCCTGAAAACTCTTCTCCCCACTGTCCCCTCCCCCCCTCCTCTCTGCCTATTGTTAGATTGGTCTTAATTTCAATGTCTCTGGTTATATTTTGTTTGCTTTTTTCTTTTGTTGATTAGGTTCCAGTTAAAGGTGAGGTCATATGGTATTTGTCCCTCACCACCTGGCTTATTTCACTTAGCATAATGTTCTCTAGTTCCATCCATGCTGTCGAAAAGGGTAGGAGCTCCTTCTAAGAATGATTTTTAAAAGAGTTAAATTTGGACTTGTATTGCAAAGAAACTTGAGGTAAATTTATTTAAATAGATTGTTGTGTCTACTTTGCAAACAGTGTTTAGACAGATTTTTAAGGGACCATAAAATTAACTAGCTTCCTGCTATCAAATTACCATTTGTATAATTTATAATTGCATTTAAAAATTGTAGACTTTATAGGCACTATAGTCTAAGGATATTTTATTGATATAAGTAAAGGTTATTGATATAAATATAACCCAAAAATATACTTATACTACAAATGAAAGCTAGCTTTAGTTAACTGCTGAGTTCTTATAGTTTTCGTAAACCATATGCATAAAAAGGATTGAAATGAATCCAAAGTTTAAAAGATCAGAAACTTAGTACAAATTTTAAATGCTCTAAATGTCAAATTGGTGTTGAATTTATTGATGCATTGGAATAGCTTTATTGAATTGTTTTAAAATCAAGTAACTATTTTTATTTGCTTTTTATGTAGTTCTCCATTTCAAAAACGAAGGTCTTCATCTCTCAGTATCTCTCTTAGCAGTAGTAAAGTGTAGTAAAGTAAAAGTATTACAATGCATTAGAGGTTTTCTCTGGGGCTTATGGGAAGTATTTTGTGGGTTCCATAGGTGTTGATTCTGTCAGCCACCACGGAAGTAGGAGTGTAGACTTTGGGTAAAGAAAAGGCCTAGTGTGGCTCTTGTCCAAACCCCCAGTTCAATTAGATTGGCTTCAGTTTTGTTGCTTTCATATATTGGGATTTTTTTAGAAAATAATGTAAAAAACAATGTTTGCAAACTGATGGACAATCTCCAAAGCCCTTTCCTGATACAATATCACATGAACAACTACGTCTCCGTTCCTCAAGATTCTTCTACACAGATAATCTCTTACTCTGCAGCCTCTGTAGGTCCCACACATCCATTCTTCAAAGGCCCTTTACTTACCTCTCAAGTAACTCACCTTTGACTGTAGAAAAGGTCAAACCAATTTTATTTAACAGATGTGAAATTTCTGTGGCAAATGTCCATTTTGATGGATCCCTAGTCACTTAAAAGCATACCCTTCACATGGCATTCTCAAAGTACTAAAGGTTATTCTTTTGAAACCTGCTTTAATTCTGAATTAAGGTATTTGCACCATCTGCCAGACATATTTACTTGTATATATGATGAGAGAACTGTACATTTATTCTCAGAGGTATCTTTAAAATATTTATTAATATTTTTAAATTATAAAGTTTTATTCATTTTTCCCATTTCAAGTAATTTATTTTTTAAAATTTGTTGTTGTTCAGTCACAGTTGTGCTGCATTTTTTTCCCTGTTGCTCACCCCTCTCCCATCCCCCCTACTCGCACAGCCAATCACCCCCCCCTTGTCTGTGCTCATGAGTCCTTTATTCGTGTTCCTTTGCTTGCCCCTTTCCCTTCTTTCCCCCATTACTCTCCTTCCGCCTCCCCTCTGATCACTGTCAGTTTGTTCTTTATTTCAATGTCTCTGGTTGTATTTTGCTCATTTGTTTGTTTTGTCGATTAGGTTCCACTTGTAAGTGAGATCATATGGTATTTGTCTTTCATGAACTGGCTTATTTCACTTAGCATAATGCTCTCCACCATCCATGCTCTTGTGGAAGGTCGGGGTTCCTTTTTATTTTCTCCTGTGTAGTATTCCATTGTGTAAATGTACCACAGTTTTTTGATCCACTTATTTACTGATGGGCACATAGGATGTTTCTAGCACTTGGCTACTGTAAATAGTGCTGCTGTGAACATTGGCCTGCATAAGTTCTTTTGAATTGGCGATTTTGGATTCTTCGGGTATGGTCCCAGCAGTGGAATTGCTGGATCAAGAGGCAGTTCTAGCTTTAGTTTTTTTGGAAAAAATTCCATACTGTTTTCCCCAGTGGCTGCACCAGTCTGCATTCCCACCAACAGTGTACTGTTGAATTTATTGGGGTGACATTGGTTTACAAAACCATAAAGGTTTAAGTGTACAACTCAACAACCATCTGCACATTGTATCATGAACCCATTGCCCCAAACAAAGTTTCTTTCCATCCCCATTTATACCACCTTAACCCACCTCCGCCTACTCCGACCCCCCCTTACACACTGGCTATCACCACACTGTCATCTGTGTCTATGTGTGTGTATATATACATGTGTGCATCAATATCTATATCTATACCTATATCTATATCTATCTATCTGCAATGGTTTTTGCTTAATCCCTTCACCTTCTGTCATCCAGTCCCCCAGTCCCCTCCCCTTTGACAGCACTCAGTCTGTTCCATGTATGCATGCCATTGATTCTATTTTGTTCATGTTTATCTTTTGGTGTTCTTTGGATAAATTCCCAGAAGTGGAATCACTGGGTCATAAGACTGTTCCATTTTTACTTTTTTTGAGGAAACTCCACACTGATTTCCACAGTGGCTGCACCAGTCTGCATTCCCACCAACAGTGCACCAGGGTTCTTCCCCTTTCTCCACAACCTCACCAGAACTTGTTGTTTGTTGATTTATTGATGACAGCCATTCTGACAGGTGTGAGAAAGGCTATCACATACAGCCTTTCTTTATATGTGATAGCCTTTCTATATCCCACTGTAGTTTTCCCATGGTAGTGTTAATTTGCATTTCTCTGATGATTAGTGATGTTGAACATCTTTTTGTATGTATATTGGTCACCTGTATGTTTTCCTTGGGGAAGGATCAGTTCAGATCCTTTGCAAGTGTTGAAATCCCCTGCTATGACTGTATTACTGTCAATCTCTCCCTTGATGTCCATCAAGATTTTCTTTATACATTTAGGTGCTCCTATGTTGGGGGCATAAAGGTTTACAAATGTTATATCCTTTTGTTGGATTTCTCCTTTTATCATTGCATAGTGTTCTTTTTAGTCTTTTACTATAGTCTTTGGTTTAAAGTCTATTTTGTCAGACATACGTATCACTACCCCAGCTTTTTTTCATTTTTATTTGTGTGAAATATCTTTTCCATCCTTTTACTTTTAGTCTGTATGTCTTTGTGTTCTGAGGTAGGTTGTATAGACAGCATGTATATGGGTCTTGTTTTCTTATCCATTTAGCTACCCTCTTCTTCTGTTAGGAGCATATAAGCCATTTACATTAAAAGTGATTACTGATCAGTACATATTTATTGCCATTTTATTCTTTATGAATGTGTTTCTCTGTTTTTTTCTTTTTCTTCTTCCTCTTTTTAAAGAAGGCCCTTTGATATATCTTGTAATACTGGTTTGGTGGTAACAAATTTCTTTTGCTTTTTGTTCTGTGGGAAACTCTTATTTTTCCTTCAATTTTAAATGATAGTCTTTCTGGGTAAAGTAGTCTTGGTTGTAGGTCCTTGTTTTTCATCACTTTGAATATTTCATGCCAATCCCCTCTGGTATGAAATGTTTCTGTTGAGAAATCATTGGACAGTTTTATGTGAGCCACCTGTAGGTAACTAATTGCTTTTCTCTTGCTACTTTTAAATTTTTTTCTTTGTTTTTGCCATTTTAACTATGATATGGCTTAGTGTGGGCCTCCTCGGATTCATCTTGTTTGGGACTCTCAGAACTTTCGGGATGTGTGTGCCTTTTTCCTTTTCCAGGTTAGGAAAGTTGTAGTCATTATTTCTTCAAATAGTTTTTTAATCCAGTACTCGCACTCTCTCTCTTCTCTTCTAGTACTCTGGATATTATTACACTTCATGTTGTCCTAAATGCCCTATAAATTATCCTGATTTGTTAAAATTCCTTTTTCTTTTTGCTGCTCTGATTGGGTGTTTTCTGCTACCTTGTCTACCAAAAATCTCTGATTTAATCTTCTACTTCATCCAACCTACTGTTTTTTTTCTTCTAGTGTATACTACATTTCAGATAGTCTATTCTTTATTTTTGATTGGTTCGTTTTTATTTCTGTGTCCTTTTTTATGCTTAGAGTCTCTTTGTTGAAGTTGTCACTAAGTTCCTTGATCATTCTTGTAACCATTGTTTTGAAGTCTATATCTGGTAAATGGATTGCCTGCCTTTCATTTAGCTCCTTTTCTTGAGATTTTTCCTGGTTTTTCATTTGGGGCATGTTTCTCTACCTCTTAGCATTTGTTTTTGGCTACCTCTTAGCATATGTTTCTATGCATTAGATAGATCTGCTATGACTTCCTGTCTTGATAGGGTGGCCTTATATAGTAGGTGTTCTGTGGGACCCAGTGATACAGTCTTCATCACCTGAGCTGGGTGCTCCAGGAATGTCCCTTATGTGGGTTATGTGGGCCCTCCTGTTGTACTTGAGTCTTGATTTCTATTGGCCTATTTCTGCAGGCTTCAACACTCAGGCTTGCTGACTGTGAGGACTGACCTATAATTTCAATGCATGAGCTGCTGTGCAGGTGCTTATCACAAGAAGTGGAAATTGCTTCAGCAGGGTCTGGTGCCTGTTGAGATCTTCCTTTGGATATGCTGCTTTTGAAGCTAATTGGATTCTGCTTGAATGTTGTCTGAAGCTGGCCACTAAGTATGTTTGTTCTGGGGTCTCTTGGGAGGGACTCTGGTGCAGTCAGACGTCACACTCTGCTTGTGACTGGCCCTGGGCAACCTGTTTGGAGCTACAATGTAAACTGTACTTTGTGGCTGCCTCTGCTTGGCCTGGGTGTGTGGAAAGGACCGAGCTATGCACCAAAGACAGCTTTTACTAGCACCTGGCCTGGTGGCAGATCAGCAAATGTCCCAAGGCATCCTGAGATTTGCCTACACCTGCTTACACCCTTCAGCCACCTATTAGGCTTAGTCACTACTAGGTCCTCTGGTGATACTCAAGTTGCATCAGACAGGGTCTCAGTGAGTCATGAGGTGGGGGAGATTAGTACAGATTGATACAGGTTCCAACTCCATGCCAGTGTTGGTTCTGAGGCCACTCAGCAAAGATCCCACTGTATACCAATCAAGCTATGACCCTGGGTACTTGCATACCTTTGTGGTGGGGCAGGGTCTCAGGGAGTCATCAAGGTGAGGCCAGCAGAGTTTATCAGTCCCAAACAGACAAAGATTTGGCCTTGTGAAGGGAGGGCTTTACAGTCTTAAGGTGTATGAGGGAAAAATGACCCCATCCTAGAGCTACACAACTTAGTCTGTTCCAGATCCTGCCAGGATCTTGATCTTAGCAGGGCAGGGCCACCAGGAGTCAGGAGAATGGGGCTAGTGCATCTTGCATGAGGGGAGGGTGTCAGTCAGTCTTGTTGCAAGATGGAGGGTGTGCCCCTCTGCAGAGCCACACACTCAATATGTTCCCAATTCTGCCCAGACCTTGGTGGGGCAGAACAAGCAGCAGTTGGAAGGGTGGATCTGCTGGGAGCCCAGAGAGTGGGGCTACCAGATCTCTTATGAGAGGGAGGCACCAGTCAGATTCAAGGGACCATGAAGTGAATGTCTACCACCCCAAAGCCACACCCCTCATTCACTGACATCCCCTGAGTCTGTACAGACCTCTATACCCTGGCCCAGGTAGCCGACTCCTCAGAAAGGTACAAGCTCTTCAGGGTGGAGCTATAGGGAGTCCAGAGTGTGGAGGTATGGCTTTCCCCCGGGCTATGCCATATGGAGGACAGTGCTCCATACCAGAAAGATGGTATTTACAGTGTAGGAGAGACTTGGCACAAGTGTCCTGGTGGTTGTCCCTTAAGCTCTCTTTTCAGAGCCACAAACCCCAGTCTCTCCTTACGTAACTCTAGTGTACTCTGTGCTCCCTCCACCAGAGCCCAGGGTGAGTGGATATGAGTGAGATCTTGGATGTTGGCCCTTTAGGTGAGTGCCTGTATCTCTAGCAGACTTCTGTCTCTCCCTGGTGGACAGAATTTCTGCTGATTTTCATGGCCAGGTATTATATGGGTGCCTCTTTTCGACTCTGGTGCCCTGGGCTGGGGAGCCCATCTTGAAGTTGAGACCCTCCGCTTCTCAGGGGGACCTCTGCAGCTGAGAAGTTCCTCTGGAATCTCAGCCACTGCCCATGGTATTGAGGCCAGTCCTTTTCACATCTCTGCCCTTCCTACTAGTCTTGATGTGGCTTCTGTAAATCCTTAGTAATAAGACTTCTCTTAGCTAGTCTTCAGTTGGTTATTCAGGTTGATTGCTTTTAGTTTTAATTTCAGTTTGGTCCTGGAGGTGAGTGTTAGCATCTACCTACTCCACTGCCATCTTGCATCTTGGTTTGTGTTTTTTTTTTAACATAAATTTGAGATCAACATTATGGTGATTTAGGTTGTGGCAGTAGTAAAAGGAGAGTACCGATTGCAGAGATGACATTTATTGGAGGGTTTGCTCTCAGGACCTGCCATGTGTGTGAACCTTAAGGTTTACTTTATCTATTATGCAAGGCAGAAATCTTAACACTTCAATTTCACAGGGGAGGGTAAGAGTAGAAGAGGGTTGGGGGAGTGGGTTAGAGCCTGGAAAAGTGCTTTATACTGCTCATACTCACACAAAACAGAACCCCCAAGTTACTATTCCCAAAGGTAAATGTGGCATTGCTCCTTTTTGTTAACGTATATGTGTCAAGCACCAGTGTGCTAGTTGCTGCAGCACATGCTGTAGAATGAAGAAGTCTTAGATGTTGCCTTGAAGTAAGAGAAGTTCAGGAGGGGCGACAAGTGTGTAAATGACTAACTATAATACAGGCTGGACATGTGGAAACAGGGGTGCTTGTTCTGACTGGCAAGAGGGAGGGTTTGACCATGGCAATTTTTGAAGTACACTGTGATGAGATATAAAGGGGTCCTGGAGGTAGGATCATTCTGTCATTTAGTGTCAGGTTAATGGAGGGCCTCAAGGACAATGAGGCTGGGAAGTCAGACTTAGGTCATGTCATGAAAGGCCTGGAATATCATGTTGAGGATCACAAAGTACCACAAAGGTTTTGTGGGAGGAAAGTGACACAATGCAACAGAATTTTAGTATGCTCTCACTGTGGTAGTGGTGGGTGAAGATGTGAAGGACTGAAGGCAGAGAAACCAGGTTAAGGTCCAAAGGTGACCTGGTAGATATTGGTGGGGTGGGGGGGGCTGTATGAAATAGAGATGACAATTTATTATTTAATGTACCTAGAAAACAGCACAATCAGAAAACCACAACCCATGAATAATTACTGCTAACTCAAGTACAGTTTTGACCCAATTGTGAAAGAAATCTGAGAGCAAGCATATGGCCCTGTGATCTTTAACAATATGCAGAGCCTTTCAAAATTAAGTAGCACACCCCAAGAGGTCCAACTGGAAATCCTTTTCTTGGACTTGCATACCTCAGACAGGCTTCCAGCATGTCCCTAGGGTCTGAGAGACATGATGGAATGACAGAGAAAATGAAGCAAAACGGGGAATGCACAGATGAGTCACTCTTGCTGTTGGAGGGGTATGGTGGAGCAGACAGGGTAGCAGGCAATCAGCCCTGCAGATGCTGGTCTTGATCAGGGACATTCCAGGCTTAATTGTAAGTCAAGTGCACTTGTGAGCCTGGAGTGGAGGCTTATGCCCAGAGCAGGGGGTTGGTGGGAAAATTTCCAAGTGAACATACCTTTACTTGCTCTCCCAGGTCATCCCCCCAGTCCTCTTTCCACTATCCTTCAACAAATAGCTGTTCCAGAAAGAATGGCCTCCGTGTAAAGATCACAGATAATCAGAAAAGGTCAGAAGGGGGCTTCAGAAAAGGTCAAAAGGGGGCTTCAGCAAAGGCATGGGTGAAAACAACAATAAATAGGTGTTAAAGAATACATAGCAGAATAAAAACATACCATAAAGCAGAAGAAAATATGAACAAACTTCTCTGTGGAATAAAAACAGTTTTAAAAACATTTCTTCTTTGAGGTATAAATGGTGCAAAAACACCTCCCTCCCATCTGGTTACTTACACTACAAGACTTTATTCCCAGGCACCACACTCCAACCCAGTGGTTCCAGAACCCAGCTAATCACCAAAATCACCTACAGTGCTTCTTGCACATCCAGATTTGCTCAAGCTAGAGATTCTGATTCAAGACTATATGTGATAGAAGACCTAAAATACATGTTTTAAAAAAACATTTCTTCTTTGAAATGAGATCAAATCAGAAATAGGACTTATAACACATATGATTTTAAAAACAGAAGATAAAAAGTCAACTGAGCTGGCAGAAATGGAACAAACGAGATTTATATCCACAAATGCTTATATTGGGGGTAAAGAAAAGACTAAAAACTAATATACCCCAAAATACAAGGGCATAAAATAGAAAACAAAAATACCAGAAGTCAAGAAGGTAGGAAAAAGCTACCTGTTTTTGTTTTTGTTTTTGATGAGATGAGAAATCTGAGAGAGAAGGCACAAACAGTGTTAGGAATAAGCAGGGAGACACAATTACGGGTGCTACAGCCATCAGAGAAAACATGATGCTATTATGAACAGATTTATGTCAATAAATTAGAAAACTTGGAAGAAATGATGATCTGGAATCCTCTTTCTTAACAATTGAGTGTGTGTCTTCTTATCAACAAAGACATTTCCACAATATCATGTTAAGGTGTTAAATTTTTACTTTCCCAACCTAGCAACTGTATAATCTACAATTAATATAATATGTTAAATTTTTTCAGAGTTTTATCTTAGAAAAAATTCCCCAAAGAGGAAATTCTCAGTCAAAATGCCTTTTTTTTTTTTTGAGCAAGGTTTAAGAACCCAGTAAACACCACATTTATTCTGGGCTCTCGGGGTCACTGAGGCACTCGGGCCATGGCTCCCAGCACCATGCCCTCCTCAGCCTGCAGGGAGGTAGTCTGTGTCAGAGGTAGAGATGACACTTCCAAGGGGTACCAAAGCTGGGCAGATGCCTGGCCAAGGACAGGAAGGGCAGGGAGCAAGGGTGTATGTCCCTAAGGCCAGCTGGAGCTTTATTTGCTGCCCACCATGATCTTGAGGCACTATAGGACTTGGTAAGCAAGTTTGCCACGAGCTGCTTTCTTGGTGGTTGCAGAGCCATGACACATGGTGGTCGGTTGTGTGGGCAGCTCCACCAGCACTGGCAGAGCCCGCTCAGGCTCAACTCCTCAGTATCCAGGTAGATGACGTTGAAGGCCTGATTCTAAGAGAGCTCACTGAGGACGCTGCAGCAGGCAGGACCCAGAGCACCTAAAGAGCCCAGAGGGCAGGCATCTGCAGAGGCAGTGGAGAGGCCCTCAAACAGAGGATATTCTCTTTCACCAAATTTCACAGAGAATCCCAGCTGCAGCCTGGGCTACGGTACTGAAGTCCATCCAGGTGGAAGCCCATACCAGTGGAAAAGTAATTATCATCAGGCTCTGCCTCATTCCCATCCCGGACATCCAGAGGCCCTGTGTGCACTGGAAGCAGCATTTTGGCTGCTGCATTATGCTTTGCCAGCTATTTGGAAGTGTCATTTGCCAACTTCAATGAAATGCTCCATTTGGCAGGTCATGGTAAACTCTTTGTGGTGGGCTGGCCCAGACTCCAGAGTCACCCTGAACTCAGGCAGCCACTGGCCTTTCTGCACCACCAGCTCCTTCAGAGCCCAACAGGGTTGCACTCAGACCACTGAGGGGAGATAGGGGCTGCACCTCCATGGGGAGCTCCTGGTTGGGAGAACAGATGGAACAGGAGTAGCAGCCACTGCAGCAGTAAAAACCGAAACACCCTGAGGCAGTGAGGAATCTAGAGGTGAACAAGAACTGCTGTGTTCTAGGGCCAGGACCAGCACACTCCCCTCTATGAGGTGTTTGAGGGCCTCTCCACTGCCTTGTGCTTGGCTGCCTTCTTGCTGGGCCCTGTCCTCACCCTGTCCAAGACTGGAAATGTTATACTAATTGCTGGAAGAAGGGTCCTTTATCTTTCCATGAGCTTCCCAAATCAAGCCATGCCAGTCAGAACTGCTCCTGAGCTCAGACCCCTTTGGTGGAGATTCTTTCTCTGCTGCACCTTCCTCTGGGAAGCCCTTTCTCTCAATAAATAGAGATGGCTGTGCAGCTGGTGTCACCAATGGTGACCTGAAAGGTGACATGCTGGTGGGCTTGGCCCTGGCCTTTGAGAAGGTTGTATGAGAGCATCTTCCCTATCCTGGTCCCATACTCCTGAAGAAGGCTGATCAGAGTCTCGCCAGGGTGGGCTGCCAGCACTTGCTGCCTACTGGGCAGCCCACAGCCTGTGGGAGTGCTGGAGCCCTGCTCCTCACTCATTCCCTTCTCCGTCACCAGGGGCGCCATGGTTACTTCAGCCTCCATGTGGCCCAGTGCACTGTGACAAGCTAGGGTGGGGCCAAGCCCTGGGTCAAGATGCCTATTTTCAAGCTTTTGTTACACAATAACTATACATTTTTAAAGGCATGATGGGGAGGCATTCCTGGAAGAGAGAGTAACTGGAACAAGTTTAGGTACAGCAAATATAAAATATGTCCTGAGAACGGGAAGCTGTCCATGAAGTAAAAAGTGTACTATGACATTGGTAAATCAAATTAGTAGAGCAATATTATGTTAATTATTATAATTATGCTAACAGTAATATTAAATACTAGTGAATATATAGTAATTGTAATAAATAGTAAATATAATAGTACTAGTGGTGAAACACTTCACTACACTTTATATACATTTATTTCAATCTCTGTTCAGGTTAGAAGTTGTATAAAATTATCTTAATCGTTTTCCAAAATGGAGCTGCTGGAGGATCTGAAATTGCATAATTCTGTTTACTTTCCTCTTCTTTGGTATATTTCATCTTCCTGCCAGACACTATTTTTGTCATCGGGAATGACATTTATTAGAGTCTCTATAAACACAGAGATGCTACTGCAGTACACTTGGGGTTCAGCCTTATCATAGCCTGGAAACCCCTCCCACTCTGAATAGATTCTTCTGAAATACAGCATGGGACCAAAATAGGTTTACAGGCCCTGGCCAGGAAGCTCAGTTGGTTAGAGCATCATTTGGATGTGCCAACGTGGTGGGTTCGATTCCCTGGTCAGGGTACATACAGGGAGCAACCAATGAATACATGAATGGGTAGAAAAACAAAGGGATGTTTCTCTCTCTCTCTCATCAATAATTTTTTTAAAAAGTAGTTTTACAATTGTGAGTATGGGAAACAGTTTACTCTTGCATTTTTATTTATTCATTATTGTAATATTTTCCAGCTATTGACTGCAAACCTACTTTTGCCCCATTCTGTTTGTAGACTTCTAAGCAGCTCCATTCATCTAGAATGCCCTTCCCACTCCCTTTCTACCTGTCTTTCTCTGTTCACTTTTTAAGATGAACTCAACTGGCCTCTCTTCTTGGGGGACTTTCCTGATACCTGCTTCCCAAAGCCTCCCATCCCTCCACTCTCACTGCTAGCCCTGGCAGTGCTCTGAGCACTGGTGATGCACATCTTGTGTTTATTTGATTACGTGTATCCTTCTACTAGATTTTTGGGCTCTTTAAAGAAAGGAACCAAGTCTTATTTGTTTTTTAATCTTTCACACAGTGTCTGGCTGATCAAAGGTGTTTAATCAGTGCTTGCCAAGTGAACGATTCACAGTCCTGGTAATAGACATGCTTGAGCGTCTCCAGGGACAGAGCCACACTGGTCCTGGCTCAAATCACCAGCTCCCTCCACTCTGGACCGCCGTGGGAATTCCCACTAGGAAGTCTGCCCTTTTCAAAGCACAACTCTTACCATTTCACAGTGTAACAATACCTGACATTTCCATGGAATAATATATTTTAGAAGTCGCTCTGTATCGCTTCATAGAGATCTTTCTTATCTATTTTCATAGCTGCATAGCATCCCATGTTTATGGTACATGTGAATGTACCAGTTTTTTCAACCACTCCCCTATGTGTAGCATTCCAATATTTTGCAGTTGTAAACAGTATGACAATAAATAAGCTTATGAGTTGTGTTACTTTGAAGCATACAAATTTATATATGGATAGCTACAAACTGATAAAATAAGTTAATTCAACTCATAAACATAGACTGTTGCTCTCCAGAAATTAACAGGTAAGGCTGAGGGGCGTTTTAGCATGTGAATGCTTCATTTGAAAAAAAATCCAGTTCTAAATTACATTTAATGTATTTTCTAGAAAACCTGAGAACATCTGAAGAGGAATATATTTTCTTCGTAAAAGTCATGTCAAAAGTATAGTAAATTTTGGACTGGTAAATTTAGTGTGGTATTATTAACTTTGAAAAACACTTTCATCTTTTAAGATTAAATCATCTTTCAAAAACACGATGTCAAGTTCTGAAGATATGTCAGTCAAACACCATTAGTTTGGAAAGCAATTAGATTTGCTTGAGAAACTTGGAAATAATATAGGATAATTACTTTATGTGATTTATTTTCTTTTTGAAATTGAAGAATTAAGAGGAAGTATCTTTTCTGTGGTGCCCTATTTCTCACCACTTTAATTTTTTTTTTAACCTTCAGTTGGGATTCTTCTTGGTTGGTCTCAATCCTTATCCTTTAGAAGATTTTCCCCCATCCAGGTGTTTAAGAGGATTACTGTCTTTGCATCTGGCCCTTGAAGGTTGTTCTTTCTGCAGCATCTCCTGTGCTTAGATCAGTGATGAGTACCTTTTCCTGTTTACTGTGTAAGGACAAAGTGAGACAATGGCCAAAGAATGTGTATTTGTAAGGCTTGATTTACTGTGGAAAGTCTGGTAGGATTTTTACCTGCTTGGAGGCTTATCAATCCTTAATTGGCAAGATGTAGTTAATAATTCTTAAATGGCAAAATGGCAAACTTTTGACAAGCAAACTGTATGGTGCAATCTCAAAAATATAGTAGTTACTTAATGAGTATAAAGTTCAGATCAAATATACTTAATTCTGGTACCACCTTAAGGTTTCACATCACTGACAAGTGGGTTGCAAGCTCTTTTTGTTTCCTTTCTTTGTTCTTTGCAACAAAAGTAATTAGGAACGAGATGGTAGTTTTTACCCTATAATTCGCACATGAACAGGATGGGCATTAACCTGCAGTAGAATGGTTTTGATGACTCCCCGCATAATATCTGAGCCCTAGTGATGGAGGACAATGGTTAGAGGGTCGTAACTTAAAGATGAATACATCCTAGACACAACTTATAAACATGGCTTAGTTCTCTCTTGGGACAACAGTTTTTTTTTTTTTCCTGAGTGGCTTTCTGGCTGAAATATGTGTATATTTATGCTAGCAACTTGCCAGGCAATATGTATATATTATTTACACTGAATACATGTATTATTCACATAATAATATATAAGGTATATTATATAATCATATATAGTATTATACATTGAATATAATCTATATATTTACACTGAAGTATAATAATAGCCAGGGGCAGTTTGGTGTTAATATTAGTTGAACATCTGAAGTAGAGATGTGGGACTGAACAGTGGAGTCAAACTTAACTCTAGATTTATTTGTTGTTGCAAATGGAAAATGAATAAGCAGAGGAATTATCGTTTCCTGATTTCATATGATTTTAGAATAGACACATGTTGGAAGAAAGAGTTAATGATGTTTACATCTATAATCACCCCCCCAAACCTCTCTGTTTTTCCACCCTTCTGCCTCTTGGCCAATATTATTAAAGTGTTAAATTATAGAAGCACCTTAGGGGCCTATGACTTTTTCCCGAGAGGGTTATATGGTTTCTCAGCAAAACAAAGGAAACAAAGCAGCACAGTTTCTCTTTTTTCCAGTGTTCTTTCCTTCTTTTTCATCCAACGCAAAGGTATGTGGACTTTCTCTTTACCATCTACTGCTTCAGCTTGACAAGGCAACTCATTTAAAAGTAGGGAGTAATAGAACTATGGAAGGCCATAATTAGAAAGGCACATCTTTTTCAATGATGCATTTAAACTTGATTGCCTCCGAGTCTGGTAGAGAAAGAAGAGGCGAAAGAAAGCCACCAACTGTTAACTCTGAATATATTGCCATATTAATGTGCTATAGTTAAGAGTGGAAGAAAATTGGTGTTCTGTTGTTGCAGTGTGGACTGAAATAAGAATGAAAGCAAAAAGAAAGTGAGCATGAAAAAGGGCCTTCGGAATCTGAAGAAATGACCCTCCACACTTGAAACCTGGGATGAGTGGTTTTGAAGTATTTTTATCAATATAATGCTGACTGTATTTATCAGGATAATGTGGAAAACAGTCCAATCTTCTGGTCTCTTTAGAAAGAGTTTTTTTTCCTTCCTGGCTTTCCATTGATGTGACAGAGGAGACAGATATGTTTCTAGGTTTTATAATCCTTAAAATTCCAAGGAAGAATTTAAATGTATAATTCGAGTCATCCATATTATAAATAAGGTGTGCATAGAAAGGCCCTCAGGGATGCTGATCTGTAACTGGCTCAGATGGGGGTTTGGTTTCAGAGCAATACCAGATTGCAGAATTCCTGGCGTTAGCAAAAACAACTACATGGTCACATTGTGTTCCACTTCTTGTCAAATGCTCTGCTGAGTGCAACTCAAATTATTTTTAAAATATTGAGCTACAGAAGTGTGTATGTGTGTGCAGTATATGTGTGTGTTCGAATATACAGCAATTTTAATGTGGCTGAAGGAAAATTTATGTATTATAAATAAAGTTGCTTATCAAGCATTAACATTGTTTATCTAAAAACACTTTCCAAAGCTTATATCAAAATTACTTTTAATTCTTATGGGCAAATGGCAATGAAGACTTTGTTAGAGGTTATTGCGCAGTTTTTATGGCTTGAAAACAGCTGAGTCAGCTGGGAAGGAGAAGCAAAGGAATGACTTAATTGAGCACCTGCACAGCAGGTGTTTCCCTTTACCGAATATGGAATACGTTCTGGGTGGGATTTGACTTACCTGTCAGTTATCCCAGCAATCTGTCATTTTTAGCAAGTATAGAAACAAAGGTCACAGACAGAATGAGATTAAAATAGCCTTACTCTCTACTGTGATTTTTTTTAATGAACTCTTATTGGTTAAGTTACTTCTATATTACCCATTTGAATGTTCTCTGTCAGTGTCCATGTGTGTGTCTTTTACTTCTAAATGTTTTTTGAGGGGTGACTTACAGATAATGTCTCTGAATAAACCTCTTTATCTGCTACTGAATAAAAGTAGAGGCCAACTTTTGAGCTAGAATTCAAACTGAATACTTTTCTTGGTTTGATAATTTGCTGATGTACTTAGGGATAAAGTAGAAAAAGTATTTATTCTATATTATGCAAGACACAATCAGCTCAACCAAATTCAACTATCTGGTGGGAGGGGCATCCTAAGATATAAGTAAGTGATTAAAGTTTTAGTCACTTGGCCTGAGTTTCCCTGGATGACCTGTGCCTCGTAGTGAGCAAGAAGACGGACAGCTGGACCTGATGGTGTTTCCGTGGGACCCAGTTCCTGAGGCCTCCATGGAATGAGCAACATGCCAGGGTGTGTGATTCTGAGGTTTAAAGGTGAACATAATTTATCCTTGATGGCCTCTCTGAGTAAGCCAACTTCTTCACCTGATGCTCAATCTAAGAAACTAATCTATTTCAATCCTGGAGAAATGCCTGGCTGTAGGCCTAGTGCCCTGCAGCATTTTCTGTAGGTGTATTTAAGGACAATTTTGTCTATATGTGATTTTCTTCTTTTATGCTGATGTCTGCCTCCAATCCTGAGGTCAGATGTGGTTCATGTGCCTGAATGGGGCCTCCCCTCAGCACAGCCTTTGCGGCGTGTGCTGTGACAGAGCAGCCAAAGGAGGAGGCAAACTCGAGATGATCTGAAGTGCATCTTCCCCTATTCCTTCTCCAGGCGTCTTTTTGAAAAGGTTCTGTGTGGCTGGCATTGATTACATCCCATCCCTTAGCAATATCTTATTGTAGAGATGGTGATCATCATCAAAACAAATCTTGAACAGTGTAACATCCTGAAAGGAACTTAGTTTGAGGAGCCGGAAAAATTTGGGTTTCAAACTCATGGGGCCTAAATGGGCCTCAGTTTCCTCATCTATAAAATACAGATAATAATATCTAGTTCAGAGTGTTGTTATGGAATTAAATGAAGTAATATATGTAGAATGTTTAGCAAAGTGCTTGGCACATTATAGGTGCCTAGTAATTGACATTATTAGCATAATATTCATGAGGTATTCATTAAACCCTGACTGTATGTAATAGTCCTAGGCATGCTGGGGAGGAGGAAGACTCCTCCTCCCCAGCAAGCCTAAGACTGATTCCAGAGCTATTGATCTAATAGAAATAGGAATTGTCATGTGAAAATTGAACTAACTACAGAAGGAAAACAAGCATCATAGACAACATGTACTCCAGTGCTACTCAAGGTTCCTGTTCATGGTGAATCAAGGGCATCGGGCCAGAATGTGGTTCAGTGAACTGCCTCCTCCAGGCAGACAGTCATGCTGTGAAGAAGATGTCAGGTAAACCGCCCAATGCACTTAGTGAAGCAGTTGATTTCCATTCTGGCACCTTCCTTGGTCCACACTTGGAGAATTCCTGCTCTTGAAATCTATATCTGCCACTTGGGGGAGCCTCTTCTCTTTGTGTTGAACTATATTTAAGATTTTTCATAGGCAATCTGGTATAATGTTAGGACAAAGTGGAATTTGTCAGATTGATGTCATATACTTTTTGTTCCATTAAATGCAATAATAACCCAGGATATACCACATTGCTTCCAGCCTCATGCTTGAAGATGAGCATCTTCTGTGGCCAGAAGCTGTTGTTTTTCATCACCGTGATCAGATGAGGTGGTGGCAGTGGGTTCCCCCTGCCTCTATGCAGGGCTTCTTGACTGTATTTTCTTGTGTCGTGGACCTGACCAACTGTTACATCTGTGGACCATTTCTTAGACTAATATTTTAGTCATATAAAATAAAATTTGTAAGGTTACAAAGGAAACAAATTATATTGAAATACATTTATCAAAATGTTAAAAACAATTTGTAATTGTAGATGTGTTTTATTATTAATGTATAACAAAACCTAGCATTGAGTCTAAAAACTACCATTATTTTGAAGAAGTGATAAGCACAAATAACATTTCGACATATCTATAACAACTCTGATGGGTTATGAAAACATCTTTGTTTTCATAGGTAGCAAAGTCACATGTACTGCTAATACTGTTGTGGTTTGTTGGTTGCATTATAATAGAAAGAAATGACAGAATTTCAGTTAGAGGTTAGTGAAAATAAATATATATTCTCTACTCATCCAAGTTCAAGGCCCCCTGCATTCACTCTCTGGTAAAGAACCTCCGCCTTAGGAATACCAAGCTGAGAGAAAGGGGAGTTCTGAACCTTTGTATTACTTTTCCTGGGACAGATATTTTGGGCTTGTAATAAAATCCAATTACAATTTCAGTCCCTGGTGAGGTTCTATTTTAATTTTCTTTTACTTTATTTGGAATACAAAGGAGCAAGTTTATCTTCTAATCTATTTGTGGAGAGCTACAATCTACAAAGGGTTTAAACAAAGGCATCTCAGGGAGAGATTTGCATAAAATACTTATTTTTCCCAATGCAGTTAAATGGATGCCTTTTTAGGAAAAGTTCTTGCTTGCAAAGATGATCATAAGGTCAATATCCAGGGTGGGAGGAGGGCAGAATTTGTTACATAAAGAAGCTGGAAGGCTACAGGGCCCCTTTGAGGGTAATTTTCTTGAGGAAGCTATAAACAGAGCCCCAGAGAAAATGGGATCTTGGAATTCTAGAGTGATAAGGAGGCATTTTGGAGCAGAAAGATAGATCAAAGGGGAAGGATTAGTTAGGTAAGAGATGTGAGGTGTGTTAATGGGAAGGTCTGATAGCTTTGGTCCAAGTGAAAGTATGAGGGGACCTGAGTCTAGACAGGTGGGTTGGAGGTGGTGGTGATGAATTTTCATTGGTATACCAGGGATGTAGAACATTATTGGCAAAGGGAGTAAGCGAAATCTTTTAGTAAGAAAATTATGAAGAAATTTCTAATATAGCAATATCAATATGACCACATTCTTTAGTTGAATTGGGTGTAGGAAGAAAATATGGACAATAGTTTTAGAATCAGATGGCAGGAATGGATGGAGAAAATCATACTTTCTTTCTCTATCCTACTGTCTTTCATAATCACCTAACAATAGGATTCATGTGGAGAGCTTATTAATTATACAGATTACCAAGATTCTTCTCTGCAAATTATAACCCCATTAGGTCTGGGATTTGTCATTTTTTCTCTCTTTATTTTTATTGTTGTTAAAGTACAGTTGTCTCCATATTCTCCCCATGACTCCCATCCACCCCAGCCATGCTTACCTCCCACCTTCCATCCCAACATCCTTTGGCTTTGTCCATGGGTCCGTTATACGTTTACTTGATGAGCCTTTCCCCTTTTGCCCCCATTGTCCCCTCCTACCTCCCCTCTGATTTCTGTCAGTGTGTTCTTAACCCATTCATTGTTTAATAGCATGCTATTCAATCTCCATGAGTTTGAGTGTTTTTGAGTTTTTTCCTTGGGGTTGGTTTCTAGTTTCAGGCCCTTGTGGTCAGAGAAAATGCTTGATATGATTTCAGTTTTCTTGAATTTGTTGAGGCTTGTTTTGTGTCCTATCATGTGGTCTATCTTTGAAAATGTTCTATGTGCATTTGAAAAAAATGTGTATTTTGCTTCTTTGGGATGAAAGATTCTATATATATCAGTTAAGTCCATTTGATCTAGGGCATTGTTCAATGCCACATTATCCTTGTAGATATTTTGTTTGGAAGATCTATCCATTTTTGACAGTGGGGTGTTAAAATTCCCTAGTATAAGGGTGTTGCTGTCTATATCTTTCTTGAAGTCCTCCAAAATTTTTCTTATGTGTTTGGGTGCTCCTATGTTGGGAATATATATGTTTATAATGTTTATATCTTCTTGATGGATTCTTCCGTTGAATATTATGAAGTGTCCTTCTGTGTCTCTTTTTACGGCATTTGTTTTGAAGTCTATTTTGTCTGATATAAGTTTTGCTACTCTGGCTGTTTTTTTCCCGCCCATGGAATATTTTTTCCAGCCCTTCACTTTCAGTCTGTGTAGGTCTTTTGTTTTGAGGTGGTCTCTTTTAGGCAGCATATGTTCAGGTCTGTTTTCTTATCCATTCAGCTTCCCTATGTCTTTTGATTAGAGCACTTAATCCATTTACGTTTAAGGTTATTATTGATAGGTACTTATTCATTGCCATTCCACTCCCTTTATACCTTTGTTTCTTTCTCACTGTTTTTCTTAAAGCAGACCCTTTAGTATTTCTTGCAGAGCTGGTTTGGAGGAGGTGTATTCTTCGAGGCTTCTTTTTGTCTTGGAAACTCCTTATTTGGCCTTCCATTTTAATTAAGAGCCTTGCTGGATAGAGTAATCTTCATTGCAGGCCTTTGCTTTTCATTACTTAGAATATTTCTTGCCATTTCTTTCTGGCTTGGAGCATTTCCATTGAGAATTCAGCTGCTAGCCTTATTGGAGCTCCCTTGTATGTTACTTCCTTTTTCTTCCTGCTGCCTTTAAGATTCTCTCTTTGTCTTTAAATTTTGCCATTTTAATTATGATGTGTCTTGCAGTAGGCCTCTTTGGGTTCCTCTTGATTGGGACCCTCTGTGCCTCCTGGAATTCTGTGACTTTTTCTCTCATCAAATTAGGGAAATTTTCCATCATTACTTTTTCAAACAGGTTTTCTACCTCTTGCTTTTCTTCTCTTTCTGGTGTCCCTATTATATGGGTATTATTACATTTCATGTTGTCCTGCAGTTCACTTAATCCCTCTTCATTCTTTTTGAGTCTTTTTTCCTTTTCTTGGTCTTTCTGGGAGCTTTTTTCCACCTGTCTTCCAGCTCCCTGATTCGATCCTCTGCTTCAGTAAGCCTGATTTTGATTCCTTCTACTATGTTCTTCAGTTCAGAAACTGTATTTTTCATTTCCTCTTGGCTCTTGTTGATAATTTCTATTTCCTTTTTCGTGCTGGTGTAATTCACAGTAAGTTCTTTGTAATTTCCCTGTAGTTTTTGGTAATTCTCACTGAGCTCATTGAACCTCCTTATAACCATTGTTTTGAACTCAATATATGATGGTTGACTTGCATCTATTTCATTTAGCATTCTTTCTGAGGATTCCTCCTTTTCTTTCTTTTAGGTGTTGTTTTTTTGTGTGTGTGTCTTACCATTATTTGTGAGACTCTTCTTGTTTGCCTCAGCCTCTTAAATTGATCTGTTTTGACTCCCTGAGTTTGTCATGTGAACTTCTTTGGTAGGAGACCTGTGAGATTCATTGGTGTAGTCTCCTTGATCTCCTGAACTTGATGTTCTTGGGATGCTTTTTATGCCATTTACGTTGGTTTTCTGGATGTAATTGGATTTTGATTGTTGTTGGGTCTTTCTTTCATGGGTCCTTACCTCCAGCAAGTTGATTGAGGGTTACTCAGCCCACCACTTCTTATGTGCTGTTGTGCAGGTGCTGTCAGAGAAAATCACAAAGCCCAGGGAACAAACCCACATCCACAAAAATATCTGTCTCCCCCTATCCCGAAATCCCACTACCAACAGTAAACAAGCCAGTATTAATAAAGTTGTAAAGAAATTAAGACTATTATAAGAAAGAAGAAAAATAAACTATAGTATAAAATCTAGTGACTTAATATGCACAAACTTGATGGACCAGAAATGAATGTTAAAAAGCTATACAGGAAAGAAAAATATTGCAAATCATGGAGAAGACAACAGTGGATTTCATCTAGGTAACCTCTAGTATTTACCACTGTTTTGCCTTTCTGGGTCTGCCTCTGGTGATGACAGATGTTGACCCCATCTGACTTCAGGCAGTCTGCTCTGAGACTGCCAGGGATCTACTGCCTGTGGCTGTCTCCTTCAGTTGTTAATCTAGTTACTCTGAACTCAGCATTCAGGCTCAAACCCCATAGGGTGGGGCAGAATCCCTCCTGGTGTTGGGGCATTGTTTCTCTTCAGGCTGCTGCTGGGAGGAGGGAAATGGTCTGCCTGAGCAGGATGGCTGCTGCCGTAGGGGTGATGACTCAGCACCAGGACCCTGGGTGCTGTTCTCTCAGGTCTCTCGCAGAAGCCTCCATCCCGTTTCTCCTCAAGTATCTCTAGTCCATTCTGCCTCCCTTTGTCAGGGATCTACTGGCTGACTATCTCCTTCAGTTAATTTCATCACCCTGCACTCAGCAGTCAGGCTTGAGCACCACAGAGCCAGGGGAGAGTCTCTCCTGGGGATGGGGCTGTTGTTTCCCTGGGATTTGTCATTTTTAAAATGGCTCTATGTGATTATATTTTCAGACAACCTGAAAATACTTTCAAGGAGTTAGTCCGACCAGATGAAAAATCACATGTGAGTTGTCAAAGCAAAAATTGCACTAGACAAAGGCAGTAAAGACTTTATTCAAGGCTATTGTAATAGGGGAGAGAGACCAGAACTTGCTCTGAACTTACCTTCACTTCAACAGGGAGGAAGAAAATACTAGAGTGCATTACTTTATGGGAGAGAGATCAGTGGGATGGGTGGAGCACATGACTTGTTCCTGAGTTTGTAAATGTTTATTGCTGTGATTTGCCACCTGTATTTGGTAATTGGTGCCCACCAGATAGGGATACTATCTTTCCAGCTGATTACATTTCTAAGGGATGGCTCCTAATCCTTGAGAAAGACACTGTTGGGTTGTAAAAGTGTGCGAGTCCAGGAGATGATTTACATCTCAATGGGGAAGAAAAAATTCACAATTACAAGTTCTGAACTAAGTGCTGTAAGAAGAAGGAGGTCAGAGGTCTGCAATTAGAAAAAAAAAACTAGTCTAAAGGTTAGTCAAGCTGACAGTGAACCAAAAAAGACACCAGAGTTCAGGCTACCTGTCACTACCAAGCCCGATAAGCAATGACAGCGATTGAATCCTTATGGGTGCTTCATTCAGATGGCCAATGATCTGAGAAGATGGCGGGTTCATACTGTAACAGACCATCTTAAATTCCATTTTAAAATGGCCCTTGTTATAAGGAGAACAAAGTGTAGGTAAGGGGGTTGGAATTCAGGGAAAAGTTAATTGGATTAAAAAAAATGACTTCAGCATTCTCACCCTGGGCTGTGGTCATCTCACCCTGGAGTACAATGGCTCAGATACCATCTTGAATTGCTTGCAGTCCTCCTGAGGAAAAAGGTGGGACTGCTTACGATCTGCTGGAGTCAGGGTGGGTCATACCTTCAGTTCCTGGAGCAAAAGCTTTTACATGCATTGATTACTAAGCTTATTAGCTAAGCTTATTATTTAAACTAAAATTTTCTAACTCTTAAGTCCTCTATCAACAGGAACATTAAGGATTTCTTGGTCAAGGGTAAAGTACTGTCACTTACACTACTGTCTTCAGGGTGGATAACACTTGACAGAGAGTGGAAAGGAAGAATCAATATTGAGAGTATTAGGAGGGAAAAATCAACATACTTCCTAACCTAGTGTTGGGAATTAATTGGAGAGGGGGATACAGAAAAGTGGGCAGCTGATGTCTAGTGAGCCTAGACATAGGGAGAATGAAGATGCATTGATAGAAATGGAATTTCCTGTTGGCAGGCAGAGTGGTGGTGCCAAATGACCCAGGCCAACTTAGTAAAGCGTAACTCCTAGTTTCCTTTGGTAGAAACAGGACTCTATAGTCAGTGCCAGCAGTTTCGGGGAGGGGGAGAGGAGAGGGAAAGCAGCAGGGCTGAGGAAGCCTCCTCTGGAGTGTGTTCCTTTCTGACAGAATCTGCAGAGCACCCTGACGGTGCATTTGTGATTACCATCCTGTGTTAGCTTCACCTAAGTCATACCCACACACCCACACACACATACAGGCACCCTGTATATATACTGAAATATTTCAAAGAAAATTACAGGCATTTCAGCAGCTGAGTTTTATTGAAAACTAATGACTCCCATTTAGCACAAGCTGTATTAGAAATTTTTCGGAAAACTGAGTGAGGATGACAGCCTGGGGAGTGGTATCCAAAGAGGAGACAACTGCAACCATGGGAGTAGATAAGGTATTCACAAACTTACTGGGGATATAGGACATTAGTGTGTCTTACCTTTCTTAAGGGAGCGCAAAGGGGGAAAGCAGAGGTCTAGAATTCACAGTCCTCTTAGAAAGGAGAGGATGTTGCCTGATCCAGCAAGGTCTGTGGTGCTTGCTGTAAAAAGTACCGTTGATTTGCTGATGGAACACCAGCAAAGACAAACATCAGTAATGTGGACTGGGAAGTGAGAGGCAGGATTTAAGAGTGAATGATAATTCAGAGAAAGACAAATACCACATGATTTCACTTACCCGTATTTTTTGGACCATAAGACATGCCTAGGTTTTAGAGGAGGAAAATAGGGGAAAAAATTTGAAGCAAAAAATGTAGTGAATATTTAATAACATAAATAACATAATATTTCATTGATGTAAATATAAACAGAACTCAACAGCACCATTAGCAACCATTATGCTTCCCAAATTTGGGGGGGAAAAGTGTGTCTTATAGTCTGAAAATATGGTATATGTGGTACCTAAAAAGCAACATAAATGAACAAACAAAACAAACAACAAAAAAAAGTGAGGGGTAAAAAAGAAACCAGGTTTGATCTCCAAAATATATAAAGAACTCACACAACTCTACTCCAGAAAGACAAACAATTCAATTAAAAAATGGGCAAAGGACCTGAACAGACACTTCTCCAAGGAGGATATACAGAGGGCCCAGAGACATATGAAAGGATGCTCAGCATCACTAGCCATAAAAGAGATGCAAATTAAAACCATCATGAAATACCACTTCACACTGGTCAGAATGGCCATCATAAATCAACAAACAGGAAGTGCTGGCGAGGTTGAGGAGAAAAGGGAACCCTAGTGCACTGTTGATGGGAATGCAGAGTGGTATAGCCACTGTAGAAAACAGTATGGAATTTCCTCAGAAAACTAAAAATTGAACTGCCTTTTGACCCATCAATTCCACTACTGGGATTATACCCTAAGAATGCTGAAACACCAATTCAAAAGAACCTATGCACCCCAATGTTCATAGCAGCACAGTTTCCAATAGCTAAGTGCTGGAAGCAACCTAAGTGCCCATCAGTAAATGAATGGACCAAAAAACTGTGGTACATATGCACAATGCAATACTACACGGAAGAAAGAAGGAGCTCCTACTCTTCACAACAGCATGGATGGAACTGGAGAGCATTGTGCTAAGTGAAATAAGCCAGGTGGTGAAAGACAAATACCATATGATCTCACCTATAAGTGGAACCTAATCAACAAAACAAACAAGCAAGCAAAATAGAACTAGAGAGTAAAATAAAGATCAAACTGACAGTTACCAGGGGAATGGGGGAGGGGGATAACTGGGGAAGGAGGGGGATGGCCATCAGTAACATGTATCATGGACCCATGGACAAAGCCAAAAGGGGGTAGGATTGAGGGTAGGAGGTGAGGGTGGGTGGTGTGGGGGAGGGGTAAGAGGAAAGGGGAGACAACTGTGCTTGAACAACAATAAAATAAAAAGAAAGAAACTGGGAAGGCAGATGGAAGTCTGGCTTTGAAAGAAAGATGTAGGGAGAGAGCAGGAAAGTCACAGGATAGTTACTGGAGATGTATGAAATTAATGTGTTTTGCTTTTTTTCTAGTTACTTTCGTAAGTGGTCAGAAATGAGTGAACAATCAGAAAAAAACAATTGCACTGAAGAGGGACACATGGGTCAAAGTTCTCCTGAGAAGAACTGTGAAATCCGACAAAAGCAACTGGTATGGCATATGGATACTATGATTCCATGGTATTTGGGGAGTTCCCAGCATGGGATCTTGGAGGCTCCAGGCTTGGGAGAGAAGGTGGGCTCAGTCAAGGCCCCTCAGGAAGGATTTCTGCCTCCCCCCAGTACTGGTGTGCCCTTCCCTCTTAACTCTGCTTATTGCAAAGTGGTCTCACATCCCCTAGCTCCTAGGCTGTGCCTCTCAGTCTCCTGATTTTTAGCCCCGTGTGCTGTGCCCTTTGGAGCAGAATATTTTGCAAAATATGCTCGAGTGTTTTTATTTAACCTTTGGGGTTTTTTCCCTATTATGTGCTAGTTGTGGTCCTAAAATGATATATATTAATTCATCTAATCCTTATCACAAGATACTATTGTTAACTCCATTTCACAAAAGGAGAAACTCGGCTTAGAGAAGTAGGAACTTGCTCAAGGCACACCATTACCACGTGGTAGAGGCCAGATTAGAACATAGGATGGCTTACTCTGCTGTCTGTGTTTTTAAACTCTACCTGTGCTACTGAGAATAGTAATAGATGGAACTAGTATGCTCATTTCATGGCTATACCTGAGTACAGAATTGTTTCATAAGGTTAAGATTGTGAAACAAATTTGTACACACACACCAAATGAAATTTTAAAAACTGTATATTATTTATATTTCTAATATATTTACATTATTTTGGACTGACTAGACTATTATTAAACTAAATACACTTTAGAAAAGCCTGAAATTCGGTTACTAATTTGTCAGATAAAATTTATATATTGAAAGATTCTCTTTTGTTTCTGGTATAGTATTTCATGTATATGGGGGTTGGCAAAAGTAGGTTTACAGTTGTATCTGTAAAAGAGTTTATTCTTTTATTATTATTTATTAATTATTGTATTATCTTCTTTTTTCTTTTACCATACATAGTTACAGAATTTTAATTTCTTTTTAAATTGAATTTAGTGGGGTGATATTGATTAATAAAATTAAGTGCGTTTCACGTGTACAGTTCTATAATATAACATCTGTATATTGTAGTGTGTTTACCACCCCAAGTCAAATCTCTTTCCATCACCATTTATCTCCCTTTACTCTCTTATACAGCCCCCTACCCCCCATTTGCCCCCCTTTTCCTCTGGTAATCACCATATTGTTGTCTGAAACTGAGGCTTTTTTTTTTTTGCTTATGCTTAATCCCTTCACCTTTTCCATCCAGCCCTGCATACCTTCTCCCCTTCTGATGGCTCTCTGTTCTCTGTATCTCTGAATCTGTCTCTATTTTGTTTGTTAGTTTAAATTTGTTCATTAGATATAATGAACACATATAAGTAAAATCATATGGTACTTGTCTTTCTCTGACTGGCTTATTTCATTAGCATAATACTCACCGGGTCCATTCATGCTGTTGCAAAAAGTAAGATTCCCTTCTTTTTTATGGGTGAGTGATATTCCATTGTGTAAGTGTACCACAGCTTTTTTATTCACTCATCTACTGATGGGCACTTGGACTGCTTCTATATCTAGGTTATTTACAATAACCCTGCAATGAAAATATGGGTGTATATATTATTTTTAACTATTTTTTATTTCTTATTGAATTTATTGTGGTAACATTGGTTCACAAAACCTACAGGTTTCAAGTGTACAATTTAAGAAACCATCGTCTGCACACTGCTTCATGTGCCCAAAGCTCCAACGTCTCTTCCAATTCCTATTTATCCCCTTTGCTCACCCCTACCACCCCTATTCCCTTTCCCACTGGCTATCACTGCACTGTCGTCTGTGTCTGTATGTTGCATATGGGTTTTTTTCTTAATCTCTTCACCTCTTTTCATCCAGCCTTCCCAACCCCTTTCCCTCTGATAGTTGACAATCTGTTCCATATATTCATACACCTGTTTCTATTTTGTTCATCAGTTTATGTTTCGGGTTCTTTGGAAATATTCCTAGAAGTGGAATCATTGGGTCATAAGGTAGTTCCATTTTTAATTTATTGAGGTAGCTATGTACTGCTTTCCACAGGGCTGCACCAAACTACATTCCCACTAACAGTGCACAGTTGTTCCCTTTTCTCCACATCCTCATCAGCACTTGTTGTTTGTTAATTTATTGATGATAGCCATTCTGACAGCTGTGAGGTAAAATCTCATTGTGGTTTTAATTTACATTTCTTGGATGATTAGTGATGTTGAGCATCTTTTCATGTCTTTTGGCTTTGTATATGTCCCCTTTGGAGAAGTGTCTATTCAGGTCCTTTGCCCATGTTTTCATTGGATTATTTTTGTTATTGTTGAGTTGTATAAGTTCTTTATAAATTTTAGATATTAACCTCTTATCAAATATATCATTGGCAAACATGTTCTCTTATGCAGTGGTTTGTCTTTTCATTTTGTTGATGGTTATCTTTGCTGCAAAAACACTTTTTAGTTTGATGTAGTCCTATTTGTTTATTTATTTATTTTTTTGCTTCATTTCCCTTGCCTGAAGAAATATATCAGAAAAAATAATGCTATGAGAAATGCTGGAATTTTACTACCAATGTTTTGTTCTAGGATTTTTATGGTTCCAGGTCTAACATTTAAGTTTTTAATGCATTTTGAATTTATTCTTGTGTATGGTGTAAAAAGGTGGTGTAGTTTCCTTTTCTTGCATATATCTGTCCAATTTTCCCAACACCATTTATTGAATAGGCTATCTTTACCCCACTGTATGTCCTTACCTTCTTTGTCAAATATTAATTGACCATAAAGTCATGGGTTTATTTGTGAGGTCTCTTTTCTGTTCCATTGATCTCTATGTCTGTTTTTATGACAGTATTATGCTGCTTTGATTACTGTGGTCTTGTAGTTCAGTTTGATATCAGGTAGCAGGATGCCTCCAACTTTGTTCTTGTTTCTCAAGATTGCTTTGGGTACTCTGGGTCTTCTGTGGTTTCATATAAATTTTTGGAATATTTGTTCTAGTTCTTTGAGATACACCCTTTATATCTTGATAGGAATTATGTTGAATTTATAGATCATTATGGTTGATATGGACATTTTATGATGTTAATTCTTCCTATTCACAAACACAGAGTATGCTTCCTTTTGGTTTGCAGGCCAGCACTCAATCCACTGAGCCTCACCAGCGAGGACTGGAATATGCTTCCAATTATTTATATCTTCTTCAGTTTCTTTCTTTAGTGTCTTATTACTCTCCAAGTACAGGTCTTTTACATCTCTGATTAAATTTATTCCAAGGTATTTTTTGATGCAATTGAGAATGGGATTATCTTCTTAGATTCTTTTACTGATCATTCATTATTGGTGTATGAAAACTACAGCTGATAACTGGATGTTCATTTTGTTTTCTGCCACTATACTGAATTTACTTACCAGTTCTAGTAATTTTTGGTGGCATCTTTGGGGTACTTTTTATACAGTGTCATGTGCTGTAAAAATAATGACCATTTTACTTCTTCCTTTTTAATTTGTATGCATTTTATTTCTTGTTCTTGTCTGATTGCTGTGGCTACAACTATCAGTACTATGTTGAATAACAGTGGTGAAGGTGGACATCCCTCTCTTATTTTTGATCTTAAGATACATGCTTTTCGTTTTGCCCATTGAGTATGGTATTGGCTGTGGGTTTGTCATATATGGCCCTTGCTATGTTGAGGCATGTTCCCTCTATTCCCACTTTGCTGAGAGTTTTTATCATAAATGGGTGCTGGATATTATCAGATGCTTTTTCTGCATCTGATATATTTATGTGATTTCATCCTTCATTTAGTTTATGTGATGTATCACATTTATTGATTTGCAGATAATAGTACCAAACCTGCATCACTGGAATAACTCCCCCTTGATTATGGTGTATGATCTTTGAAATATATTGCTAGTTCCAGTTTGCTAATATTTTGCTGAGGATTTTCGCATCTATGTTTATCAGGGATATTGGCCTATAGTTTTCTTTCTTTGTAGAGTTTTTATCTGTTTTCTGAATTAGGATAATGCTGGCCTTATAAAATGAGCTTGGGAATCTTCCCTCCTCTAGAATTTTTTGGAATAGTTTGAGAAGGATAGTTGTTCATTGTTCTTTAAATGTTTGGTAAAATTCACCTGTGAGGCCATTTGGCCCAGGAGTTTTGTTTGTGAGAGGTTTTTTTTGTTAATTACTGCTTTGATTTCACTGAGTATAATCTATTTAGATTTTCTGATTCTCCCTGATTCAGTTTTGGAAAATTGTATGTTTCTGGGAATTTATCCATTTCATCCAGATTGCCAATTTGTTGACACATACTTGTTCATAATATTTTTTTTACAATCCTTTGTATTTTTTTATGTCAGTTGTTACTTCTCTGTCAGTTTTAACAAGTTTCCAGTTACTTCTCTGACCTTCATACCAGTCTTGATGTGACTTCTCTGAATGTTTGGTCATAAGACTTCTCTTCAGTTGGTCTTCAGATGGCTATCAGGTGGATTGCTCCGTATTTTAGTTGTAATTCCAGGTGGGTCCTGGAAGGAAGTGATGGTGACATCCACCCAGTCTGCCACCACCTTGAATCTCTCCTCTTTGTTGTATGTTCTATCACTGTCCATACTAACAAGTGTAAACCCACTTTTCCCACCCCTTTTTATTAGTCTATATATTTTTGGGCCACTCAGGTTACTTTCTTCTAAAATCCTTCAGAAGACCATTTCCTTCTCTCATGACATATGTGCTATGTGTTCAAAATAAGTTACCAGGATTGATCGAAGCATCTTCATTACTTGTCCTCCTGATTAGGCCTCCTTTAATTTAGACTATCGCTAGAGACTTTTGAAAATTTGCACTAATACTCTAGAAAGCCATTCTAACAAGATTTGCTTCCTCAAATTGGAGCTTTGACTGAGAACGTAAACTTCGGTTGGCAGCGTTCTGCATCGGAGCCCTGATGAAGCCCAGGTTCCAGGCTAGTGAGTAGTTCTGAAATGCCCCCAGCACTGTGTGCACTGGGCTCCCTCTGCGACCTGACACACTTTTCCGGGCCTTCTTCAGCTGACGACTGTGAAGGGGCCTTTTCTCCCCTGTCCTTTTCCACCCTACAGTGCTAATTGTGACTTTCATCCCTGTGATATTTGAGAAGCCAACTGGTGTTTTGCAGGTGTGAAAAAATTCTGTTCTTATTTGGTTGTTTTTTACATTTTATTATATAAGTTTTATACTATAGATTTTTTGTTGTTGTTCAGAAAGAATGACCTAAACTGAGGAGATTTACATTATCTTTTGAAACTTAATCAGATTAAGTTTCTGGTTCTTTCTTCAGGTAATAGTGTCTATCCTTTCATGCCATTATGGTAAAAGTTACAGAAAACTTATTTTGATACAGTGTAAGACAGATTAAACCACCCAGTTCTTACTAGTAATACATTTTATTTGTTTCATAGCAACAGATAGAGCGGCAGTTAAGATGCTTGGCATTTCAAAACCCTGGACCACAGGTAGCAGACTTTAATCCTGAAACTCGACAGCAGAAGAAGAAAGCCCGGATGTCAAAGATGAATGAGTATTTTTCTGTAAAATACAAGTAAGACCCCATTCACCATATTTGATCTGTGGGATAATAAAATGCATGCATTCTCTTTGGTAAAGTAAAGTAATTGATGGTCGACCCTTGTTTATAATTTAAAAATATGTTTTCTAAAGTATAGTATCACCCCATGGTCTGGAAGTTAGTAACTTCAAGAAATAGATGATAATCCCAAACTAGAAATCAATTTTTTTAAAGGGTGCAGAAAAAATAGGGAGGCTGCAGTGCAGAAGCCCTTGGATTAGAGTAAGAACTTTAGTAGGATAGATGATAAAAGGAAGAAAGATATATTATTTAAAGGAGAAATAATATAACTATGGGAGCAGATTCAGGTATCAAATGGACATGAAGTATCATAAAATGATTGCTAGTGCATCAGAAGTATAAACTAAGTAAATCATAAAGAAAAAGGTTGATAAATTCTACTACATTAAAATTAAGAATTATACCCATTAAAAGACACCCTAAAAATAATGAAACACAACTTACAAGGTAGGAGAAGTTAGTTATAATTTAAAAGCTTAGTATCCAAAATATGTAGAGAATTCTACAATTTAATAAAAATATAAACTTCCTCTGAGAAAAATGAACCGAACAGTGAACAGGCATTTCATAGAAGAAAAGGCTAACAAACTCTCAGGATACTGGACCCCATCAATAGCGTAGGGAGAAGTGCCCCACGCCCCAGACAGGCAAAGAGTTTAGTCTGATGATACCAGTGTTGATGAAGCTATGGGAAATGAATCGAGTGTAACATGGTACAGCCACTACAGTCATCCCTCACCATATCGCGGTCCACTTATTGCGGCTTCACTGTTATCGCGGTTACCCACGATAGAGGGTTAGAATTTTATATGTTGTTAAAATTACATAGGTTTAAGAGTGTAGAAAGTGTTTAAGAGCATATGAAGTGTTTATGAGTGTGGGAAAAGTTAATAAGAGAGTGGGAAAGGTTTATAGGAGTGTGGGAAGGGTTTATAAAGCCTTAAAATATATATAAATAATAAAATAAATATAATGCCGCTACTTCATGGATTTTCACATATCGCAGGGGTCTCTGAATGCAGCTCCCATGATAGGTGAGGGATCACTGTATTTAAAACAGCTTGGCATTACCTATAACACTTACGACCTAACATCTTTACTCCTGAAAAAGCTGCTACACACGTATTGTACAATAGGAGACATGTTCATGAAGTTTCATAGCATCACTACAATAGCGAAGAAAATAAAATAGTAATGATCCAAATGCCCATTTATAATGGAAAAGATAAGTAACTAGTATATTCATACAGTGGAATACATATAGAAGTAAAAATATTTGAATATAGCTACATGTACCATCAGAGATTTATCTCAAATCATGTGATAGAATTAAAAACTCACATTACAAGAGGAAAAATGCAGTAGCCTGGGTGTACATACACATGTGGCATAACTAAGAGTAAAACAAGAAGATGGTTTTTATAATACTGAGGTGTGGCTCCTCTCGGAGGGCTGGGTGGAGGGCGGCCATGCGTGGGGCGTAAAGAGGACCTTGAAGGTACAACACTCATTAAACGGGGCAGTGAGCACACAGACTGGTTTTCTTTTTCTTTTTTTATCTGTGTATGTATGTTTTGTATACTTTTGTATGCAGGATAGTTCAGAATTTACATAAGATACTATCAGTGGGCAGGAAACTGTAAAATCTATCTTGATGTCTGAGTTAAGATGAGGGTGTATTTGGGTTAAGGCCTAAGGAGAAGGGAAGAATCTGACCTCTCTTTTGGTTTGATGGCCTCCCACTCCCATCACTTCCATAATAGATTTTAAATTCAGCTGACATCTGACTATCCTGATGGGCATGGGAGTTGGTGGGGGAGCTTCCATTCCACAGAAGAAATGCTTCATATGTAAATCCTTGTTGGAAGTCATTCCACTCAAGTGTGGTAATTAGGCAGCAAGTATACATAATGGTCCTCAACCTTCCCTGCTTTATTAGGAGGGGAAGAGGACAGAAGAGCATTACTTAGCTGAAGAGGAAGGCAGGTGTTATGCCTGCTTGGGAGCCCAGGGTGCAGTTCATAATTTCACAGCCTTTTTTGACTTCATCTGGTAATAATGGATACAGGCTGCACAGAGACCCTTTTGTTATTCTAAGACTTTCAAGCAGCTCAGTTTTGAAGGATTTATTTCAAATTGGTTGGTTTTGAGAGGGTGTGGGAATTCTTGTGAAAGCCTTTTGTCTCCTGGACGTATTGTAAAGGCTGACAGAGGAAGTGCTGGAACCTGAAGCAAGGTGTGGACTCTGGTGCTCTCTCTGGTCCAGAATTCTTGCCTCCAGTCCGAGTTTACAGCAGATCCCACCACCTAACCACCTGTTTTCTTCCTTCACACTGGTGAAAAGCAGTCAGAAAGGAACAGACGCAAAGGCACTGTTACCTAAGGAGTTGTTTATTAATTTGCTTTTGTAATGATGATGGCATGGTAACTGAGTAAGGTTCAATGCCTGACGTTAAAAAATGTAATTGTATTCATTATACGGCATTTTTCTTAAGGAAGAAAAAGAGTGCGATTTATTCGGGAAAATTCCATCAAGAATGGTTATAATTTAAAGGAGAAAATGGGGCATCTATAGAAGGAAGATTTAATCAGTTATTCCTCACAATTTGCTTAGATGGAATAAGTGAAATATTCATCACTCTCAATGACAAGACTGGCTGCATTGGAAATTGGTCACATATGGCAGAATTTCCCAGGACATCATTGCCATGTAATGTTCTGGAGTGTTGCTGGGTAATCTCCTCCGTGTGAAAGAGTCATATTAATGAAGTTTGCTGCACAATAATTTATCCTCAATGTTGAGGAAAATTTCGCTGTCACGTTAGCGTACTGTTTTCCTTTGCAGAGTTCTGAGGAAGTATGACAAAAGCGGCAGGCTGATCTGCAACGATGCCGACCTGTGCGACTGCCTGGAGAAGAACTGCCTGGGCTGCTTCTACCCCTGCCCCAAGTGCAACTCCAACAAGTGTGGGCCCGCATGCCGCTGCAGCCGGAGGTGGGTGTATGACGCCATCGTCACCGAGTCTGGAGAGGTCATCAGCGTGCTGCCCTTTCATGTCCCCGACTAGGAGCTGTGGCAGAGGAATTGCCTTGTTTCTTCTCCTTCACATTTCAGTCAACCCCTTTCTTTTGGTGAATTCTAGGGCTTGGGGGAGAATGTTGGAAAAACATCCTTAAGAGGCATGTTCTGCAACACTGTGGAACAATGCAGATGGCAGTCACTCGGTAGCCTTCTCACCACGGCCTCTCGGATTTCCTCACTGGCATCCGAAGAGTGTGACAGTGAACGGACCTCAGTTTCCCCCATCAGCACTCCCATCTGCACTCAGCCCTCACACTGAAAATCTCTTTCCTCTTCGCTGTATCTGAAAAATGTACTTTTAAGATTTTCAGAATTCTGTAGTAAGAGGTTTCTTTTTAGCATAGAACTATAAATTTATGGTGTCTAGTTACCCTGAGAATCATACACATCACTAGTTCCAAATCAGAATTGCTATTTGGACTTGAAAATAAACAAAACTTGTGACTTTGCATTGTGTATTCATAATCTCATTTTATTGTGATTTTAATAATATTAAAATTAAATTTGGTAATACTTGGTAATGTTTTATTAAAAATTTATATTTCACTTGTAAATTGAGAAATAAGGACTTACATATCCTAAAAGCAAGTGGTTTATATTGTTTTCATTCAAGCTCAGAATTTCAGATATTTTTTCAAAAGAAGAAAACTTATTATACAAATGTTTTTATTATATGTTTGCGAATTAAATGTCTTGCTATGCAGTTGAATAGATATGATTTTTTTAAAAATCTGATACATTGTAAGAGGTTTATACAAAACAAAGTAGAACTCAGTCTCCTCAGAATTTGTTTTTATAATCCCATTTACCTCAAGTCAGTGGTTCCCATACTTCAGTGTACATCACAGTCGCCTGGAAGACGTGGATCATGGATTTTACCATCCCGCATCCACGCTTCATTAGGTCTGAAGCAGGGCTCACGAATCTGCAGTTCCGAGGCGATGCTGACGCTGCTGGTGTGGGGGCCACACTTTGAGAACCACTTCTTTACGTTCTACTGGATACTAAATATATGGGAGGGTGTAAGTGGATACTTTAATAAAAGTTATTTATAATATTTAATTTTAAACTAAACTTTTCAGGGATAATTTTTCCTCCATAGTCATTTTTAAAAGCATTTATTTCTGTATAATTCACATGTGCCTGGGAAGGTTCCTGATAATTCTGGGCTTGTTATTTGACAGTATGTTTTGAGACTAAAGTGACAAAATCTTAAAAGTCATGCTATGACTACAGCATTCCTGTCTGGGTAGCAGGAGAACTCATTCTGTTTTCCACGGAGTTTACCGAGTTCCCCAGATTCCACTCACTTTTCTCACTTACACATTGTGCCAAGTGCTTCCAGTTCATTACATTAACCATCACCGACTGTGAGGAAGACAGGAAATCAAATCCCCCACGCCAGGTGCTCGAAACGCTCACCAGGACCGTGCAGCCCTGAAACCAGTGAAAGCAGTGGGGGCCTTTGGGGCTTATGTTTTGTTTTGAGAATAGTCGTTATTTTATAAATGGCTGACCAAATGAATTGTTTTATTACTTACTCACTTTACAATCATACAATTTTTAAAATTGAAAGTAATCTCACAGGTTGGCTAAATAGTAAATTAGTCAACAAACACTAACAAAGAGGCCGCTCTGTGCCAGGCATCAGGTTAAGGCACTGGGGACTGAGCAGCGAGCAAAACCCGGACGCTTCCTATAGTCACAGATCTATAGACCCAAACCAGTCTTTCTGTTTTGTTTCTATGACTGAGGGATGCAGATCCAAGGACACAGAATGACTCCGTTAAGCACAAACGGAAGAGCTGGCAACCCTGGTGTTGTGAACTCTATGACTAGGTCAGTGTTCCCTCCATGACACCAAGCACTTCCCCTTATTCAGGCGCTTAAATAACACACGTCCTCCAGCCGCATCCCGGGCCCCAGGGACCACCACCGCTAGGGGTGAGACCTGGGAATCTGTACTTAAAACGTTTATGCACAGCAAAGGAAACCATCAAGAAAATGAAAAGAAAGCCCACTGAATGGGAGGACATATTCACCAATGATATATCTGATAAGGGATTAACATCCAAAATTTATAAAGAACTTAATACAATCCAACAACTAAACAACAGTCAGTCTTAATTAAAAAGTGGGCAAAGGACCTGAGGAGAGGACATACAGATGGCCAATAGGCTTCTGAAAAGATGCTCAGTGTCACTAATCATCAGGGAAATGCAAATTTAAACCACAATGAGATACCACCTCACAGCTGTCAGAATGGCTCTCATCAATAAATCAACAAACAAGTTTTGGCAAGGATGTAGAGAAAGGGAAACACTTTTGTACTGTTGGTAGAAATACAGATGGGACAGCCACTGTGGAAAGCAGTGTGGAGTTACCTCAAAAATTAAAAATGGAACTACCTTATGACCCAGTGATTCCACTTCTGGGAATTTATCAGAAGAAACCGGAAACACTGATTCAAAAGACTATAAGCACCTCTATGTTCATGGCAGTGTTACTTACAATAGCCAAGATTTGGAAGCAGCCCAAGGGTCTGTAAGTAGATAAGTGGATAAGAAAAGCTGCCAAATATTTACACAATGGAATACTACTTGACTGTAAAAAAGAAGGAAATCTTACCCTTTGTGACACCATGGATGGACCTAGAGAGCATTACGCTAAGTGAAATAGCCAGTCAGAGAAAGAAAGTCACTCACATGTGGACTCTCATGAACAAACTCAACTAACAATCAAAATAGAGACAGACTCAGAGAGTCTGACATCTGTTGGGGAGGGGTGGAGGGATTGAGTAAAAAAGAAAAGAAAGAGAAAAACTCACGAACACAGCAGTGTGGTGATTGCCAGGGGTAGGCGGGACAAGGTTGGGGAGGGTATAGCGGCATTAAATGGTAATGGACGGGGACTTGATTGGGGGCAGTGAATACACACACAAGAAGGAAAAATAAATAAAGATAAATAAACAAGCACCCCTGGAAATCTCAGGAGCAGGTAAGTTTGGGAAACACTGCCTTATCGCTAGTTGTCCAATTTTCTTATTAGAAAATAATCTTGGGCAAATGAACACTAGAGCACTTTCCCCTTTTCACTCCTCTTGTCATTCAGTCTTGAACATTAGCTGAGATGACCTGGTTTAAAAGGATCTGGTTTAAAAGTGTGTTGGCCGATTATGTTGGTAAGTTGTCCAAGTAAAGCAATAAATAAAATAAGGTAAAAAAATGGCACACTGACTAAGCAAACACCTCATACTGTTTTCATTGGAACGTAGCAAGGCATTTCATGAGTTTTTTTAGAAGTCAGGTTATTTCATCCTAACCTAATGCCAATGCTAACATTTAGAAAAGCCTCCTGCTCTAAATGGTTATTGCAAAAATAAATTTATGTGAATTGTCAGAAACCCATTTTGCAAATATCTAATTTTATCACAAAGTGAACAAAGTTCTTTAGTTATTTGAACTAAATTCATATTAACAAGGAATGTGGCTGCCCTATCTGATTACATTAACTAAGGAAATTGTCATTTTATTAGGATTTTTCTCTTTCTGCTTGGTTATCTTTTAATGCTTCAGGGTGTCTAAATGAATATGTGTAGAAATTGTAAGAAAAGCTATTTCATGAAAGGTCATTTCAATATAAAGTTATCTACTGAAGAATTTAGACAGTAATCCTGTACTGATTTACAATTGGAATGCCATGTCACGTCAGTTTGCAGAATGACTTTATCTGAGTCTAATTTGTAAGAACTAAAGAATAGGGCATCCAGACAATCCTTTTGTACCTAAGCCCTTTCCCCCACAGTATCCTGGATCCATTTCAGATATAAACCTTGGGATACAAACTCACAGAAAAATCACTTAACCTCACCTTTATATATTTCTTTGCTTTCTGGAAGGTGAACGATGCCGGCTTGAATATTGGTGGATATCAAGACTGTGGTTCTGTAATGCTGTGGAGATGCAAACATTCACATGAGCAGGGCTGCAGTGTTTGGCCATGAAGGCTCTTTGTGAATTACGTCCAGGGGGTGCCTTCCACATGGGCAGCACCGCCAAGAACACCCCCTGGGGCTGCATGGCCAAGTGGCCCTGTGAGCAGGAACGGTTTGATGTGTGGGTTTCCAGTATTCATCGACACTTAGTATGTTCTCGGCGTTGGGTGCTTTGGATTAGCTTATATCCTCATATAAAATAGTGAATAGAAAATCCTTCATTCTTGCTTCTTTCTCCTTTTTTCTTGTTTTCTTCACTCTCATGGGGTCTATAGCAACAAAAGACAGCTTTTGGGTTATTTAGGTAAGTGGTTCATATGTCTGATCTAGCCTAAGCAGATTTCATACTTTATTTCTTTTTCAGAATCTATATTTTAATCCTAGGTTTGGAATATTCTTTTCCATATTCACAGATTTCCTAAAATTCTGCTTTTCTCACAGTATTTTTCTTTACTCTGTGGAAGAAAAATGACTCTCTTATTATAGCTATCCTTGTCTAACAAGGAGCTTCTTATGTGCTTATAATTTTAGCAGGTTCTCTACCCTTCCTTTTGTGTAGCTCTCTGTTCTTTTTGAATTAGCCAGTGCTTAGGTGAGATATAACAAGCTGAAAGAGACTGGGGACTGAGTTTGCTTTTTCTTCAATAATGCATTCAATAGCCCTGCCTGCTTAATAGATACATCACTTCGTGATCATTCATTCATTCACACATCAAGCACCTCCTATTTGCTACTTTATGAGGTCCTAAGAATACAGTGGTTAAGGAAGAAGAAAAAAACAACAACAAACCCTGGGATATAGGAAGTAGAAAGGAAACCCAGGCCACTTACCATCGCAGCATTCCTGTGTCTGAGGCCCCTGTCTGGCCTGCCTTCCTCTCTCCATATTACAGAGTTGTCTTATGTGCTTCATTGACAATGTCAAGCCTTTTTAGCTGTACTTACTGAGAGGAATATAAAAAAGAATGTCTTTCTGGAAGTGGAAATTTCTTGTTGGGATTTGGTATGAAGGTTATGTGAGCCTCACAATGATTTGTCTTTTTTTCCTTTGACATCTTTCAGATGACATTATTTATCTTTTAAAAAAAATATTTGTTGGAACTTGCCAGTGAGGCCATTTCAGCCTGGAGGGGTTTTGTGTTTGTTTGTTTAAAAGAGAGGTTTTTAAATTGTGCATTCATTTGTAAAAATAAGTTATAGTGTATTTTCTTCTCATATTAGTTTCAGAGTTATATTTTTCTAAGAATTATCCATTTAATCTAAATCTTCAATTTGTGAAATAAAGTTGTACAGAATAAACTTATTATCATTTTTCATTATAAAGTATTTTCCTTAAATTTCAGTTATAAACTATTGAAAGGATAAGGCAAACCAGTATCCGCTCAATAAATTCCTTTTCCCCCTTAAGTTAGTCAAAGTTGGATTCTTTTGCTTAGAAACAAAGCATCCTAACTAAGGCAAGTATCATGCAGAAAACAGAGAGGTGCTTACATTTAGTTGCAGCCAATGCTTTTTCAACAAACTTCTACAAAAAATGCGTTCCTTCCCTTTCTTAAGAAAAAGGGTACATGCCTACTGCCTGATTCAAGAGATCTGAAGTGGAGGCCATCCTGCTTCTCAACACAGCTGGAACCAGTATGAACCAATATGCTCCGGCAACAGGAACTGGAAAAAAGTGTTGATACAACTCACAGAATGTTTCCACTGAAATAGAATACAGATTACCTAGCTTTGGGGTAGTTACTCCAGACAAGTCCCAGAGAGAGAATGAGAATCCGGAAGCAGGAGGAATGCTTCTTTGAACTAGTTGAGATTCAGAATCTCATTTTGGCTTTGAAATTTTCTACGCAGTACTTGGTAGCAGAGTAGCATTAAATTCTATGGTTTCTATGGTTTTTGCATATGTTCTTGGAAAATGAGTTCATTTGCATTTTGTAGTTTTTAATCCACTTTCTTAAAAGCTATATGGAAATGCCCACGCATGGTTTTGGCTCCCTCTGCTGGCCATTCATATGTACTTTAAGTTTCACAAGGAACAAAAGCAAGACATCACTATTGAAATAGATTTGGTACCTTTTTGCTCCAAAATTAAAACTGAAAACAAAGAATACATTTAGCAGAAATATACAGTTTAGGAGATACTTCAGGTAAAATGCATTACTCTCTCTGCCTCTTTCTCAAGTTGTCTGTGGTGAAGTTGCCCAGGTACACAGACCGATGCTCTCACCTATCCCCATGGCCAGTCCCCTAGGTTCAGTCAGCTCCTCAGCCATCCTGCACAGCAGCTACTTAAATATTTGGCCTCTTTAGCTCATCACCACTTTATCATCTCAGCAAGGTTTCTTCCTTTTTAGAAATATTAGAGTGCATCCAACCCAGGTAATTTTGACATCCTTATTATCCACCCTGCCCCAAATCTTCATACAAATCTTACCGAGGCCTCTTCTTGCGTTTATTCCTCTAGGTTCAGAGCAAAAATTTCCCCCCTGTCAAAGGCCAGTCAACTGGAATGACCTCCGGATCCCATTTCCCCTGATTCTTCAGGAGCTCTGCTGTGTTAGTCATAGTTATTTCTCCTCTTCCTGTTCTTTATATTTGCACTATTACTCTCTGTTGGTTTTCCATGATCAAGATATAGGCATGCTGATGTCACTTAGGCTTTTTATCTGCAAACAGCTCTGGATAATTTAAGCCAAAAAAAAAAAAGAAAGAAAAGGCCCACCACATGTAAGGAAATGTTAAATCTGCCTTGGGAAGAACAGGTGCCAGAGGAGCTCTGTGGAGCTGGGTAGCATTGTATCATGAACAGTTCCAGTTCTCAGGAGCTCAGCTGAGCCGGAGAGATTGAGAGCTAAGCTGTCAGGTGACAAAGTAGTTGATTAAAGCAAAGAAACAAAAGGGAAGAAGCCTTTAATCATTTACTGCAATGGTATAAGCAAGAGGCTAAAACCAGACAAAATGCCAACTCCCCCTGTTCTATTTTCCTCCATGGAGTGGTCACTGGAGGAGGGTAAGTGGATCAGCATAAACAAGGGGGCCATATCACTGTGTAGCAGCCCTGAGCTAAAGGTTCCTGCAGTTTTATGGACCCTGAGATGGGGGAGCCTGGAGGGGTGAGGGCTAGAAGCAGAAAAGTAGTGGGTATTGAGTCTGGGTGGGGAAAGGTGTCTTTAAGGTTTCTTGTCTTCCTGGCAAGGAGGCCTCAGCAGGGATGCCTGAAGAAGACCTGCTCAAGGCCTCAGTTAAGAGACAAAGAAATGAAGCCACTGGGGCTAAGAATGCAAATATGCCAAGAGCAGGAGCCCAAGGGGGCCCGAGTGTACTGTCCCCAGACTGCAAATGCATTGGCTGTGCTCCAAGCTGGCGTGGGGAGGACAGCTTTTCCCCGTGAAGCCTTCCAGGTAAAGCTTTTGTAGCTGCCTAGGGTCAGGTCTGAACAGTCATACATAGATTTTATAATGAAGCTGGATAAATCAATTCTAAACTTTTTTTTTTTGGCCTGGTGTCAGTCATTCAAGTTTTGAAGTCCCTGGGGAGAGTGTCAGGTGGTCTTAGCGTAGGTGAAGTCACCCTCCCCCTCAAGTTAGTAGTTCCGCCAACACAGCATTGAGGGAGAGAAAAGATTACTCCAAATAGAAATCAGGGGCAGTTGCAAAAAAAGGTGGAAGAGAAGCGAGGTAGGTCAACTTAATACCCATGCACTATCCATGCTCAAGTCTGTCCCTTCTTAGAAAAACCAAAGCAAAACCAATTGTAGAAAATGTCTCTCTTTGACCTGATATCTAATGCTCACCCTTACTCCACACTCACCGTGTTTGTTCCTCTGTCACTTATTCATTCATTTCCCAGCTTCCCTTACCAAGATCCCCAAGGACTGCAGTTAAACTGCAGTTAAAGCCCAGGGACCTTTCTGTCTCTATTTTTGTTGACCTCTCCATATTTGATTCTTCAGGCCATGCTCTGCTTTTTGAAACTCTCTCAACCCTTGATTGCCCTCCTTCCTTTATGACTATTCCTTCCCAGCCTTTTACGTAGTCATTTTGTTATGAAGTTTCTGTCTTCAGCCCACTTGTATACTCCTTGTTATGTCCAGTCTCTCAGCAGCACAGTGGTTAAGAGTTCTGGGTGCTGAGTTAGCACATGGTGTTCAAATCCTGGCTTTACCCAATACTCACTCCCTGAGTGACCGTGGGAAAGCTGCTCACACTCTCATGTGAGTTTCCTTATCTGTTAAAGTTGAACTGCTCTCAGGATTGTTGTGAGATTTAATGAAATCATGCTTGTAACGCATTTAAAACAATGCCGGGCACACAGTAAGCCCAGCCTGATAAATGGTGGCTATCACTGTGTGTTCAGAGTATCCACCCTTCTCGTGCTCACATAAATCACAGCACTTTTTTTAAAAGCTTTGTTTAAACTTTTAAACTTTATCTTTATCTTTTTTTTTCTTGGCCTCACATTAGTTTATAAGTCCCTTATAGGGAAGTACCATGCTGTTAAAATACCAGATCCCTAGCATAGAGCTTGGCACAGAGTAGATAAAAAATACACATTGAGTGAAGGTGGAGACATCATAGATTCCATGCTGAGGGGAATGTGGGTGAAGAAGACATGGTTATGCAAGGTCTGCTGGGTTTCCTAGGTAGTAATGAATTTTTTTAATTTAAATATTTAGTTATTATTTCTATTTTGTCATTCCTACTTGACAAATATCCTGAACCCTTGTTCAAATAAAATTCAAGAGACTATCAGACAAAGACTTTTCCTTCCCTTTATTATCCCATCACTCCCAGCACTACCATCATCATCACCATCAACCCTGTCTTCAGGCACCTTATACAGTCATTGAATAAAAAGCTTCTTGAGCAGTTTGTCCAAGAAAAAAATCCCTGTTGCAAGTTAGGTTCCATAGCAAGCAGAATCTGAGCTGACATTAGCATACCGGCAGTTAGTTAAGGGGTGCTCTTGAATTCAAAAGCTGGAAAGAGGTAGGAAGGAAGCAGCATTAGGTAGAGGGAGAGGGTGAGCTGCAATGCAGTCATACGACGCACTCAGCTGGCCTCACAGAAGCTCTGGAGTTGAAATGGTTCTTCGAAATTGTGCTAGACTGACTTCATGAAGACCCAGTGGTGTACTGGAGTTGGCTCCTACTAGCTGGGGAAAAGCAATTGTATGCATCTCGTCTCAAATGTGCATTCATTGATTAAACATTAGTAGGTTGAAATGGGCTGAGGTAGGAGCATTTATAGTAGAAATTGGCAAATGCTACAGATGAAGGCTTTTTATTTTCCTTCAGAGAGCTATCGGTAGCATTACCAATCGATGGGGACAGGCTGCCCTGAGGGGTGGATATGACCTTGGGTTAGGTGGTGCTCTTCAGATGAAGCAATTCCTAAACAGTTTGGAGCTGTTAGCTAGCAACCTGCCCAGCAGCTGGGGCAATATTTCCCTCCTTCCTGAAGGGGGGACATGGGTGAGACAGAACGGCATCCATAATGACACAGTCCCCATGAGCTACTTGTGCTGCTGTGAGCAAGCACAGAGATGATAGCATTTCTGATTTTTATATGGGTCATTCTGACAGCAGTATTTCCTGTACAACTCAAAAAGTGCCATATAATTTTTTTTAAATAAACTTTAGAACAGTTTTAGAAAACAGAAAACTTGCAAAGATAATACAAAGGGTTCCATAAACCCCAGCTTCCCTTATTATTAACATGTTAGGTTAACATGGCATATTTGTTACATTTGGTGAGCCAATAGTGATCATTATTATTAACTCAAATCAATACATTATTCAGCTATTTTAGTTTTTTTTCCTAATGTCCTTTTTTTCTGTTTGAGAGTATATCACAAAGGAGAAGATCCTCGGCTCCAGACGCAGAGCTGGGACGGGGCTGGCGTGTTGTCAGAACAAGGAGGAAACAGGGTGAAGAGTTGAGAGATCTGCATGCTTACCTGTGGCTCTAATGAGGCAGGTTATGACCCCTCTGGCTGTTGGACGTGTTAGAAGCACCGCTTTCTCTTTAATGATTCAATGCTGACTCAAGCTGAAGGAAAGTGACTGTGCCCATCTTGTCAATTTACTGATCTAAGCCAAGAGTATGAGAAAACCTCTTAAAGCCCTATCTAAATAAAAGATACTTATACTGAAGAGATAAATGAGTTCATTCTTTTCAAATGCAATAGTATTAATAATTTATTTTGGATCTTTCCTTTAACACACACAGAAATAAATTTTGGCAATGGTTAATAACTTAATATTATTTATAAACTGCCATGAGAATGATGTTAATATTTGGATCACCCAAAGTATATTTATTCATATGAACCTCTTTTAATACCTAATATTAAAAAGCTTGAACATACAACTAATTTATTTTGGTTTTATTACATTTTGAATAATGACTTTACTGTTTTGTAAAGATAATACATTTTCCCATCCAAGTACTAACCAGGCCCGACCCTGCTTATCTTCCGAAATCAGACAAGCCACGTGTGTTCAGGGTGGTATGGCTGTAGACTACATTCTCATTATTGGAAATCCAAGCAATACAGAGAAATACCAGTTAGGAGGTTAAAAATACAGAAGAACTTTATCAACCAGAAGTAATATTGTGAACATCAGCCCAACCAAATTCCAGTAATCTCTATATGGATATTTATATCTAGACCTCAATCTATGTGTGACATATACAACCTATACATATATATTAAAATTATTTTATTAAACTGGATTGGAGAAGGAAGGTACACTGAAGAAGTTGCTTTATTTTAGATAGTTGTTTCTTTAACAAATATATGTGCATTCCTAAAATATTCTTCTAAAGCAGGGGTCACAAATTCAAGTGCCTTCGGGAGCAGTGACAATATGATTCATGAAGCAAGCTGTAGATATTAAGTTGCTGATATTGTTTTCAAAATAAAGATTTCTCTGATCACATTGTCTGTCATCACAGTAAGTCAAATAAATTGGGCAATATTTCTACAGCCCATGAGCCATATTCAGACTACAGTTCTGCAGATTGTTACCCTTGCAATTTTTTAAAAAGGATTATGAACTTATAGTCAATTTATTTTTAAAGTGATGTATTTATTTTAAGGTAGCATGAAAGATTAAGAAATTAGTACTGAAAACTTTATTTCACTTATTTTGTCCATGTTTAAATTAGTTCTCTCAGCATATGTAAATTTTACATTATCAAATATTAAAATATATATTTAATTTCATAAACATAATTTCCATTTTAACTAAATCTTAGTTCTATATGGATTTGATATTCACTACATGTCACAGCACCTCCATTCCTGAGTTTTTTAAAATTTTCATTAATCTCTTAGTTGGCTTGTTTTTAACTATCGGTTTCCCCAAAAAGAACTCATGAAAATTATGAACGCAATCATGTTTGAGAATACTTGGCTGCACATAATGCATTCTTCTTAAAAGTTTGGAGAAGTCTGAGAAGTGTTCATTCCTTTTCTTCTTGTAAGTGACTTACGTTTTTTACCTGGATGCCTGAAAAAATGTTTTTCTCTATCCTGGAAGTGGATAATTTTCCCGGAATTTGTGCCAGCATCATCGTTCCATATCAGGGTCTTTCAGAAAACCTCATGCTCTTTCCGTTCTTCCAACATTATAGGCAGATCGTCTCCTAGCAGGTGTTTGTTGTGACGCCCTCCCCCGCCCCCCACAGCGGCGAGATGACTTCCCACCCGAGTCTGGTTTGGCGCTGAGACTTACGATGGCGCACACGCACCATGAGGGTATGAAAAGGTTTATGACTCACAGAATGAGGTTTTCTGGGACAAGTAGGAGAGGCTGCCAAGAGGGTTCAAAAATGGCTTGAGAGAGCTGGGAAGGGTGACTGGCTTGGGATTTCATAGTGGTTAGGGAGGGGGCCAGGAGGAGGATTCTCCCAGGCAGTCAGGGGCTTGTCGGGTTGGCACTCTTGCCAGGGCCAAAGGAGGGAGCGCCTGGGCCTCCTTAACAGCTTGCCCACACCTGGAGTAGAAGGGGAGAGGGAGTGATGGGGACTTGAAAGCTGCCAGCAGTCAAACATCAAAATTGGAGTCAGGTTTTCTTTGCCTTTCTTTTTCCCTCCAAGGGCCGTTCTTGGGCCCTTTAACTTGTTTCCTGAGCCCAGGCAGCCCAGCTGGCTCACTTCTTCCTGGGATCACGTCTACCTCTGTGACTTTCTAAGTAAACTTTTGCTTGGGTTTGAAAAAAAATGGAGTGAGGCTGCTTATAATAGTATTTGAATGTATTTTTGTGTCTATTTGTTGGGTTTTTTGCCTTTGGAACAGAGTTATCTTTAGATTGGTTTTTCTTTGTTCTCTGTATCTACTTTGTGTTTGTCTCTTTCCTCTGCACTCACTATGAATAGCCCTTCCTTTCCGTAATAATTCAGTTTGCAATTGCATCATCTGTTTCCAATTTATGCATTAGTTAGGAAATGGTGTGCTTTTAGTCCTCAGTTTCTTTCCTTCGTTTCGCAATGGCTTTTACATCTAATTTTGTTGTTTTATCAAATTGTCTCGCAGCTCTTGTTTCACTATATTTATTTTCTTATTAAATTCTATCATAAGGAGAATTCTCATGGGATCTTCTTCTGCCTCTTAGGTTATATTTTGTTCCAGGTTGATTTTTTAATCTTTTTGTTTTTTGCATGCTGTTTACCTCTATTTCATACAAAGGGCCTGGCACAAATAATGCCCCGTTTTATTACAAAATCATAAACATGTAGTTCTGTAATATAACAATATCACACTCAAGCACACCATGTGACATTTTAAGTGAAATGTTCAAATTGCTGTCCATCACGTGTGAGACGTTCATGTAACCTACCAACCACACTCAAGCAAGCTTTACTGCTGTCGGACCCTGTATTTTTCTGTAGGGTGATTGCATAGTTGTTGTGCCCTTTCTTCTCATCCTGCTGTGTTTAACATGGACAGCTCTGCCCAGACCTCTGTTTTCTCTGATGTGGTGCCAGAATCTCCTTAGTTCTGTCGCCTTTTAATGTGAGATCTCTTTCCATCGAGGTTGCCAGTTTGATAGCTCAATATGGCATCCTATCTACTTTTCTACAAAAGTTTCAGGGGAAGCTGGGGCTGAGGGTAGCACTTGCTGGTGGATTTAATTTTCACTTTCTCAACTCTGAGATTTAGATAACTATCCCATATCAGGATTCACTCCACTGGGTGGGGCATGTCCAGTCCCTGATGGTGGGTAGATATCCACACTTCAGCTGAGCCCTTCGTTAAGTATGGGGTCCAGAGCCTCAGATTTCTCCTGAGTCAGCCCTGGTTGTTCACTTCCCTATTTCATTCTTTCACTTCCACTCAGTATGGGGAAGGGTCACAGGGCCTGGGGGTTTCAGCCAGTGTTCATTTAACCATGAGATGGGGAGGTTGAGGGAAGGCTTATTTCACTGTGGCTTCAATGTAATCTTTTCTGCTAGATTTTTGCCTCAGAGTCTCTTTTGTTCTTCTGTTCTTTTTTCAAATTTCTAGATCCTTATTCATCATGTGGCATATTATATACAGTCTTGTTTTCTCTGCCTACTGCTCTACTTTTCCCCTTACCCAGAGGCACCAAAAGAGCACCTCCTGGAGATTCCTCTGGCCTCCACTGCATCCTGCGTTGTCCCTCCCAGATTTACATTCTCCAGGGATTTCCCAAGACTTCCCCTGACTACCTACCATTCAGCTCCTCTCCAAACCGAGGGCTCTATAGAGAGTTCTCGTGGCTCTGTGGACAACCTGCAAAGGTACCTGTTTCAACAGGTTGGGAACCACCTTAGACTCCAGCTTAGCTAATGCAGATAGATGAAGTTTCTTTTCTTGGCAGACACATTTTTCAAGTGTATTATTAAGTTATGCTTCTTTCCTGGTTTGTTGGCTGTTGATGGATTTTTCTTTTTCTATTGTCTATTTCTGTTGTTTACTATTTTTATTTGCTTAAGTAAGTCATTGGGTAAAACAGGATCTGTAATCATGTCTCACTTGACTTGTCTCTATAGAAAGCACCATCTAATTCTTTTCAAACTGTGTTCACTGGTGAAAATTACTGAAGAAACCACTCAATATCTCTCACATCATATGTGTAAGTATCAGCCCTGTTAATGGCACTGGTCTCTTGAGGGTAGAATGGAGGGAAATAGGTGTAAATTAAAATGGAGGGGTGATAATTTGAGACGGTTTGCAACTTTAAGTTTGAGAATAGATTAGAAAGGCATCTGCTCATATATCACAAAGTATATTTTTGCTACATTTTAATAAAAATTTACCTCCCATACACTTCCCCACCCTCCATTTGGTTAAGGGTAGGTAAACATAAATAATGTTTTTTAGGGGCAGAAGTGGTCTGAAACTTTAATGCTATTTTTTCTCCCCACTCGCTAAGCTTCTTGCTTCTTTTCCATATCACAGGCTGGTATGTAAATATTCAAAGGATAGATTATAATCATGCATTCTCTATTCTTGATATGTCTTACATTAAATAGGAACATTCACATAACCAACTCAATAAAAATATGTAATTTAAAACTTCATTCCACTGAGACTCTGGAGAGAAAATGTAGAACAAACAATTACATACTAGCCATTTAGAAGGGTATTCTTTGGTTTTATCCCAAATGATTCTGTCATACCCATGAGGCAAGTGCTGACTACGGAGCTAAAAACAGGTAAAACACTGGCTGAGTGATGGTGCAGAAAGCAGGAGTGGTGCACAGGCGTGGCAGTAAGGGGGAAATCTGGGCCAGTGGCTTCTGTAAGTGAATGTGACAAAGCAGCTGAATATTAATTTTGTATTTCATAGTCATCTGGGAATAGGACATGGGTAGCAGGTAGTTCTAGCTCTCTAGCAGCATGTGACTCTAAATTACCTTTGATAAATGCACCTGAGAAACTCAGAGTGAGTTGTAGGGTAACAAACTTGTACAATGTTAAGGATCTGGGCCAGGTACCTATCTAACCAACTGCTGGAAATATCTGGGGTACATAGTGGGATGCTATACCCCCAATTTGACAAAAACTTACTTAAAAGGTCACTTCAGCTGGACTGAGTTTCTGGGGCTTAGATGTTGTTCTGGTGGGTTACCCTTCCCCCTAAAATGTAATTTTCACTTGTGGTTGGAATGTTGAAGGGTGGTTTTGGACAGGGCTTCTTGGTGTACACAGGATTTACTTAAGGATTGGAGGAGACTTCTGGGGAAAAAAGGCTCAGACCTTCCTGCTGAAGTGTTGAAGATATAAATCATGCCTGGGGCTGGGAGGGTGGGTGCAGCCTGAGGCTATATGGAGAAGACCGTGTGGAACTCTTGAGAAGAAACTCACCAAAAGGGAGGGCCTCCAAACAGGACCAAGACCACACCCAGAAGTTAACTCTCTGGAAATGGTGGAGAGCTGTCACCAACCTCACTCCAACCTGTGCTGTGATAGGCCATTTGGTAAAACAACTGAACTGAAAAGCTACATCACTGAAGAGGTGAAGCACTCAGGACCCAAGCAACTCTTGTGTTAAGATTCCATTCAAGAAGTAAAACTCTCTCCAAGTTATATACCTCCCCAAACATGCTCAGCCTCAGAGCATCCCAGGTTTCAGTGTGTTGCTTCACTTTCCCAATAACCAGGCCCCTGGGAAAGAACTCTGAACTCTTCCTCTAGTCTTAAAGTCCCTGCCACTTGCTACCACCCTTGGTAGAGGGTAGGACAGGAGACAGCTGGCAGCGGGTATGTTTAGGGATTAGGCCATGGACTCCTCTTCTCCTACAGCTCCAGGACTTGGTTCCTACTCTACTAGACTCGACTCATGGAAGCCCTAGATTTCCTAGTGCTTGTTTAGAGGCACCAGGCGACATATCCCAGAAGTACAGGGAAGTATGAGCCCATAGGACAAATTTTGACCAACAAGAGAGGAGATATGAAAGAGTCTGCAGACAAACTTCCTTCCTTCACTCCTACCTCCTGGCTTTTCCAAGACAAAATGACTCAGCATAGTCTCTCTGGAAATATCCCACAGTACCGAGAAACGAACTAGGTTTTAAAGTCGTAACCAGCTGGTAACTCATGATCTTGTATTTGTTTTCCTTGTTTCCTTCCTTCCCTTTTGCCTTACCTTGTACTTCCCTGCAATTATAGTGCCCTGTGAAGCACTAATGTATTGTTTTCTAGAGAACCCAGACTAACACAGAATTTTTCTTTTTAAAGGTGGATTTGGTGGAAGTTTAAAATGAAGGCAAGAGTATGAAAGAAATTTGGGGGCATTCAGCATGTTTAATAGTAAAAATAGATCTGGGGCAGCAGATCTAGGCTTTAGATCCATCATAAACATAGGCTGACAAGTTTAGGGGTTAGGGATAAAGTGTGGTTATGGAATTATACCTCCAGGAGGTATATTTCCTGTCTTCTAGCAGGTAACAAGAGGTAGACAATTATAAGTACTTTTTCATGGATATACATGTCTATAGTCCAGAGAAATCAGGAATATTTGGAGTGAGGGTCTCATTTAAGGGGTAAAATAATTTACTGCATCAAGCCTTTATAGCAAGCAGCAATAAGAAATGATCACACATCAGTGGAAATGAAAAAATAAGAATGAGAGGTCTCTGTATCCACTGGAGACTCTCTTTCTAAAACCTTAGAAGCCTGTGCTTTGCTTTATAAGGGAGGGTAGAGTGGTTTTTGTACCTATACATCACATAACTTAATTCTCACCATAGTACAGAAGAGCAGACCTTGTTCTCATCCCCATTTTGCAGATCAGGAATGGGAAACAGGTTAAATGTTCCAGGTTACATGGATCCAGGACTCAACTCAGCTTGACACACTTTTGCTCAAAATCCTAGTTATAGTTTTGAAAGCAACTGAGGAGGATGGAAAACTTCACTAGAGATTCAAAAGGGTTTTAGCTGGTTAGTGCCTCTACTTCAGGCAATGAATCAAGACAAGTTGGAAATGATTCAAAAGGTGATTTAATTGGGACTCCTTTAAAGTTGTGGCAGGTAGGGAATGTGTTTGTATCTGAACCTATAATTTATGTAGATTCACATACATCTTTTTTACATATTTCAGCATTGGAGAGTACATGGAATGTTGTGATACTAAATGTATTTGTATAATTGACTCAATTATCCATGTGGGTATTATTGACATTTAATTTGCAACGTGGCTCCTCCTTTCCACTAGGATGATTTTGGGCTGCTGTAGGAATGCCAACTAATTTAAATAATAATTTAAGTAAAACATAATTAGGTAGAAAAATTAAATTCAATCTTTTGCCAGCTCCTGAAGATTCTACATCTGAAATGCAACTCTAATCCATCCACTATCTTTTTATTTTCTGATGCCATTTTATTACCACAGGATTTTATTGTTTTCTGTAGATTATTGCAAGTTTCCTATCTGGCTTTTTTTCTTTACCTCTTCCAATCCAACCGTTATGCTGCTGACAGTAACCTTAAGACAAACAAACAAGCAAAAACAAAAAATGGAGCTCTCATCACAGAAATTTCTTTGCTTGAAAACATTTAGTGGCTCTCAATTTTTCACCAGATTAATTAAGTGCACACGTTACTTAAGGTTTCTTCATGTCACCTGCCCGAATCCAACCTCTGATGCCTTATCACTGTTCCCACCTCCGAATTCCCTTACTGCACTACAAGTTTTTCTCTGAGGTAAACCAAGGTATTTGTGAACCCGCGTTGTCTCCCTACTTACTCCCCTGTGAGATCCTCAATGGGAATTTTTGTAGTGTTATATCTGTCCCACTCTGTCACTACCTAACTTAGCGACCGACCCCAAAGAGGGAGCAACAAATACTGCCCGTTTCTGCTACAGGCAAACCCGGGGCGGGGGCAGAAATTTTGGTCTTTTGTGTCCCAAGTGCCTTGCATAGCGCCTGAGACATAGTAGGCGCTCAACAGTAGGCGCTCAAAGAATACTGTTGAACAAATGAAGGTACGTATACAAACTCCATGTGGCGCCCTGCAGAGCGAGTATACAATATGCATATATACACACGCCTAAATATACATATGCTTATACACCCATATTACATACATAACACAAAAACACACACACACATCCATACCCAAGTATATATAATTAGTAAATATATAAATATAAATATAAATATAAATATAAATATATGCGTACAGCCTGAACTCCGAACAGGCTAGAGAGGCAGGGCTGAGGACCGTGACACCCCCTAGACCCCGCAGGGTCGTGGGACAGAAACCGGGGCTGGGTGTGCAGGGCCGGAGGGAGCTGCGCGGCTTGGACCTTCCGGGTTTCCGTACGCTGCAGCCGCCATTGGTTGGGCTCGGAGCAGCTGACAGGTAGCAGCCGGGCGAGGGAGCTTCAAGGATGGCGGCGCCCGCAGCACTGATCTTGCGGGAGAGCCCCAGGTAGCTGTCTGGCTGGGCACTTGCGGTAGTCGGCCCCTGGGTGGCGCGGCCGGGGTCGGAGCGGGGACACCTCTGCTGTCTGTCCCCTTGGTGCTCACGCGGGCCCCTCTTTCTTCCGGCGGGTGGGGGGCGGGGCTGTCGTAGTCGCAGTGCGGTCCGCTACTGTGCGCTGGACTGGGGCCACGCCACGTCGTGGTTGTTCACCTGCGCCGGGTCACAGTGCGCCTGTGCTGCCGCTTGTGGAAGCTGTCACTGTTCGTAGGGTGTAGTGTCAGCAGTACCCAGGCCTCCCTGGAGTAATGCTGAGTAATGTGGGAAGGTGTTCCGTTTACGTTTAAATTCTCTTTCTGACCTTCTGATGATGAGAAAGGCTCCCTTTGGTTCTGGATGGCCCTTAAACCTAACACGTGTCAGTATCCCTTTTCCATCAAGACAGAATTAGACCTCAGGCCAGTCGTAATTTGAGAACATTGCTTTTGTTTTCATTTTGTTTATTTTTAGTTAATTTCTCTTTATGGTAGGTAAGGCCAGTTGTCCATGGTGGTGATATGAAATTCTCTTCTAAAATAAAATTATTTAAGTAAAAATGACTCCTTGTAATGAAAAGTAATTACATCATAGTGAGGTGGTATGTGGACGCTGACAAAGTGCTGAAATATTGGGTTGGCCAAAAAGTCCGTTACGTTTTTTTGGTAGGATGGCTCTAGTAGGGCTTAGCTGTCTTTAACTTCATTTGAAACAATTTTGTTAGATTGTATTGTGACAGCTGTCATATCCGTGTACATTTTTAAAAAATGCTGGCTGTCATCTGTTTTTCTGTATTTCACTCAGACTTACCTTTTAGCGATCAGAGTTGTTGAAATGAAGACTTACAGACAACTTCAGCTATAAACAAGTGTAGCATTAGAGCAAGTATAGTTGCACTTGGAAGCTCACTTAAAAACTTTGTTTAACTAATTCATTTAGCATGAAGAAAGCAGTGTCGCTGATAAATGCAATAGATATAGGAAGATTTCCACGACTGCTCTCCCGAATTCTTCAAAAACTTCACCTGAAGGTTTGTACTTTTGTATTTCTATAATTTACAGTACTTCCTTGTGATTCCACTAAAACTCTGTGTTTCTACTTACAGAACAATTTGCAAAGTATAGTGTTTACCATTGTGTCTTTGAGAACACCAGGTCTTTAGAAAATCTGATAATGTCCCATAGTCAAAAGTTTTTATAGTAAATATTTAAGGGTGATTATAGTGTGCAAAATTTTCCAGATGTGTTTGACACATTTATCATGGCATACATTTTGGGACTAAGGTTCTGTGGAACATGCTTTGGGAAAATTCTGATTTTATGACTTCATTATTCCTCTTAAAAGTAATTTTGTGGTATCAGTCAGTATTGAATCTTTCATTTAATCTTTGACTTTTATTTCAAGGGTTAGTAATTCACTGCTTGCTCACCAATCTGAGTTAACTTTTTTATCAGGTTATAAAATTTAATTTCATCTATCACATGTTTAGGGAGCACCCACTATCTGTTCTGCCTGGTGCCAGGCATCACCATTAAACGAGAACTTGGACTCTTCCCTCTTTTTTTTCTTGGCTAGGAGTCACCCCCAAAGCCCTTTCTCCCTCTGAAATGTCTCTCAAATTCAAGTTCTCTTTATAGTCCTATTTTAGATTCTTATTATTTCTTCTTTGGACACAATAATTACCTTCAAACTGGCATCTTTAGTCTTTCCCTTCCTATTGCTTCTTCATAATGCTATTTCATTTATCATTTGTATAAAAATATTTCTCCAAATACTTTTTCCTAAAAAAGAATTGATCATATCAAAGTCATAACTGGTTTTCCTCTGCCCCATGGGAAAAAGTTCAGAATCCTTAACATTATAATAACATTATAGTATAGCCATAACCTATTTTCATAACCCCCTTTGGAAGTGTTCCAGTCACACTGGACTGTGCTCTTTTACTAGAATGTGCCATGAATTTTTCAACTCTGTGTGTGTGTGTGTGTGTGTGTGTGTGTGTGTGTATTCTCTTTCCTTTACCTACGATGTCCTCCTTCCCTTCTCTAGTGAATAAGCCAGTTTCTATCTTTAAGGCATTTTAGTCTCACTCTCAGCAGTTGTTCTCTCTTCCGTGCTTCTAAAACAATTGGTTCATTATCACCCCGCTTTAGTACTGCATCATAAGGATTTGTTTCATGATTGCAGGGTCTTTCTCTGACCTCGAATACCTTGAGTATTATGTCTTATTCATCTTAATCTTTCCTGTACCTAATAACATTGATACTTATACAATCAGCACTGAATAACTGTTCTTGGAGTTAATCTCTTCTTTGCCATGGGAAACACAAAACAAATGTAAGCCCGTTAAATTCTTGTCTGTAAGGTATTTGCTATTTACAGGTACATTGCTCCCTTTGTGACTGCTACCATTCTACTGGCTTTGCATTATTAGCTCATAGTGGAATTAATCCTGGCGGCAAATTTAGGAAGTAGGTACCATTTCATCTTTGTTTTACTGGTGAAGAAACTGAGATAGAGACTAGTTAAATAATTTGCCCACGATCACACAGCTCACTAGTAAGGCAGTCTGTTCCAGAATCTCTCTCTTGAATCCATTACAGTAAACCTCAGAAAAGAGTATGAAATAGTATGTAAGTCTGTCTAAAAGTAAATAATGAAGGCAGTTTATACAGAAGTTGTGCTTTGATTCCCTGAACTGTTAGGTGGCTGCCTTCGTAACCATACATATAAAACAATGTGGGTCAAACAGTTCTTATATACATCTTTTGTTCTTCTTACTGAGGGAGGATGGAACATTTCCAGGGAAAATTGTGATGTGTATTTTGCCTTCGACCCTGTCAGTCACCTCTGGAGTTGATGATAAGTTAGTATTTGTCTTGGAGTAACTGTGGGTGAAGCATTCCAGAGATGCCTGATTGCTGTGCCGTCCAAGGCAGGGGAGTGAAGATGAGGAGGTGTGGTTATTGAGAGTGAAGCAACTGAGGACAGAAACGTGTGTATGTGAGTATTTGCCTTGTAAGAGAATCTGAAAAGGTACAGTTTGGTTTTTTTCCCATGGACAGTTTCAGGGAGTGTTTTTCCAGAAGGGCTTCTGTTGTGATAAGAGCTCTTATCAAGTAAGATTTGTAGAGACATTCAGGATCTGCCAGTTTTCTTTTATTTACGTTTCGTCTGTCAAATTGGCCTTTGCCTTCCAATGAGCAGAGCCTTTAGAACAGTGAGACCTGACTAGATTGATGAAGTTTTTAGAGATTTAGATGCTATACTAAATGATACCAGCTTGGCACATTGATTTTACCAAGCTTAATCTGTTTATGGGCAGAGATAATCTATTTTTGTCCAGACTGGTTCCTTGGAACCCTAGTAGGAGTAAACATGAGGAAACTAAGACAGCTTAGGTATAGAATATGGGCATGCCTAAGCATGGGTCTGGGAGTCCACTTTGAACTGGCCATCTTCCTGGCCAGGGAAATGTGCAGGACTGGCCTGCACAAAGAATTGTCTCATCTATCACGCTCATAGAGTCTGATTGGGAAATACTGAGGGCAGTCAGACCAGTTGCCATAGCTGGGAATTTAGAAATAAACATTTATTGCTTCTGAGTTTCAAAAATAACAGTCACAACTCGTGCAATTAAAAAAACAACTCATATACTTTGCTCCTAGGAGAGACTTTTAGCCCCTCACACAAAGCCTGTTAATGTAACTACACTATATGTCTAGCTCTGAGAGGTCAGGTATCTGGATTCCTGGCATGGTAGACCTGAAACAGCCGACTGAGGGCTGAAGGTGCTGCTATGATGAAGCATGTAAGGCAGTTTCAGGAATTGCCTATTGATCATGGAATGAAGTGGTAGAATTCTGAAAATCAGAAGAAATATAAAAGCACAGAAATCTGAGGGGTATTTTTACTGAAGTGAAAAATTATAGATATATCCTAGGAGTTCTTTAGGATACTTCAGCACAGAACTTTGATGCTTATAGTTATGATCTGAGTCAGCACAAGAATTAGTTTAGTCCAGTATACTTTGTTTGCAAAATTCTAGAGTGGATGCCATATATTTTAGAAACATTTCTTCCAAATTTTTAAAAGAAAAGTTCCATTTATTTGATAGATTCATTTGTGAGTACCACTGTACTTCCCTGTGATGATAGAGAGAGGAATCTCTTTAACATACAGGACAATCACATGTGTAAACCCCAGCATGTGGACCTCCTGAGGAGTATTTTGGTTGTTCCAGTGTGAAGGGTGCTGCTCGTGTTTGGTGCTCTGGGACCTTAAATGTCTTACCTGTGCAGGACAGTCCTTCACACAAAAAAAGTAGTCTCACCTATATGGACCAGGAAAAAAGGGGTCACTTGTCTCTGTTTTTATGTGTCTTTTTAACTAGAGTCTGGTATGCCTGGGGACATGAATTGTCTGCGTAGCACGTAATAGATAGTCACTAAATATTTTGAGTGAGTGAAGATGGAAATTATTATTAATCATTATTTTTTTGGAAATTACTATTGTTGTTAACATTTTGAGGTTTTACCTTCTAGCTTTTTTTCTAAATATCCATTAGTTATGGTATTTACTATTATTTTTCACCTCCATATATTTTAAAATACTGTTTTTAAAAATGAACTTTATTTGGCAATATCCAGATTGAACTGTGCCATGATTTTGAGATACTGAAATTTATAAACACATGACTTTCTTTTACCTAGGATTTCCTTTTTCTTTCAGAATCTCATTCTGCAAATGACTAAATGAATCTTCTGAGTACCTGAGTTTTGAATACCTGAATGCATGCTAATAGATTGCTTTTTGTACTGCAGGCTGAGAACAGTTTCAGTGAAGAAGAGGAAGAAAAACTTCAAGCTGCATTTTCTCTAGAGAAACAAGATCTTCACCTAGTTCTTGAAACAATATCATTCATTTTAGAACAGGTATTTTTGTTGTCCCAAAGTTTCTAACCATTGTTGTTTAGTACATTTGTATTGCTATGATATGTATTCCATTTTTTAAAATAATGCAGATGGAACCTGTGAATATATTTTAATCAAGAATTTTAATGTAGCAAAAAAAAAATTTGAATGTGCGATTCCCCCCATCCCCATAGTATTGCATTCTATAAAACAGTCTTAATATTGAGTAGTGTGGAGAAAGTGTTTTGACAATATGAATCGATACTTTATTTACTTGAGACATTTATAAAAGATTTTAATTCACTGTTACTTGGTATAATTTGGAAAAATGAATACTTTTTATTTAAAAATTTTAATAAATGATTTTGGGGGATTTGACTAAGATGATAAATGAAACATTTAGAAAAGAAGTAGCTGTCAAAGGACTTTGGCATACTATTTCTTCATACTGAGCTGCCCTTCTGTACCTCTTCTTTTCATCCAAACTCAGTTTATTCTATAAGTGTCCTTTAAGTCACATCTCCTTCCCCTGTAGCCTGAACTTCTTATACTTGCAGTTTTCCCCATATTTGGATTGCTTTTATCTTTGGCTCATCATAGTAGAGCACTTGGTCTGTCTTTCATTATTTCATGGGTGTCAGTGATAACTTCTCTTTGTTTTGAATTTGTGGGGGGCCAGGTATAAACCTAGCACGTTGCTGGGCTTAAAATGGATTCTCAATAAACTACTATTGATTGATTAAATAGAATACTTGTGAAATTAGTATTAAATAGTATTATAGCTTCACGAGCATTCTAGTGACAGACTGTTAAAAGGACAAGCTGCCAAGTATCTACTACATGCACACTTACACAGATTGCAGATCATAAAGACAGCAACCCTTGGTGGGCCTTCAGTAGGAGGAAAGGACTATCAAATAAGACAGAGCAGCATGGGGTCTGTGAGGAAGTTGTTCCAGAATAATGTAAGTGACAGAACAGATATCACTGTTAAGATTTTTATAATATTTTATTATATATTATCTAGGAAGTTGATAGAGGGAAGGTGGTTTGGAGAAAGTGCTTCTTGGAAAATTTTGTTAGTTGAGAAACAAAACCATTGTTCACTTCTTTGAAATAATTAAGTGAAATTAGGAAATGAAAAGTTTGTTTCTTTCATAATTGAGATTTTATTGGTTGTTCTGAGAATAAATAAGCAGACATTCCAATTTGTACACAATTCTTAACATATGTACCAAAAACCTAGTTGTGTAGTTGTGATTCCTTTCTAAACAGTTGTTCCAGTAGCTTTCCAGCTCAAAATTTGTAGGCTAATTTTCCTTAATAGAGCATCAAGTACCAATATCTTCAAATGTTGATACATCAAAGTCCCACTAATTCACAGTTTACTATTGTATGTATTACATAATCAAATTTTCAGTCTTTCACAGCACATCAACAAACTTACTAGGAATACTGGGCTACTACACCAGAGATGTTACAGTGTGCACAAAATTCTGACAGGGGAGCTAAAATCAAGGAGTAAGTTTCTTGAGGAAACAATTTTACCAAAAACATGAGAATGTAAGTAATTTAAAATGCTCAAGACATATTAAATGCATGACTGACTCCAACTTGCCATTTAGCATGCTTTGTACTGTATTGTAGGATATAAAAACTAATGGAATATTAGGCTGACACCCAAGGCAATCAAAGATTCTCATATTTAATATCCCACTATTTTCTGGTTGTACCAATAAATAAAAAGTAGCAAATGATTTCATCTCTTAAAAAATTTACTCAAAAAAATGGAATGAGGTTGAATTCCCTCCTTCAAAATATTCCTAGAGCTACTAAAAAACTTGGATTTACAAAATAGTTGATAGAAATATTCCTCTGGATTGTACAAGCAGGGAGAGAGGTACCACTGATAAGGCATGGCATATGATATTAATCAGACTTGGCTCCTTTCTCTTCTGCTTCATCCAAGGCTGGACTCTCCTCATTTTTAGATTCTGTTTTTTGCAGGTAGATCGTACTTGGGTTCAAGGTTAGCTGCTTTCGCTTGTTTTCCCTTCTCTCCCTTTTCCCTTTCGTTTGCACTTTTTTGTCTGCATATTTATTCTTCCCTGCTGCCTTTTTTGGCTTTGTGTCTACTTTTGGAGGAGCAAGCTTAGCTGACAGTTTTGCTTATCTGCTTCTTGGGCTCCTCCTTCGCTGCACCCTCTGCGGAACTGATTTTCCTCCTTCCCAAACCTGGGCTGCCTGGTTGCTGCCACTTCTCTGGCCACCCAGACTGCTTGGACCCACAATGGGGGTGGTGGGAGATCCCAGGAAATAAAATTTTAATTAGGGTACCATTTACATAGCTAAATCATAGAAGTTCGGTGGATTTAGGATTGCTTACACCTCAGATGAAGCTGAAAAAGTTTAGCTTGAATAATTTAGGCCACTTAATCTAAAATCTTTCAGTCCTTGGAATGGTGTATTATTTGTAAAATAATAAGACTTTTCTGCAATAGAAATGTAAAATATTCCTTTGATTTAAATTATTTAATATTAATTTTGTGTTTGATTATAGTTCAAGGCCTCTGTATGAATATTTGAAAAAGATGTAATTTTTTTCTTTTTAATAGGCAGTATATTACAATGTGAAACCAGCAGCTTTGCAGCAGCAGTTAGAGAACATTCATCTTCAACAAGACAAAGCAGAAGCATTTGTCAGTGCTTGGTCTTCCATGGGTCAAGAAACGGTCGAAAAATTCAGGCAGAGGATTCTTGCTCCCCAAAAGGTATAGGTTATGTTACCTCAAAGATACTTCTTATGAATATATAGCATAGATTATTATACCTGAGGGTTTTTAGGGTGATAATATTTTGTAGAGAGGTAGAGTCAGGCAAAAGAAAGTATATACACAGCATTCCTATAAAGTTATTTTCATACATGTTTGCTACCACAATGTGATTTAATTTTAACTTGCAGTTTAAAATATGCCTCTATAACTTCAGGATAGGAATGAAAATCTTTTTTTGCCTTGAGGCCTTGGATGGAGTTGGTTATTCTTTTAACTGTATATCTATATATGAAACTTACTGTAATTTTGCTGAATTACATACTTATTTGTTTCTGTGTTTCTGTGTTAGTGCCTAGCAGAATGCCTTACATGCAGAAGGTAGTCAATATTTATTGAGTAACAAACAGTGAACAAAATGAACACTTTGGGAGAAATCTAAAGCAACAAAATGGTCACAGAGCTCTTTAGTTACCTTTAGTCACTAATGGAGGTTAAGATGATCACACAGATTTTTGCCCTTTTTTTCCTGAGTTGACATACTGGTAATTGATTTTCAGATTTTCAATAAGCCAGGCATTGAAAGACAAATACCATATGAGCTCGCCTTTAACAGGAACCTAAACAACAAAACAAAGAAACAAGTAAAATATAACAAAAGACACTGAAATAGAGGACAGGTTGTCAGTGCCCAGAGGGGAGAGGGGAGGGAATTTCAGGGGAGAAGGAAAGGGTTTACAGGAACAAATATAGAGGACACATGGACAAAACTAGGGGGGTGGGAAATGGGAGGGAGGAGGGGAGGGATAGGTGGGTGGAATGGGAATAAAGGATAGAAACTGTACTGAATGATCTAAAATAAAAAAATTAAAAAAAAAAAGATTTTCAGCCAACTTTGTATTCCTGCATTAAATCCTGGTCACGATGTGTACTCCTTTTTATGCATTTCTGTATGTGATTTGCTAATAATTTGTTAAATATTTTTCTGTCGATGTTCATGAGGAATATCGGTCTGTACTTTTTTAGTGATGTCTTGTTTCTGTCAGGGTGATACTGGCCTTGTAAAATGAGTTGGAAAGTGGTCCCTTCCCTTCTGTTTTCTGGAAGACTTTGAAGAATTGATATTACTTTGCGTTTCAGCAGCATTATAAGAGAGTTCCAGTAGATCCATATCCTTGTCAACACTTGGTATTGTCAGTTGTTTTCATTAAGATCATTGTATTAGGTTTGTAGTGGTATCTTGTGTTTTCATTTGCATTTTCTTAATAACATATTATGTTGATTACCTTTTTATGTGCTTGCTGGCCATTTATATATTTTTATTGGTCAAGTGTCTATTCAAACATTTTGTCTAACTATATCCATATTATGACAAAGAAGTCCTATGGTAGTAATATAAAGGACTATTACAGGTGCAAATCCCAGCATATAGATAGAAATGTATGTGTTTTGTTTTGTTTTTTCTTTTTGGTTGTGTGGAGGGTGTTTGTTTTCTTTCTGTTGAGTTTTGTGAGTTCTTTTTATAATGTAGGCATGTCCTTTTTCAGATATGTGATTTACAGATGTTTTTTCCTAGTGTATATATATTGCATTTCTTTTTATTTTCTTACATGTCTTTTGCAGAGCAAAAGCTTATAGTTTTTTTTTTAAAGTGCTCTATAGATTTATGTTTTGCATTTAAGTATAAAGTTCATTTTGAGGCAATTTTGTATAAGGCATAAGGTACAGGTCAAAGTTCTTTTTTTCTGCATATGGATGTTCATTTTTTCCCGCATATGGATGTTCATTTTTTCCCTCATCATTTGTTGATAACATCACTTTGTCCCTGAATTGCCTTTGCTCCTTGTCAAAAATCATTTGACATATTTGTGTGGGTCTTTTCTGGACTCTCTGTTTAGTACCATTATTTGTCTATCTTTATGCCAGTATTACACTGTCTTAATTACTGTAGCTTTGTTAACTTTGTAGTAAGTCTTAAGATCAGGTATTGTGAGTCTGCTTTGTTCTTTTTCATCATTGTTTTGGTTCTAGTTTCTTTGCATTTTCTTTTCTATTTTTTTTAATCCTCACCTGTTGACATTTTTTCATTGCTTTTAGAGAGAGAGGAAGGGGGAGGGAAAGAGAGAAAGAAAAACATTGACGTGAGAGAGAAACATCAGTTGGTAACCTCTCTTATGTGTGCCCTGACGGACCAGGATCGAACCTGCATCCTAGGTATGTGCCCTAACTGGGAATTGAACCTGAAACCTTTTGGTATACCAGGCGATGCTCCAACTGACTGAGCCACACCAGCCAGGGCTCTTTGTATTTTTATATAATTTAAAAACCAGTTTTTCTGTATCTCTATATCTATAAAAAATCCTGCTGGGATTTTGATTGAGATTATGTTTAATTTATAGGTCACTTTGTAGAGAAATGACTTTTTAACGGTATTGAGTATATCTCTCCATATATTTAGGTCCTTTTTAATTTCTTATGTTAATGTTTTACATTCTTCAGCATACAGATATGTAACACATACTTTGTTACATTTGCACCTGAGAGGGTTTTTTTTTGAGTTGTAGATAGTAGTGCTTTTTTATAATTTTTGTTCCTAAGTTTTCATTGCTAGTATATAGAAACAATTGATTTTTGTATATTGATCTTGTATTCTATGACCTTGGTAAACTCACTAATTAGTTATAGCATTTTTGTGTGTGGATTTCTTGTGATTTTCTTTGTAGCCAGTCATATTGTTCATGAATAGAGACACTTTTATTTCTTCCTTTCCAGTCTTTTCAGTTTTTGTTTTTCTTGCCTTACTGAACTGAGTAGGACTTATTTTTTTAATTAATTAATTTCTTTATAGAGAAGAGAAGGGAGGGAGAATCAAGGGAGAGAAACATCGACGTGTGGTTGCCTCTTGTGTACCCCTTACTGGGGACTGGCCAGAAACCCACATCTGTGCCCTGATTGTGAATCCAACAGGTGACCCTATCTTTGGTTCGCAGGCCAACACTCAATCCATTGAGACACACCAGCCAGGGAGGGACTTCTAATACGATGTTAAGTAGGAGTGGTACATTGGAAACATCCTGCCTTATTCCCGGTGTTAGAGAGAAAGCATTCACTCTCTTATCATTAAGTAGGACATTAGCTATAGGTTTTTGGAAAATGCCCCTTTGTTTTCATCTCTTTCCATTTCTTTTTTGTTGTTGTTGTTAACTACATTTTAAGGACTCTCAGATGTTCTCCACATCACTGCTTCATTTTTTATTTCAGTTTCTACTTTTCTATATATCCTGTACAGACTTTAAGTTTTTCATTTTGTGTCCCTGAAATTCTTCTTTCAACCATCTCCATTTAAAAAATCATCACTTGCCTTTTAATATTTGCGTGTTCTCTATTTAGAATTTTCTGCTACTTTATAGAGTTCATTTTTTTGCATTTATATAAGTACAGTTAAAAATATTTGTTTTTCTGCTACTAATAGTAAGTCATTTTTCTGTATCTTCTGGATGATAGGTTTTTTAAAGTTTTATATCTTCTCCATGTTAAATTGTATTTGTATTAAGTTCTGTTTAAGAAGTGGTTTAATCAGTTGTCATATGAAATATGCAAAAAGATGTTGAACGAACATGATTAATTGCATATTGACCCCTTGAGAATACTGGAAATTATTTTTTGTCAACTTAGAATATATGAAAATATAGCTAATACAGTATTTTAATGCCTTAAATGCTTAATTAAGACAATAACAAACAGTTCTTGTGTTTATCATTGATCATCTATTCCATTAAATGCTTTATATCTCATAAAACCCATTAATAATTCTACTTTCTATTTAAACTAAAATCAGAGTTTAGAGAGATTACATAATTGGTCCATTGTTATGCAGCTAAGTGAGTGGCAGAGTTGAGATTTGACACAAGTAGTCACACTACCAAGCCATCATACTGTACTGCCACCTAAATGTTAGCTGCAGTTTTTTTTGTGTGTCAGGCATTAAGAAGGGTGGTTTACATAGTTGTGTGTGGGTGGTTCATATCATTGAAAAGGAAGGAAATAAAACTTTAGAAAGTATAACTTGATCATGTTAACTCAAGTAGTCTGAGATGAAGCTGAGATAGGAAACAGACCTATCTCATAAGCTTTGTTCCTTTTGTGTCATGCTACCTCTGACAGCTATAATGTTATCTCCCTTTTTTGCCCTGATAACCATTTAGAATATGGCCACGTGTGAAAATAGGTCATGTCATTTAAATTGTAACAAAATAGACAGCAGTGATTTCCTGTGTAATAAATAAAAGGTATATTTACAATGATTGACTTGTTTTAATAATAGTTTAGGGGCTCACTCATGTGAACTGTCTGGGCAGTGCTCACAGTGGAACATCTGTGGGTAATAATTCTAAATTCAAAGAATCAGATTCAATTAAATAAGTTAAAAAGTCAACAGATGCTTATTTTTAATTCAATTTTTAAAAACACCTTTTTATCTTTATTATTTGAAAATTAATCTCAGTGATAGCTTTTTGCAGGATATGATTGAAGAAGGGATGTTTAAATTTTATCTCACTCTCTTGTTTTAAAAAATATATTTTATTTTAACCTCTTTAGAGACTTGAGACTGAAATGTCACTACCACTTATTTTAATTTGTATTCTCTTTCTGTCTCTTTTTAATCCGTGTTGACTGTCAGCAGTGTCCTTGTAAAAGGGTTTTTTGCTTGATTTTTACTATAATACCTATGTGATCATAATGTTTATTAAGTTATGAATACCCTTTCAGACAGAACTGTAATACTGTGTTTAATTTTACTCCTGAAATCCTGTTTCTAGTTTCTTTACATACATTTCTACTAAACTAAGTGTATAAGCTTACATGTCAAATATTATTGACATATATATTTGCTTTTTTGAGACCTTAAGGAAAATACTTATATTTGTTTTATATAATATTTTTTTCTAAAATAGTTTACATTTCTAAGCTAATGATATTTCTTACTTAGAATCAGATGTGATTATGAGAAATATATGCAAGGCACCTTTAAACTCTCTGAGTAACCTCCTCTTTAAAGACTGCGTGTACTGATTCCCTTTCTTAAAATGTATTTATATGTTTGTTAGGGAGTTTTTAAATATAAATATGACAGTTATATGTGTTTCGAATGTTCAAAATGTATTTAATGTGATTTTCTCCTGGTAAGAGTATTAACTTTACCAACTACATGGCAAAGTTACTCATATCTACTCATTTCATTATATAATGAAATTTCATCGTATTTCCTTGTAGATTCTTGAGAAACCTACATTTTAAAATGGATGGCCAATGTTCCTAAGATAATGTTCCTATCACATTCTTAAAAATATCCCCTGTAAAGCCATTTTAATAAGATTAACTTTATTGTTAAGTGTAACAACTACTTGTTTGCTTCATTATTTGTTAAATACCTGTATTTTATATGGTATTCTTATACCTGTATTCTTATATGGAGTATAAGAAATTAGAGATTTCGCCCTGGCCTGTATGCCTCAGTTGATTGGGCATCGTTCTGCAAAGTGAAAGGTCTCTGTTTGGATTTCCAGTCAGGACATATGTCTGGGTTGCAGGTTCAGTCCCTGGTAAGGGCGAAGCTGATCGATGTTTCTCTCTCACATTGATGTTTCTCTCCCTCTCTTTTGCCCTCCCTTCCCCTCTCTCTAAAAGTAAATAAATAAATTTGTTAAAAAAAGAAATTAGAAATTTGTATTTTATATGGAGTATAAGAAATTAGAAACTTGGATTTAAATGCTTCTTAACATTATCTTCTGTATTTATAGGAAATGTATTTTATTGGAATTATATGCACATAAAACTCAAATTTTTGCCTGTTTTCTTACTTTAGTTATTAGCATGCTATAAATCAAGTAAAAGACAGTTTTCTCATGTGCTAAAATTAACTGAATATAAATGTTTGTGAGGTTTAAATTATGTTATATTTATTTACTACTTTTTATTGAAGTATAACTTATCTGCAGTAAAATGCAGAGATTTTTAAGTGTTTGATTTGATGGGTTTGGGAATTTATACCCATTTAATTATCCATGACAAAATAGTGAATATTTTCATGACCTGGAAAGTGTCTAGTTTTTATTTTATTTAATTTTATTTATTTTATTTTTGTCTATTCTATTACTGCTGTCCCAATTTTCCCCCCTTTGCCCTCCTCCATCTTGCCCTGTCTCCTCCTCCCGTAGTCCAACCCCCACTCCCATAGTCCATCTTCATCCCATTGTCCATGTCCATGGGTCATTCTCACATGTTCTTTGACTACTCCCTTCCCCTTTCTACCACTCGTCCCCACCCACTTTCCTCTGGCAGCTGTCAGTCTGTTCCCTGTTTTCATGTCTCTGGTACTGTTTTGCTTATTAGTTTATTTTGTTCATTAGATTCCTTTTATAAGTGATATCATATTGTATATTTGTCTTTTACCAACTAGCTTATCTCATTTAGCATAATGTTCCGTTCCATGCATGCTGACACAAATGGTAGAAATTCCTTCTTTCTTTCTGTTGTGTAGTGTTTCATTGTGTAAATACACCACAGTTTTTTAATCCACTCATCTACTGATGGGCACCTAGGCTGTTTCCAACACTTGGCTATTGTAAATAGCACTGTTATAACCATTGGGGCACATAAATTCTTTTGAATTGGTGTCTCAGGATTTGTAGGGTATATTCCCAGCAGCAGAATCACTGGGTCATAAGGCAGTTCCATTTTTAGTTTTCTGAGGAAATTCCATACTGTTTTCCACAGTGGCTACACCAGTCCGCACTCCCACCAACATTGCAGTAAGTTTCCTTTTTTTTCCACATTCTTGCTAACACTTGTTCGTTAATTTATTAATAATACCCATTCTGACAGATGTGAGGTGGTATCTCATTGTGGTTTTAATTTGCATCTCTCTGATGGCTAGTGATGTTGAGCATATTTTCATATGCCTATGGACCATCTGTATGTCCTCCTTCAAGAGGTATCTATCTATTCAAGTCCTCTGCCCATTTTTTGATTGGATTGTTTTTCTTCCTGGTGTTGCATCCTGTGAGTTCTTTATGTATTTTGGAGATTAAACCCTTGCCAGTGTATCACTGGCAAATATGTTCTCCTATGCAGTCTATTTTCTTTTCATTTTGATGATGGTTTCCTGAGCTGTGCAGAAGCTTTTTAATTTTATGTAGTCCCATTTGTTTATTCTTTCCTTTATGTCCTTTGCCCTAGGAGATATATCAACAAAGATATTGCTACATGGGATATCTGAAATTTTCCTGCGTGTGTTTTCCTCTAGGACTTTTATGGTATCATCACTTATATTTAAGTCTTTTATCCATTTTGAGTTTATTCTGGTGTATGGTATAAGTTGGTGGTCTAGTTTCATTTTTTTTTTGCATGTAACAGTCCACTTCTCCCAACATCATTTATTGAAGAGGTTATTTTTATTTCCATTGTATGTTAGTTCCCCCTTTGTCAAATATTAATTGGCCATAGAGACATGGGTTTATTTCTGGGCTCTCTATTCTGTTCCATTGATCTTTGTGTCTGTTTTTATGCCAGGACCAGACTGTTTTGATTACAGTGGACTTGTGGTATAGTTTGATATCAGGTATTGTGATCCTTCCTACTTTGTTCTCTCTAGATTGCTGTGGCTATTTGGAGTCTTTATTTGTTCCATATAAAGTTTTGAAGTATCTGTTCCATATCTGCGAAATATGCCATTGGTATTTTAATAGGATTTGTGTTGAATCTATAGATTGCTTTGGTTAGTATGGACATTTTAATGATGTTAACTCTTCCAATGCATGAACAGGGTATATGCTTCCATTTATTTGTATTTTTCTCAATTTCTTTCTTCAGTGTTCTACAGCTTTCTGAATGCAGGTCTTTTACCTCTTTGGTTAAGTTTATTCCAAGATACTTTATTAATTTTTTGTTGCTGTAGTAAATGGAATTTTTTTCTTAGTTTCTGTTTCTGATATTTCATTGTTTCTGTACAAAAAGGCCATCAATTTCTGAATATTGTCTTTGTATCCTGTTACTTTGCAAATTTGCTTATTAGGTCAAGTAGTTTTTTGGTGGAGTCTATAAGATTCTCTACGTAGGCTATCATGTCGTTTGCAAATAATGACAGTTATCTACAAGGTAATAATAATACATAATACTTCGTCTTTTCCAATTTGGATCCCTTTTACTTCTTCTTATCTGATCACTGTGGCTAGAACTTCCAGTACTATGAAAAATACTTGTGGTGAGAGTGGACAGCCTTGTCTAGTTACTGATCATAAGGGAAATGCTTTTAGTTTTTGCCTTTTGAATATGATACTGGCAGAATGTTTTTTGTACATGGCCTTTATTATGTTGAGAAATGCCCCCTTTATTCCCACTTTGCTGAGTGTTTTTATCATAAACGGGTGCTGTACCTTATTAAATGCTTTTTCTGTATCTATTGATATGATCATGTGATTTTTGTCTTTCATTTTGTTTATGTGGTGTATTACATTTATTGATTTGTGAATATTATGCCATCCTTGAATCCCTGGAATAAGTGCCACTTGATCATGGTGTATGATCTTTTTAATGTATTGTTGGATCTGATTACTACTGTTTTGTTGAAGATTTTCACACGTTTGTTCATCAGAGATATTGGCCTGTAATTTTCTTTCTTTGTTGTGTCTTTACCTGGTTTTGGGATTAGGATAACACTGGCCTCATAAAAAGAGTTTGGGAGTTTTTCCTCTTGAATTTTTTGGAATAGTTTGTGAAGGATCAGTTGCCATCTGGTTCAGGGCTTTTGTGTGTTGGTAGTTTTTTGATTGCTGCTTCAATTTCAGTAGTTGTTATCGGTCTATTCAGATTTTCTGCTTCTTCCTGATTCAGTTTTGGAAGGTTGTATGTTTCTAGAAATTTATCAATTTCACCCAGGTTGTCCAATTTCTTGGCATATAGTTGTTCATAGTCATTTCTTACAGTCCTTTGTATTTTTGTGGTATCAGTTGTTACTTCTCTTTCATTCCTGATTTAATTTATTTGGGCCCTTTTTTTTTTTTTGATGAGCCTAGTTAATGGTTTGTCAATTTTATTTATCTTTTCCTGAATTCATTGATTCTTTGAATTGTTTTTTTAGTCTCTATTTCATTTAATTCTGCTCTGATCTTGATTATTTCCTTCCTTCTACTTGCTCTGAGCTTTGTTTGTTGTTGTTCCTCTAGTTTTTATAGATGTAGGGTTAGGTTGTTTATTTGAAATGTTTCTATCATTTGTAGGTAGGCTTGTATTGCTATGAACTTCTCTCTCTCAGGACTGCCTTTGCTATGTCCCATAGGTTTGGGATTGTTGTTTGTTCACTTTTATTTGTTTCCAGATACTTTTTGGTTTATGCATTGATTTTATTGTTAATCAATTCATTGTTTAATAACCTGTTATTCAGCCTCCATGAATTGGGATGTTTTTGAGATTTTTTCTTGAGGTTCTTTTCTAGTTTCAAGTATTGTGATCCTGAAAGGTTCTTGATATGATTTCAATTTTCTTGAACTCGTTAAGGCTTGTTTCGTGTCCTACCATGTGGTCTATCTTTGGGAATGATTGCATGTGCATTTGAGAAGAATTGTGTATTTTGCTTCTTTGGGGTGAAATGTTCTAGACGTATCTGTTAAGGCCATTTGGTCTAGAGTGTCATTCAATTCTGCAATATTTTTGTTGATTTTTATTTGGATGATGTATCCATTGTTGATAGTGGGTTGCTAAAATCTCTTACAATGACTGTATTGCTGTCTACCTCTTTCTTAAAGTCCTCCAGTATTTTCTTTATATATTTAGGTGCACCTATATTGGGTGTGTATGTGTTTACAAGAGTTATATCTTTTTGTTGAACTATTTCTTTAAGTATTATGAAGTATCCCTCTTTGTGTCTTGTTATCACCTTTGTTTTGAAGTCTATTTTGTCTAAGTATTGCTACCCCAGCTGTTTTTTCATGTCCATTTGTGGGGAATATTTTTTTCCATCCCTTCATTTTCAGCCTGTATATATCTTGTGTTCTGAGGTAGGTCTCTCATGGACAGCTTGTGGGTCGTGTTTTCTTATCCATTCAGCTACCCTATGTCTTTTGATAGGAGCATTTAGTCCATTTACATTTAAGGTTATTATTGATAGGTACTTATTCATTGCCGTTTTTTCCTTTTGTAGCTGTGTTCCATGCCCCCACCTCTCCCTTCTCCTCCTTCTTCTTCTTAAAGCAGTCCTCTTTAGCATCTCTTGCACTGCTGGCTTGGTGGAGATGTACTCTTTTAGTGTAAGGGGAGCTGCCTCCCAGTTACATTATGGGTTTAAGTTATGCATACTTTTTTGGCTCCGCTTAGGCTGGAAGACTAGTCTGCTGTTATTGACATGCAAATTAATTTTTTTTGCATGTAGGTATGAAACAGTTCTGTTATTTATATGTAAAATAACTTTTAATGGCCCTGCTTCATGTCTCCTATCCTCCAGCAAGACTTGTGGGGGGGTGAATATTTACAGATACCCCAAGTTCTGGACCCCATTACAGATATTCTGCTTCGGGGAGTCCTGGGGCCTCCCAGCTTTCACCCTGTTACAACATCATTAGCTGTTGATGAAGCAGTCATTTTAAAGAGCTTTAGATCTGAGAGACCCTTGATCAGTCTTATTTGAAACAGAAAGGTATTCTCTGCTTTATAAATAATTAGCTAAAACCAGAACCATTAACAAATTAAATAAAGATTTTATTAATGCCAAAGAACCGTGCTATTAGCAAAATTACTCTTATTATGTCACAGTATTTAAAGATGTGTACTTGCTAAATAATTTTGATACACCTTTTCAGTGTTACCAGTTGTGAGAGTATTAGTTGAATTACATTAACTTGAACTATTATCTTCATATATTCTTGGTATGTAGAGAGGTGGCAAACGGTTTGAAGGTTGATTCATTGATGTTTTCCTTCAGCACCTTATAACTTGGACATGAACACCATGAGTAGGTATTTTGGCCAAGTTTGTGGGTCAAGGAGTATAATGAAGTTCCATGTCACTCTAGCAGTAAGACTAGGTTGACTTTGTGGAATCTAAACTTGAGGGTATAACTAGTGAGCATGCTTAAGTTGTGATATTTGTAGTAAAGCATTTGTACCTCTTATGATTTGGTGTAGCAGCAACATTAAAGAAGGACATCGGTTCATTTACTCTTGGGTTTTTGATGTCTTCTGGAGACTGCCTAATGGGTAGTCCTATGCAGTGTGATTTGTACAGTATACTTTGTGGCAGTAGGCAGTCACCCGGGTGCAAGATAACTACAGTATTGATTAAAGAAATTTATTTATTTGCAACTATGTGGTATATGGTAATATACACATTATCTATATAATATAGATACCATATTGCATAATGGTCATCTGGGAGATCCTGACATTGTCTTTATATACTTATAGATGTCACAGAGAGGGTTCTTTCTCTAGGATGCAAGTAGTTTGGATTGGTCTTTGGAGGCTTATTGCCTTCTGTTCTTACCAGTGACTAGAGGATGACAAAGAAGGTGATAAGTAGCAGGCACATGAAGATGTTTTCCTATCGCATCTATACATTCTTCTGTTACATCCTTTAGTATATTATATCTTTTAAAAATTATATCAAATTATAATTTACTTAGTGTAATTAGTATCCTTTTAAATTGTACACTTTGATGAATTTTGATAGTTGTATACCCATGCAATCAATACCATAATCAACCTATGGCATTTTCATGACTCTCAAAAGTTTCCTCATGCTTCTCGATGGTCCCTTCCTCCCCTAATCCTGGTCCCAGGATCTGCTTTCTATTAATACAGATTGCATCTTCTAGGATTTTGTAAAAAATGGAATCATACAAGTGCGCTTTTTTTGTGTCTGGCTTCTTCTACTGAGTATGATTTTGAGGTTCATACATGTTGTTGAATGTATTAATAATTTGTTTTTTATTCCAGGTTAGTATTTAATCATAAGGATATATCGCAACTTGTTTCCATTCACATTGATGGTTTGCAGCTGTTTTGAATAAATCCGTTAACATTCACGTACATACTTTGTATAATTATAGGCTTTAATTTTTCTTGTTTGGGACTCTCTGTGCTTCCTGGACTTGTATGTCTATTTCCTTCACTAAGTTAGGGACCAAAATTATTTAGCAAGTACACATAGGTAATACTTAGGGATGGACAGGCAGGGTTGTAAGGTAGGTGTATTTATAAGAAACTGCCAGTTTTCTGAAGTGTTCATACTGTTTTGCATTCTAACCAGCAATTTCTTATACCCTGGCCAGCACTTGGTATTCCCATTCTTTTAAATTTTCACCATTCTATGAGTGTAAGGATATTGAACAAAAGGATGCTGAACATCATTTTGTGTGTTTATTGGCCATTTGTATATTTCTTTTGTGAGCTGTATGTTCAAATCCTTACCTATTTCTTTATCTTATTATTGAGTGATAAGAACTCTGTATAGTTTGGGTACAGGTTCTTTGTCAGGTATATATATTGTGAATATTTTATCAGTCTGTGGCTTACCTTTCCTTTTTATTTTTTAAAATATATTTTATTGATTATGCTGTTACAGTTGTCCCAGTTTTTTCCCCTTTACCTCCCTCTACCTGGTACCCCCTTTCCCTCCAGCAACTCCCCCCTCCACCTTAGTTCATGACCATGGGTCATGCATATAAGTTCTTCGGCCTCTCCATTTCCCATACTATTCTTAACATCCCCTGTTCTGTTTTGTACCTACCAATTTATGCTTCTTATTCTCTGTACCTTCCCAATACCCCCCGTTTTCTCTCTTCCCCCTCCTAGCTGATAACCCTCTAAATGATCTCCATATCTATGATTCTGTTCCTGTTCTGTTTGTTTGCTTCATTTGTTTTTTTTAGATTCAGTTGTTGATAGTTGTGAATTTGTTGCTATTTTAAATGTTCATATTTCTGATCTTCTTTTTCTTAAATAAGTCCCTTTAACATTTCATATAATAATGGCTTGGTAATGATGAACTCCTTTAGCTTTAATCTTGTCTGGGAAGCAGTTTATCTGCACTTCAAGTCTAAATGATAGCTTTGCTGGATAGAGTAATCTAGGTTGTGAGTCCTTGCTTTTCATTGCTTTAAATACTTCTTGCCAGTCCCTTCTAGCCTGAAAGTTTTTTTTGAGAAATCAACTGATAGTATTATGGGGGCTCCCTTGTAGGTAACTAACTGCTTTTCTCTTGCTGCTTTTAAGATTCTCTTTGTCTTTAATCTTTGGCATTTTAATTATGTTGTGTCTTACAGTGGGCCTCTTTGGATTCATATTGTTTGGGACTCTCTGTGCTTCCTAGACTTGTATGTCTATTTCCTTCACTAAGTTAGGGAAGTTTTCTATCAATTTTTTTCAAATAGGTTTTGTTTCTTGCTCTCTCTCTTCTTCCAGCCCCCTTATGATGCAACTGTTGGTACACTTGAAGTTGTCCCAAAGGCTCCTAACACTATTCTCATTTTTGGGGGATTCTTTTTTCTTACTGCTGTTCTGATTAAAAGCTTTTTTCTTCCTTTTGTTCCAAATCATTGATTTGATACACAGTTTCCTCCCCTCCACTGATGGTTCCCTATAGATTTCTCTTTATTTCACTTAATGTAACTTTAATTTCTCTCTGAGTCCTTTTTATGCTGTTGCCATATCAATGACTTCTTTAAGCATCCTGATATAGGTTGGTTATCTCCATATTCTTTAATTATTTTCTGGGCTTCTGTTCTTTCATTTGGGTCATATTTCCTTATGTCCTCAATGTGGCAGCCTCCCTGTGTGTGTTTCTGTGTATCAGGTAGAGTTGCTTTGACTCCCTGTCTTAGTAGTGTGGCCTGTTGTAGAAGAGCGGACCTGTAAATTGTGTGGGGCAGAGCCTTAGGTGATGGACAGGGCAGGCCAACCTATTTCACTGCTTTGTGTCGGGGGAAGGCTCAGAGAGCAGACAGTGTTACTGCCTGGCTTATGGAAGTTTGCCTGGGAGGAAGCTGTCTTCCAGCACTTGCTCTGTTTCCAGTCACCTCACTTTCTCCCCATATGCTATTTGTGCCCTCCCAACCTTTGTTTTGGTGCTGAATCCCAGAGGCAGAGAGTCTGTGTAAGTCCAAGTCAATGCTGGCCCTTATGGAGTCTCCTGATAATCTGGCAGTTTCTTCCACCACCCCAACACCAACTGGTTTTTACAGCCATAAGTTATTATCCTCCTGGTGCTGGATCCCTGGGCTGCTGGGTGCTCTGGTTTGGGGCTGGGATCTCTTGCTCCTGAGGTATCCCTCCCAATTTATATCCACCACACGTGAATGTGGGATCATCTGTTCCACTGCCTCATGCCACTCCCACAGCTCTGCTCCTCTCCATGCCTCTCCACCACTCTCAGTGTCTCTGCCCCACCTACCCATCTAGATGAATGTGACTTCTTTAAATCCTTGGTTGTTGGACTTCCTTATAGCTCGATTTTCTGACAGTTCTGGATGATATTTGTTTTGTAGTTTAGATGTAATTTTTTCTGTAGTAGTATGAGTAGGTGAAGTGTGTTTCCCTACACCTCCATCTTGGCTGGAAGTTTCCTTTTTCTTAATGGTGACTTTTGAAGAACAGAATTTTTAATTTTGATGAAGTCCAGTTAAAATTTTTTTTTATGGTTCATGATTTTAATGTTCAATCTAAAATCTTTACCTATCTCAAGATAAAGATTTTTTTTTGTGTTTTCTTCTAGAAGTTTGATGGTTTTAGTACTCACATTTAGGTCTGAAACATTTTGAGTTCATTTTGTGTTTGGTGCTAGGTAGGGGTTTTTCATTTAGTTTTTATATAGGTATCTGGTAGTTCCAGCATCACTTACCTTGGCATCCTGTCAGGAGTCAATTGATGAGCCTATATATCTATCCTTTTGCCAGTGCCACATTGTCTTTATTGCTCTAGCTTTTATAATAAATCTTACAGTTAGGTAGTGTAGCTTCTCCAACTTTAAAAAATGGCGTTTTTAGGTCATTTGCATTTCCATTTAAATTTTAGAATGATCTTGTCCGTTTCTATAAAAAGTGCCTGCTGGGAATTTAATTGGATTGTCCTAAATCTATAAATCACTTTTGGGAGAATTGAACATGTTTATGAACATGGTATATCTCTCCATTTATTGATATCTTCATGTAGTGCAGGAACCCCTAAATGGAGAGCTGCTTAAGTGTTCATGATATTCCAGAAAAAAAACAAAAACCACCAGGTGGACTAGCCAATGTGGACATGCCGTTTATTACTCAGATTATAGGGTGTGCACTGAGGGCAGGAGGTCGATATGAGAGAGACTGCATGTCCTCCAGTCTGAGGCTCATTATAAGGGTTCCCAGACAAAGGAGGCACATGTCCTATGTGTGACTCTAAACTACATTATTTTAGTGTCTACCAGCAGAAAGAGAAGGTCAAGAAGCAGTCACAGGACAAGAAGCAGCTCCCAAAAGGAGATAAGGAGGGAGTTATAATCCATTCCCAAAACAATACACATTCCTTCTGGCCAGTCATCACCTTTCAAGGTCTTTGCCCATTGATGGGTGATTTATGAGTGCACCTGCCCACACTATGCTGAGTGTTTAGCAGTTTATGACCAAAAACAGCATGTTCTCCATGCCCTACCCTCCTTACTCACCCAGTCTCATCCTGAGTGACTTTTTTTGTTTCCCCGATGAAAAAAGTCCTTAAAGGGAAATGTTTTGTCGAAGTGGAAGAGGTAAAACAAAAACAGCAGAAGCACTAAAAGGTATCAAAATCAGAGTTCAAAAGCTGTTTTGAGCAGTGGAAAAAAATGTCCTTCCTTTCCTTGTTCCTCCTGCCCTCCCTCCCTTCTACCCATCTTTCCTTCCTTCCTTCTTCCTTGGCAATCGCATCTAGGCATCGGGGATTCGATACTATTTTTTTCTGGTCAGGGTCTGCCTACTTGATAATTTCATTGGATGTCTGATAGGCATCTGAAACTTAACAATAAAAAATAAAATGCTATTTGGATCATTCTTCTTGAAACTGTTCTTATAGTTTTTCCATATCAATTAATGGTAACTCATTTTTATTTCTCCATTTGCTTAGGCCAGTCTGTATCATTTTACAATTGTTATTTCAAATGAAAAAAAAACTAGGATGAAAGTCTGATTCTACTGATAAGTGTAGGTTTCATAAACTTAGTGAAATTTGCATAAAGATGGAAATCATTAGTATCCTGAAAGCACACCAGGCTTTCTCTCAAATTGGATGCTTGGTGCATTAAGGTTGATATCTATGTATAGTAAGTCCATACTTAATGTTGTCAATAGGTTATTTTTTCAATAAATCCTGTAAATGTATTTTTCTTCTTTATGATATTCTTAGTAACATTTTCTTTTTCTGGCTTTCTTTTTTTGAGAATATAGTATATAATGCATATAGCATATGAAATGTGTTGACTGTTTATGTTATCATTAAAACTTCTGGTCAACAGTAGGCTATTAGTAGTTACGTTTTGGGAGATTCAAAAGTTATATGCAGATTTTTTTACTCTTCAGGGGTCAGTGCCCCTAACCTCTCTGTAGTTCGCGGGTCAGCTCTACTTGTTTTCTCAGCTTTTCTTTGTCTTTTAGGACATTGACATTTTTGAAGTACACATGCCATTTATTTTATATGATGTTTCTCTATTTTTTTTTGTTGTTTCTTTATGATCAAATTTAGGTTATGTTATTTGGGTAGAAAGCTATGTGAGTAATATTGTGGTCTTTGCAGGATATCACACCTAGAGTCATGTGATAGCCATTTGCCACTTTTTGGTGGTCTTAATTTTGATCTCTTGGTAAAGATGATGTTAGTTTTCTCCCTTGCATAATTACTTTTTTTCTTTCATAACTAAAAAATGATTGTGGGTAGATACTTTGTGACTCTGCATTCCAAATCAGACTTTCACCACTTAGGTTTAGAATCCATTGCTGATTCTTACTTGAATTAATTTCTTGTAACTTTTGATTTTGATATAATTTCAAATGTAGAGAAAAGTTGCAATAATAGCATAAAGAACCTCCATATACTCTTTACTCCAATTCAGTGTTTTATACTTTACATTTTTAATCTGTAAAATGGGGATATAATAAGAGTAGCTATCTCAAGTAGTGTTGATTATGTCTCCTGGTTTCACTGAAAAGAGTTTGTTTTTCTTATTGTTCTGTGTGTCTGTAAAGTATTCTTTTATAACTCTAGTTATTCTTCCTATATTTTTTCTTCATTTAAGTTACCTGAATATCAGTTATTTTCTGTAAACTATTTTGTGGATGTGCATATGTATATATGACTACATATGAGCTTAGCAATGTTATTTATTTTTTAAATTAATCTTTCACATGGTCTTGAGAAAATTATTTTTTAAAACACAAAATTCAATAGAAAGGCTGTGGGATTAAAGAAAGCCAATCCACAAACTCTTTTCAGTCATGACTCTTTAAAATTACCTTTCCTTGTGAGTGTTCTTTGATTCATTTTATTTCAGCTCAATCCATATATAAAATGTCTACTCTGTTTAAAATATACTATAGAAAAATTAGGTGATCAGATACCTTTTATTTATAATGCTTTGCAGTTTCCAGAACACTTTGAATATACATTTTTTACTTGATATTGTCAATTACTCAGAAAAGTAGATCCAATAGATTTATTTCCATTTCATATAAGGAAATTGAGGGCTTAGAAGTTTGTGACTTAACCAGGGTTGCATAGGCTTAAGCATGAACCAAAGCACAAGCTTCAAGTTCTTCTTAATTCTCCCACACCACCTCTACACAGTGACTAAACATACATTAATGTATGCAAAGGACTGACAACAATGGGAATATGCTTATATTCACTTAAAGCAGTATTTATCTTCATCATTTATCTTAAGTGCTTACAGGACAGGAACAGAATCAGTTAAGTGAGATCAAAACAGTGCCTTACAGGTTGATATGAATTTCTCTAGGAATTCATATGATATATATAATATATAGTATATATATGCTTGTATATATGCTTGTATATATGACAGTGGTTATATCATATTTTTTTCCTGTTGTAGCATTTATTTTATGTAACTTGAAAATAGTGGTGGCCTGGTATTAGAGACTGTGCTTACTGTAATCAGTGTTAAAGATTAGTACATTAAAAATAATTACTTAGCATGCACTGTGTTGAATTGATTTTTTACTTGCGGTATTATAGGTTATGTTTCTGCAGTACCTTCCCCCATCTCACCCTTAACTTCTAAAAGGTTCAGTGCCAGACAGAATGGAACTGTATCTTTATTTTCTCATCACATCATCTCTCGAATAGATAATACTTCCATTGCTCTCGTTCCAATTTGGCTTTGAGGCACTGCTGTGATTCTAACTGTTGAACAGGCTTTCAAGTTAGTAATTAGTATTCTGGTTAAGTAAAAATTGTTGTGAGGCTGCCATTCTTACCAATGCAACTAAGGTAGTTTTACTAAATCAATTATTAGGGTCATGCTGTCAAAGGCACATGACAATTGCATTTCGTAATACTTCCTTAATTATTGATACATGAGGTTTTCTAGAAATTAAATCTAAAATTTTGTATTCGTAGTTCTGAGGTTGGTGAAACCAATATTTTATCAAGTCCAATAAAGCCACATTCATGCTGCTTTACTTTGTTTTTACTATTTTTGCCTTAGGTGATTAAAATTTGCTGTCCTGTTAATTAATAAATTCAAAGGAAATGTTCTAATTAGTTCTGTCATAACTGGGAACCATAGTAAGAGTACTTTAGAAAGCACGATGGCCTATTGGATACCACCTGCTCACTAGAAGATAGAAATTCTTTTGCCTGGCTCTTTTCCAGTCTCACTAACTGTGTCTAAATGTGTGAACCTCTTACCATCTGGGTACTTCAGTTTCCCTCTAAATTAAAAAACCCCTCTGATCTGTGTTCTACCTAGTGCAAGGAGTTTTCAAAGATAATGGAAGGTTATTGAAGTGATTATGATCAATATATAGTATTTACTAGTTAAAATAGATAGCTATTTAAAAATCATTAAAACATACTATTTTAAAATAGTAATGTACTGTTTAAAAACCATTTACTCTCTTAGTGTATTTTATTGCTTAATCTTAGAACTTTTATTTTTAGAACAGATTGTATTTAAAGACCAGTTTTACTGTTGAATTTGACAGGCATGGCATGAAGCCAATATGTGAGCCTAAAGGAAGAATTTGCGGAGTATGCAGGTTAAAGGAGCTCTGGAACTGACTCGCCATGAAATGCAGGCTATCCATATTCATTCCCGCTGAGTGGTGATTCACTTAAAGATGTCTGTCTTCTTTCTTCTGTATCATCTTATTCTAATCTGCACTTGTTTTTTATAGCTAGAGACGGTCGGATGGCAGCTTAACCTTCAGATGGCTCATTCTGCTCAAGCAAAACTGAAATCTCCTCAAGCTGTGTTACAGCTAGGAGTGAGCAATGAGGATTCAAAGGTAGGACATGGCAACCCATTGAAAGGATGTATTTTTTTTCACCAAGTCTGTACTTTATTGTCAGAAAGGTCTTTGTTCTCTGTATAGAAAATTCAAGCATAATTCAATTAAAATTAAACAAGGTTTAACAGATGGACAGATCTTTATTTGTGACAGATTTTGATGTCACATTTACTATCACTTTGTTATTTATTTGAAGAAATAGCTTATCTTGTAAGGTGCGTTTCTTGCAAAACCATTTCATGATGTCCTCTCTTAAATTCTGCAGTGGAAAAAATGGGCAGTATCTATATAAAATTATGATTTTAATGCCTTAGCTATTTGTGGATATTCCTGAGTATTTTGTGGTTTAGGCTGAATAAACATGGTAGAGGGAATGTTGTTGTTCAGCCAATACTAGTATGTTAAGGTGACCTGGGATGTGTGTGCACATTTAAATTCCAGTTCTTGCAAAATAGAATTTGAATTAATTTTGTACGGCAGAGTGATTTCTTCTTTAGTATTAGTTTCAAAAAACTTGAATGTGTTATCAAAGGTTAAAGAGTTTTATGGAATACTTTTTCTAACTGTAGCATGCAGAGAAATGCATATTTCATATATCAGTGAGAGCTATTTTTATATTTTTAAATTTCAATTATCTTTTTAAAATAGAAAAGGGAGAGTAACTTTTTCTCTAAACAAATGAGACTTTCTCTCATTTTAAGACATAGAGTAGAGGTGAGAATGAGGTAGAAAGGTATGAGGAAGGAGAGATTTCTGTGGCTGGATGTGATCAGAGAATAATGGAAGAAATGCTATTTATAACATTCGAAGGATATTGAAGGTTGGGAATACTGACTGTTTTGTTAGCACTTTTAGTATTATATCATGCACATTTCTTTTTTCCAAAAGAACTGGGTCCAGTGCTTAGCCCAGGTTACATGTTGACAAAACTGTAGGCAGTTAAGTTGGGTCCTTTTTTAAAATAAAACAGTTTATTAAACTTATTGAGGTAACATTGGTTAATAAAATTATATAGGTTTCAGGTGTACAATTCTATAGTACGTCATCTGTATATTGTATTTTGTGTTTACCACCTAAAGTCAAGTCTTGTTCCTTCAATGTTTATCTATTCTTTACCCTCTGCTACCTCCCTCCCCTTTTCTCTCTGGTAGTCAACATACTGATGTCTTTATCTATGAGGGGTTTTTTTTGTTGTTGTTTAATCCCTTCACCTTTTTTCACCCAGCTACTGACCACCCTTCCCCTCTACAGCTGTCAGCCTGTTCTCTGTGTCTATGGATCTATTTCTATTTTGTTTGTTTATTTTGTTCATTTCATTAGATTCCACATATGAGTGAAATCATATGGTACTTCTCTTTCTCTGGCTATCTTATTTCACTTAGCATAATATTCTCCGGGTCCATTTATGCTGTTGCAAAGGGTAAGATTTTCTTCTTTTTTACTTCCAAGTAATATTCCATTGTGTAAATGTACCACAGCTTTTTATCCACTCATCTATTGATGGGCACTTAGGCTGCTTCCAAATCTTGGCTATTGTAAATAATGCTTCAATGAACATAGGAGTGCATATATTCTTTAGAATTGGTGTTTCAGGGTTCTTTGGATAAATTTCCAGAAGTTGAATTGCTGGGTCATAAGGCAGTTCCATTTTTAATTTTTTGAGGTAACTCCATACCACTTTCCACCATGTCTGCATCAGTCTTCATTCCCACCAGTAGTCCATGAGGGTTCCCCTTTTTCCACATCCTTGCCAACTCCTGTTTGTTGATTTACTGATGATAGCCATTCTGACAGATATGAGGGGATGGTATCTCACTGTGGTTTAATTTGCATTTCTTTCATGCCTAGTGACATTGAGCATGTTTTCATATGCCTGTTGGCCATCTGTATGTCCTCTTTGGAGAAGTATCTGTTCAGGTCCTTTGCCTATATTTTAATTGGATCAGTCATCTGTTTGCTGTTGAGTTGTATAAGTACTTTATAAATTTTGGATATTAACCCCTTATCAGATGAATCATTGGCGACTATGCTCTCACATTCAGTGGGTTGTCTTTTCAGGTTGTTGATGCTTTCATCTGCTGTGCAAAAATGTTTTAGTCCCATTTGTTTATATTATCTTTTGTTTCCCTTGCCTGAAGAGATATATAAAAAAAAATAGATTGCTGTGAGAAGTGTCCAAGATTTCACTGTCTATGTTTTCTTCTAGGATTTTTGTGGTTTCAAGACTACCATTTAAATCTTTAATGCATTTTGAGTTTTATCTGTATGTATATAAGAAAGTGGTCTGGTTGCATTTTTTTTGCATGTGTCTGTCCAATATTCGCAGCAATACTTATTGAATAGACTCTCTTTGCCCTGTTTTAGGTTTCTGCATCCTTTATGAGATATTAATTGACTGTAAAGTTGTGTGTTTATTTCTTGGTTTGTTATTCTCTTCTACTGTTCCACTGGTTCTTAGTTTTCCTTTCTGATAGTTACTGGTGTATATACTGAATTTCTTCGGACCATGAGACGCACCTAGGCTTTAGAGGAGGAAGATAGGAAAAAAGTTTCTGAAGCAAAAAATTTGGTAAAATATTTAATAACATAAATAACATAGTCTGCTACCCCCTGCCCCTGCCCCAGCAAGCCAGGTAAGCTACATTCGGACTATAAGACGCACCACCTTTCCTCCCAAATTTGGGGGGTGCGTCTTATAGTCCAAAAATACAGTAAATGCAACTGATTTCAGGATACATATTTTGTATCCTGCTACTTTACTGAATTTATTTATCAATTCTAGTATTTTTTTTTTGTAGAATCTTTAGGGTTCTCCATATATATTATCATGGCATCTGCAAGCAATGACAGTTTTACTTCTTTCTTTTTAATTTGGATACCTTTTATTTCTTCTTCTTGTCTGATTACTGTGGCCAGGACTTCCAGTACTATGTTGAATAAGAGAGGCAAAAATGGACATCCCTGTCTTCTTCCCGATCTTAATGGAACTGCTTTTAGTTTTTGCTCCTTGAGTATGATGTTTGCCGTGTGTTAGTCATATATAGTCTTTATTATGTTGAGTTATGTTCCTGTTATTCCCACTTTGCTGAGAGTTTTTATCATAAATGGGTGCTGGATTTTATCAAATGCTTCATCTGCATCTATTGTTTTAATCATGTAATTTTTATCCTTAATTTTGTTTATGTGGTATATCACGGTTATTAATTTCCAGATAGTGTACCAATTTTGCTTTCTTAGAATAAATCCTACTTAATCATAGTGTATGATTTTTTTAATGTATTGCTGGATACAGTTTGCTAATATTTTGCTGAGGATTTTGGCAGCTTTGTAGGTCAGGGATATTGGCCTATACTTTTCTTTGTGATATCTTTCTCTGGTTTTGGAATTAGGATAATGTTGGCCTCATATAATGAGTTTGGGAATCTTCCCTCCAATTTAACTTTATGGAATAATTTGAGAAAGATAGGTGTTAGTTTTTCTTTGAGTGTTTAGTAGAATTCCCCTCTGAAGCCCTCTTTGATATGTTGGGCATTCTTTGATTACTGCTTCAAATTCATTAGTTGTAGTTGGTTTATTCAGCTTTTCTGATTATTCCTGATTCAGTTTTAGAAGATTGTATGTTTTTAGGAATTCATCCATTTTGTGCAGATTGTCCAATATGCTGGCATATAGTTGACATAATATTTTCTTACAATCCCTTGCATTTCCATGAAATGCAAGAGAAGTTGTTACTTCTCTTTTATTTCTTATTCTATTTATTTGGGTCCTCTCCCTTTTTCTCTTGGTTAATCTAGTTAAAGGTTTGTTAATCTTGTTTAACTTTTCAGAGAACCAGATCTTGGTTTTTATTGGTCATTTGTATTTTTTTTAGACTCTATTTTGTTTATTTCTCCTCTGTACTTTATTATCTCTTTCCTTCTTATTTTGGGCTTTCTTTGTTCAAGTTTCTTTAAGGGTAAATTTAGATTGTTTATTTGAGATTTTCTTTTTTCTTGAGATAGACCTGTGATGCTATGAATTTCCCTCTTAGGATTGCTTTCACTGTGTCCCATAGATTTGGGGTTGTTGAGTTCTCATTTTCATTTGTTTCAAGGTATCTTTTTCTTTCTTCCTTTGATCTCATTGTTAACCCATGGCATTTTTTTAGTAACATGTTTAGCCTCCATGTCCTTGTGTGTTTTTTAGTTTTATTTCTTGTGATTGATTTATAGTTCATACCATTATAGTCAGAGAAGATGCTTGATATGATTTTTATCTTCTTAAATTTATTGAGACTTATTTTGTGTCCTAACGTCTGGTCTATCCTAGAAAATGTTCCATGTGCACTTGAAAAAAATGTATATTCTACTTTGGGAGTGAAACGCTCTGAAGATATCAATTAAATCCATCTGGTCAGTTGTGTCATTTGAGACCACTGTTGCCTTGTTGATTTTCTTTCTGGAAGATCTATCCATTGATGTCAGTGATGTGTTAACATCCCCTACTATGACTATATTATTGTTGATCTCTCCCTTTATGTCCATCAAGATTTTCTTTATATATTTAGTGTTCCTATGTTGGTTGCATACATGTTTACAAGGGTTATATCCTTTGTTGTATTCCTTTTAACATTATTTAATGTCCTTCGTTACTTGTTATGATTTTTTGAAGCCTAATTTGTCTAAGTATTGCTATGCCAGCCTTATTTCCTTTCTATTTGCATGAAATATCTTTTTCCATTTTTTTACTTTCAGTCTGTGTGTATTCTTTGTTCTGAGGTGGGTCTCTTGTAGATATCATATATCTATGTCATGTTTTCTCATTCATTCAGCTACCCTGTGTCTTCTTTTTTTTAATCCTCACCAGGGAATACATGTAATGATTTGAGAGAAAGAGGAAGGGAGAGAGAGAAACATTGATCTGAGAGAGAAACATCAATCAGTTGCTTCCTGTACATGCCCATACAGAAGATCAAACCCACAACCTAGGTGTGTGCCCTGACCAGGGATTGAACCTAGAACCTTTTGTTATACAGGATGATGCTCCAACCAACTGAGCCACCTGGAAAGGGCTTCCCTATGTCTTTTGATTGGAGCATTCAAGCCATTTACATTTAAAGTGATTATTGATACATATGTATTTACTGCCTTTTCATTCTTTGTAACTATGTACCTTTGTTCTTTTTCTCCTTTTTCTTAAAGAAGACCCTTTAACATTTCTTGTAATACTGGTTTGGTGGTAATGAACTCTTGTAGCTTTTTTCTTTGTGTGGAAGCTCTTTATTTCTCCTTCAATTTTAAATGATATCTTTGCTAGTAAAGTAGTGTTGGTTGTAGTTATTTGGTTTTCATTACTTGAATATTTCATGCCAACCCCTTCTAGCCTGAAATGTATGTGTTGAGAAGTCAGCTGACAGCCTTATGGGAGCTACGTGGTAGGCAACTTACTGTCCGTTGCTGCTTTTATGATTCTCTTTTTGTCCTTTACCTTTGCCATTTTAATTATTATGTGTCTTGATGTGGGTAACTTTGAGGTCATGCTGCTTGGAACTCATTGTGCTTCCTGGACTTGTGTGGGGTTTTTTTTCCCCCATGGTAGGGAAGGTTTCAGTCATCATTTCTGCCGATAGGTTCTCAATCCCTTATTCTCTTTCTCTTTTCATTCTGGTAATTCTATGATGTGGATGTTGGTATGCTTTGTGTTGTCCCAAAGGTTCCTTAAACTATCCTCATTTTTTTTATTCTTTTTTCTTTTTGCTGCTCTTATTTGGTGTTTTCTGCTACATTGTCTTCCAAATCGTTGATTTGATACCCTACTTCACTGAACCTACTTTTTATTTCTTCTAGTATAGTCTTCATTTCAGATACTGTGTTCTTCATTTTGACTGGTTCTTTTTTTGTGGTTTCCATGTTGTTTTTTGCTTGCTGTTTCTTTGTTGAGGTTCTCAGTAAGTTCCTTGAGCTTCCTTATAACAATTTTTTGAACTCTATTCCTGTTCAATCGCTTGCCTCTATTTTATTTAACTCTTTCTCTGGAGATTCCTCCTGTCCTTTCATTTGGGTCTGTTTCTTTGTCTTCCTATTTGGGCTGCCTCTTTGTGTTTGTTTCTCTGTATTAGGATGATGTGCTATGACTTCCAGTCTTGGCAAAGTGGCCTTATGTAGTAGGTGTCATGTGGGACTCAGTGATGCCATCTGCTTGATCACCTGATCTGGGTGCTACAGGAATATCCCTTGTGTGACTTATATGTGTCCTCCTGTTTTAATTGTGTCTTGATTGCTATTGGCACATTCATGTGTGGGGTCAACCCTCAGACTTGCTGACTTGTTAGGATCCACCCCAACCTCAGTGTTCAAGCTGCTGTGCAGGTGCTGACCGCATGAAGCAGAATTTGCCTCAGCAGTGTCTGGTGCCTGCTGATATCTCTTTTTGGATATGCCACTTGTGAAGCTAATTGGGTTGTGCTCTGATATTGTCAGAATATGACAATATGACCACTTGGTGTGTTGGGTTTGGGGCCTTTTGGGAGGGACTCTGGTGCAGGCTCATTTCCAATGCTGCCTATGACTGGGCCTGGGTACCTGTTTGGAGCTACAATATGATCCATAGTTTGTAGCTGCCTCTGTTTTGTCTGGGTGTACACGGGAAGGACCAAGCTGTGCATGCAGGCTGGCTTTTTTCTAGCATCGGGCCTGGGGATAGGTCAGCAAAAGTCCCAAGGCACTCCGAGGTCTGCCTCCACCTGTCTCAGCCTGCCTGCTGCCTTATAGAGTCAGACACCAAAAGAGCCTCTAGTAGTACTAGAATTGCATGAGGTAGGTTCTCAGTGAGTCACTAGGTAGGGGCAAGTGGTGTTCACCGGACTGATACAGGTTGAAACCTGACTTGGTGCCATTACTGGGTCTGAGCCCACTCAGCAAATGTCTCAGGGTATACCCTGTCTAGCTGCCACTCACTGCATGCCCCTAGATGGTGTTGGTATTGGGCGGGTGCTCAGGGAGTCATCAGGGTGAGGCCAGCAGTGTTTGTTAGGCCCAGATAGACCAAGACTTGCTGTGTGAAGGGGGGCTCTGCCATGGTTGGGTGTGAGAGGGAAAAATTTGCCCCTGTGCTAGAGCCATACAACTCAGTCCCTCCAAGATCTGCCAGGAGTCCAAGGTCAACAGGGTGAGGCTGTCACATGTCAGGAAGGTGTGGCTAGTGTATCTCCTGTGAAAAGTAAGTGCCAGTCAGGCTTCAGGGAAGGCAGGGTGAGTGTCCTCGCACCCTGGAGCCACACAATTCAGTCTGTTCCAGATTTTGCCCAGATCTTGGTGGCAGGGCACCAAGAGGGTGGGACCACCTGGAGGCTGGAGTATGGGGCTAGAGTGCCAGTCAGGTTCATGGGAGAGAGGGGGAAATGGCCCTCACCCCAAAGCCATAGCACTCACTGATACCTCCTGAGTCTGCCCACACCTCTATACTCCATCCCAGTTATCTCACTCCTTGGTACAGGGAAAGTTCTGAAGGGTGGGGTTATAGGGAGTCTAGAGGGTGGGCTGTTGTGTTCCCTAGGCTAATACCATAAGGGAGGGAGTGCTCCACCTAAGAAAGATGGCATCTGCAGTGTGGGAGAGTGACTCAGCACCAGGGTCTTAGTGGCTGTTCCCTCAGCTCTCTTTCCAGAGCCACAAACCCGGTCTGTCCTCAGAAGACTAAATTCCACTTTTCCCTCCCTCCACTGGAGCCCAGAATGAGTGATTGTGAACAAGATTTTGTGCTTGGCTCTTTCAAAGGGTGTCTGCTTTTCTAGTAGGCTTACATCTCTCTCTGATAGACTGAATCCCTGCTGAGTCTTACAGCTGGGTGTTATGTGGGTGCCTCTTCCCAACTCTGCTGCTCTGGGGTGCGGAGCCCGGCATGGGTTTGAGACCCTGCGCTCCTCAGGAGGAACCTTGCAGCTGAGATATCCCCCTGGAATCTCAGCCACCATGCAAGTAATTGGGGCCAGTCCTTGTTTATGTCTCCAGCCTTCCTGCCAGTCTCGATGTGATGTCTTCTATCTATAAAATCTTGGTTATAAGACTTCTATTCAGCTAGTCTTCATTTGGTTATTCAGGTTGATTGTTCTATATTTTAGTTGTATTCTGTTTGGTCCTTGGAGGATAGAAGTGTAACATTTACCTGGTTTGCCGCTATCTTGGCCCTCAAATGCAGTTGAATCTTTTATAATATAATTTGTTAATATATTACAATGTTTCAAAAGTATTATTTTATTTCACATATTTTCACCATAAAATAATATGAACTTAGTGGTTAAGAGTCAAACTGACTGGAATGTTAAATAAGCTCTGCAATTTAATAGCAACGTATCGTTGGACGAGTTACTTAATCTTTATGAGTGTCTGTTTTTCTTCCTTTGTAGATGGGCATAATATTACCAGTTTCCCAGGTAATAAGTCATGTTTTTATGAAGATTAAATACTCAGTGTATGTAAAGTGCTTAGTTCAATGCCTAAAATTATGGTAAATGCTCAATAAATGATGAGCTGGTACTATCTCCATCATCATCATCATGAATAAAACTTTATTGGGCTAATAAGTAAATAAATCTCTTTGTTTTAAACCTGAGCTGTCATTTGAAATTAATCTTTACTTTTTTTCTTTCCTTGCATTCTTCCTTTTTTTCATATTTTTTCTTACTGGAAGTTGGGAGGCAAAGGATAGCCTGGAAGTCCTTTTTTTTCTCTCTCTCTCTCTCATGATAGGGAAGGCACTCCTTTAGGGTTAGGATACTAATCTGGAACTCGCTGGTGTATACTGCAACTATTCCGGGTGTGAAAACACACACACACACACACACATATGTGCTTTCGTTCTCTAAGTAGCTATATACCTTCACTGTTGTATTTCTCTTAACTACCATATGCTAAGTGTTAACTAGCTAAATGCAATTTATAGATTGGAAGAATACTGTTTTGATCATATATTGGATATGCTTTAGGCATCATGACTTTGGCAATGCTTGACTTTGGGATGCTTAAGTCCTCCCAGCAACTTTTATGATGTCCTCAAAATATGTCTATGTCTCTGTTATATTTTAGCCAGTAAGAATGAATAATGCTTCCAGTAAAAGAATTATGTTTTTAATTCATATCACCCAGGAAATCTATACAGATGTAAGATCCAACTCATTTGAGATACAGGTTTGAGTATATACAGGTTTTTTATTTTCTGTGTTGCTTTTCTGAAATTTTGAATGGGCATTTGATCACCCTTATAACTTGCAGAGAACAAGAAGCATTTTCATTAATAGATACTGAGGAAAAGAGCAGCAGCATACAAATGTAAAGAATAGTTTCATTCTGTGAGTAGATTTAAATAAACTTATTTCTCTGTATTGCCTATGTCCCTCATAGCATTGTGTGGATTTGATCCCTGTTTTTTCTATCTCCTAAACAATCTGTACATGATGGAGTGCACAACCATTATCAACCTGGAGAGAAACATACCACCTCCAGGGGATGTGCTGTGCCCTAGCTGTAAAGGAACGGTTAACTACTGCACCTCTGTTCTCCTCAGTGACATGCTGCCTGGAATTTTTACTTTTTTGTTTGTTTCCATTATTCCTGTTTTTATGATCTAGTAGTCTATTCTTTGTACTTTTATTATATCTGGTTCCTGGATGTTAATTGTTATGTAACTCTTCTTAGTAAGGACCACACACTACTTTTCCCTAAACATTTGCTCTTTTCTGAAAATGAGAATGTGGGAAGGCTTGACAGGTTGGAATATTAGGTAAAAGTAATATGAGTATGGAGGATGTTTTAAAAAGCAACTTTGTTAAAGGAAGGGAGAGCTGTTATTAAAAGGAAGATTAAAAGTTAATCACTGGTTAGTTTATGATGCAAAGTACCATAAAATACAAAGTTGTCATGCTTATGAAGTTGGCACTTGTTTAAAACAGGAAGCATTAGGTAAATTTATTTTAAAGGTATATTTTACAGGATAGGTTTCTTGCAAATATACATATTTTAAAATTATTCTTAGAGTGTTAATAGTCAGTGTAAATTTGTGAGAATATTTTGATGGCATTTACTTTTGAGCTGCTGAACTGAAAACTTACTGTAATTCACTGAAAAGTGTGATTTCTAAGAATGTCTTCTAGTGTACTTCCAACATACACACAAGTGTAGCCTGCAGTGAAGCTTTAATTGCTATCACATTTGATAGCATTGTTGTGCTGGTCTTCTTTCTCTGAGGACATTTCTGTCTCAAGGCTTTCCTGTTTTGCTACTAATTTTATCATGGAAACTGGGTGATTGTAGTTTTTCCTACAGTATTTGATATATTTCTAGTTGTTTTCAGTTAATTGTCTTAGTGTTTATCTGTTGAAGTTAGCAAAAGTAAGCTTATTTTCCTGTTCCACAGATACCTTACAAGTTTTCGTTTTGTTTTGTTTTTGTTTATTTCATTAGGGGGCAGTAGAGCTCTGCTCTCCTAACCTCTGGCAGCCACAGTATTATTTGAAATAACATTCAAAATAATTTGTGAAGTCAGTAGCTGTGGGAAATGCTAAGTGTTTACATTTCTAATCTGTATATAACAATAAAATTTGCTTCTTTCCATCAGCAAAATTAATGCCTATTAATCAGATATGTACAGAACAAAAAAATGAAATCATCATGGTTTCAGTGTTTCATTTGTAAGTGACCATTTGCCAAGATGAAATTTATTAAAAGCCTTCTGCACTATTGACTTTTCTGTTATATTCTGTCACTTTTATTAATTTCTTTATGACAAAATAGACAAAAAATCCCCAAGATAGTTGAATGGCTGTGCTAGGTTATAGCATAAGTAGTTCCAGGCTGATCATAGACAGTTGACATTTCTTTATTTATGGAAAATAATAGTTTGTTTATATGTAACAAATGTTGGTAATTTTGTTTTTTTAATATATTTTATTGATTATGCTCTTACAGTTGTCCCATTCCCCCCCTTTTTTGAATGATAGCAAAACTTCAACTTTGAATATCCTAAAAACCCTAAAATATTTAAATTCTGCTATTAATCTTGTTTTACTACATTTTCCCCAGAAAATTTGCTGTTTAGGACAATTATGTTTTGTTAATAAGTGATTCTAAATTCTTTTGTACATTATTTAAGAAAGTCCTGTGTTTCACTGTTTTTTTCTTCAAGTGGGTGAAATCACCTTAACATGAGAACTTTCATTTATATTAATGTTTGTCTAGAATATGCTCAGCTTGCAGAAAGTACTTTATAGATGGGTAATTATGATTTCAAATGAAGTTAGGAATGTCAAGACTATGTTTTTGAGATAAATTGTTTATTTTTATTTTCAAAATTTTATGACAGATTCTATGTAGAGTGAGAAAGACGGGTGAAGGGAAGCTTGTTTTAGTGCTTATTTTGTGCTAGGCATGGTATTACCTGCTTTAATGTTGAAAACATCTTTGTCAGGTATAAATACTTATTATTCTTTATAGATAGATGGAGAAATGGAAACACATAGAAGTTATTTTCTTATGTTATACAGCTAATAAATGACAGAACTAGGATTTGAAACTAGGCAATTTTATTTCAGAGTCCTGTGCTATACTTATTGCTAGGGTACTATATTGTTTTGCTTATTTAATAATTCAGCACTTGATCCTGTAATATCTTTCAGAGTGTTAAAATTGTTTAAAAAATGCAGTGCTTGTTTTATTGTTCTTCATAAAATTAGGTTATATGGATTCTATTTTTATTTTTCTTTATTTGATTAAGTTGAAACAATTTTACACTTTAAGTCAATGAGAGACACTAATATACACTTTTTATAGTAAGTAAAGTTGTACGTTGTTATCTCAGTTCAATAGAAGCTGCATTTATTAATACACCATACTGTAAGGGCTGTGTGACATTATTGATGTTAATGTATTATGAACAAAGAAATAGGCTGTATTATTAAAAAGAAAAAATATCCTTTGATCTACTTATGACAGATTTCTCAGTAAGAAAAAAATATACATATGCTGTTCAGATCATGAACTCTTTCTTGCATTAGAAATTTAAGGTATTTAGTTCTCCTTGAAGGTAATGTTTCTAGTGCCTGATTTTGAAGGACCTTTAATTTTTCTGAGCTACTCTTAAGAACAGATGTGCATTTTACAAATGCTGTGTTGTTACTAACACAACCATTTAGTGAATATATTTTAGCATATTCCTTAGCAATTTAAGTTTATTTTCCTGTATTATAATAGCTGTACATATTTACAATTGACATTTTGGAAAATAAAGAAAAAAATCAATTAAAATCAAGTGTAATTCTAGTACCCACAGCACTGTTATGTTTTGCTTTATGACCTTCCAGTTGTTTCTTTCCTGTGACTCTATTAAGTGATTTTTTTAATAGTGATGTTTGTTTTTGGCCTAGGAAAAAGAATTGAAGTTTTTATTATAACTGTTCAAAACTGGATGTGGTTATGAAGTTTTCCTTTTTGATAAGTAGCAATTATTCCTTTTTTACAACATGCTATCTTGTGATCTGAAGAGACATTCTATAAAGTCTTACGAATTGATTTTGGTCAGAAATTTTATGAAACAAGCTTTGTCTCTAGCACTTCTGTGTTGAGATACTTTCATTTGTATCATTTGGGGTGGTTTTTTCAGAGTCAGAAAAATTTTAAGAAAGGTTAGTGACTTCTCACATGAAATAAATAGTGAATATTGACTAAAAAATATCTTTTTTTAACTTAGTTTATTTTTTATTATCTGAGTTTTATATGTTTATTATAGAAAACTTGAAATTATATAAATGTGGAAAGAAAACTCAGATTTACCACCAAGATGCAGCCAATCTATTGTATCTTTTTTAGTGTTTATGCATATTTTCTTTTGAGAGACTGATCATGTGACTTCTTTGATTTTATATTCTGCTTTTTTCACTTAACTCTATAACAGACCTTTTTCATGTTACTTCAGACTGATCATGAATATATTTTAAATGACTGCATCATATTTTGCCTGTGACATACAATGATTTTTAACCAATTCCTCTATTATTAATATTTTTTAGTACTTTTATTATATAGTAAACATCTTTGTATAAGTCATAGGTGCTCAATAAACATTTATTGAATGATAGATGAATGAATGAATGAATGAATGAATGAAGCCTTCTTTGTGTGTAGGTTATTCCCCAAGGGTATAATTATTGGGTAAAAGGGTGTCAGGATTTAAGTTGATAAATGGCTTCCATAGTCATTTTGATAAATGACTTTCCATAGTCATTTTGGGAACACACACAGAAATTCAGAGGTTATGTTCAAAGGACTTAAGATCCTCTGGAGAAAGGTGTAACATTAATACCCAAAAATAGGTTCTTTAATAACTAGTTAATTAATTGGTATAATTTTAGGGGCAGGTTAAAAGCCCAGGTATTTTTGTAATGTTATAAAGCCCTCCTTTTTATAATTTTTATTCCATTAATGTATAAGTTAAAGTTTTATTAAATGTACTCACTATATTACAGAACATGCAGAAACAATCTGGTCAAATATTCTAGCAGTTAGAAAAAGTAGAAACAGCACTTTCTTGTTAAATAATCACCCAGATACTTTGAAAACAAAGCCATTCTTTAGAGTCAGATATATTTAAATATTCCTAAGACTTGTGTTTCTGCTTTTCCAATTCTTAATTTTGTTTTGTATTCTTTCCATTGTGATCTGTTTTTCAATGATAGTGCACTTCAAGGTGTTATGTTTTCTAAATAAGTGAAGTACAAAAATGTAATTTCTCAATGTAGTGTATTTTTTTAGATTTGTGATATATATGACTTTCCAAAAGATTTTATTGTATTCAAGTATACTGAAGTACTGAAATCATATTGTATAGCTCCTTAATATCACAAAGTGTCCCAAATCTCCTTGCATGTGTGTGAGTATGTGTGTATGTGTAGGTAAGTTTTTCTCTATATTTCAGGCTATCTCATAGAAAGTCTGCATTGATACATGATAAGACTTTATAAGGTAACAAAAATGTTGCTTTAGACACTAACTTTGATGGGTAAAAACAAAATATTAATACACAATTAGAATGAAATAGAATTTAATACTTGTGTGGAGAAAATGAAAAAAGAGTCCAAAGGAGAAAAATTCTTTAAAAAAATACTCTAGAAAGTTTATGCAGTTCAGAATTTTAAAATAATCTTTTTGCTAATGATCCTAAATTTTTTTGTGGAATTCCAAGGTAGGGAAATAAATAATATCACCCTCTCTTGTCTTTCCTAGCTTCTGAACTTTTTAAATTTTTGAAGTCCAGAGAAAATTAGTAATTATAAACTCCTGAAATAGAAAATATTTAGAAGTACTTTTAAATTTTGTTTGCTGTATTTTTGTGGATTAGAAATGATAATAATGTAAATGAATGGTTTGAAGTATTTTGAAATAAAAATGTTAATGAATTGGACATTTGAAAAAATAAAATGCTAGTAAGTTCAATAAAGTAAGCAGTAACTTTTTAAATAGCTCGAATGCAATTCAAGAAATATTTTTTAATCATTAACTATGCATGAACTATTAGACAAGGTATTAATGAAATAGACAGGTTTTATTTTCCATCATGGCGCTTATGTTCTAGGGGTGAATACATACAGGGGTGGGCAAAAGTAGGTTTACAGTTGTGAGCACACAAAAGAGTTTATGCTTAGACTTCCATTCAAGATGGTGGTGTAAACATGGCTTGTGTCCTCACACAACCACATCAAAATTACAACTAAACTATGGAATAACCATCATTCAGAACCATTAGAAATCAAGCTGGATGGAAGTCCTACAACTGCAGAATTAAAGAAGAAACTATGTTGTGACTGGTAAGAGGGGAGGAGATGTGGAATGGCCTGGTCCCACACCCATGTGTGGCGGATAAAATTTGGGAGGAATATGTAAGGCGTGAAGAGTCCCAGCCCCACACCAGACCCCCTATCCCACGGTTCCAGTGCCAGGAAGAGAAGACACCATAAATTCTGACTATAAAAACCAGCGGGCATTGAGGTCATGTAACACAGAAACAGCTGGACTTACTGGCAGTTCCTCTTAAAGGGCCCACACACAGAGCTACTCAGAAGGGGAGAAAATGTTTGTAAATCATATATCTGATAAGGGATTTGTTTCTAATATATCTGATAAGGGATTTGTATGTAGAATATGTAAAGAACCACAATTCAACAACAGAAAGACAACTCAAATACATAGTGTGCAGAGGACTTGGATACACCTTTCCTTAAAGAAGATATACAAATGGCCAAGAAGCACATAAAAATGACTACTCAAAAATGAAAAGCACATACTCAACATGATTAGTCATAAGGGAAATGCAAATCAAAACCACAATTAGCTATCACTTCACACTCACTAGGATGGCTGTAATTTTTTTTAAAAGAAGGAAAATAAGAGTTGATGAAGATATGGAGAAATTACAACCTTCATACATTGCTGATGGGAATGTAGAATGGTTCTGCCACTACTGTGGGAAATAGTTTGGTAGTGCCATAGAATTCTCAAACATAGAATTAACTGATTTAATAATTTCACTGCTAGATATATGCCCAGAAGAATTGAAAATAGGGACTCATACAAGTATGTATACCTTAGAACAGTACCAGTCACTATAGCCCAAAGGTTGAAACAACTCAAATATCCATTAGTGGATGAGTGGATAAACAAATTGTGGCATAATAAATTACAATAGACTATTATTGAGTCATAAAAAGGAATGAAGTGTATTGATGCATGGTATGATGTAGATGAATCTCAAAAGCATTTTGCTTAATAAAAGAAGCTGGGTACAGAAGTTCACATATTTTATGATTCCACTTATGTAAAAGACCAGATTAGGCGAATCCATAGAAACAGCAAGCAGATTAGCAGTTGCTAGGGCCCTGGGGAGGTGGGGTGGTGGGAGGAGAATGAGGAGTATGGCTTAAATGTTAGGGTTTCTTTTTGGGATAATGAAAATGTTCTGGAATTAGTGGTGATAATGGCACTAATTGGAGGTTACTGAATAGTATACTTTAAAATTATTAAAATAATAAATTTTAGAGAGTGAGGGAGGTCAAGAGAGAGAATGGGGAAGATCAATCTTAGCAATATTTCAGCCTTCTTAAATTTAGTGATGAGAACATGCAGGCCCAGTGTGAATGGTTTGTTAGCTGATTATGAGCATGGTCAGAGAGACCCTAATTTGACACAGTGGAGGGAACATTGGATATAAAGTAAGAATACTGATTTTAAATTCTTAGACTGTGGTCAAGAATCTGAATCTTTCCATGGAAAATTTCCCAATATGCAAAAAAAAATGGCTAACAATACTTGCCTCATAAGATTATTGATAGAATTAAATGATATAATGTCTGTAACATGCTTACTCTAATGACTCTCACATAGTAGGCACTTAATGCTAATTGAATTTGAATTTGTTAATACTGTAATTAAACATTGTGTTAGGAACATAAATTGCTTAGGACGATTGTTTTAGGAATATAGTATCTTAGAAGGTAGTTGAGTAGTGACTTGGTGGCTTATATAATGGTTTGCTCTTTAAAAAAAATTATTCAGTGTGCAGTATTCTGTTTTGTATCCAGGCTATTAGAATTGAGATTGAATTGTCTTAGCCATAATTTTTTTTTAACAAATCATTGTTCCTTTTCTCTCAGTAGAAATGATTCCCAAATGAATATAGAGGAAGAATACCACATCCTTAATTACTAGTATTGTATCGTAGGCTACTCGAACACCCCGTGGGGTTGTTTTTTCACCCACAGTGACCTTTCAGAGAGTATGCGCTCCGACAGGACAAATCCACAGGGGCAGTATGGCAAGGTGCCTATTATAAATGTAATTTTGTATTATATTAAACCATCTTTCATTTATATCATTATTCTCAATTGTAATATTTAGTATGCATGTAGTAGCTTTCAGCTACAGAACCTAACACTCTACCAATATTGAGTTCTTTGAGGCAGGCATACTGTAATCATCCTTTTTTGTTCAGCGAGGAGGAAGACAGTATTATATAGTTGTTAATGCTATAATAAGAGAAGAAATAGTCTAATAAAAATATTTTGCACTTAGAAGATGGTCTCATTTTAAAATGAGAAACCAAAAGTTATTCTGCTTCATGTTGATAATGCTCAAATTTTTACCACCATTTAAATTTGGTTATTTTTTTCTTACTTTTCAACTAATTGTATGTATATTGGCTTTTGATGCTGAATTACAAGAAAATATGAAAATGGTGAGCATGTACCTAGAACCTTTTTACTGTATATACATAAGTAGAATAATTTATAGATTTCTTGGCTTTGAGAGTGGATGTTGTATATTCATTTACATAAAAATTACATAATGGTCACCTTCTCCAATATTTTAGGTTGGCATGATAACGACTATTTAATAATAAGACTACCGTTACATTATAGTATGTTTTAAGCTTCTCTTTGATAATATACATTCCCTTTCTGAATAAAGTACTACCTAATCCATATGTTTTAGTTGCTGTTTCTTAAGAGTGGTGATCTTTGGAGATGGGGAGACATTGTATAGGTTAAGAAACAGAAAAGTTTTTGAATACATTTTAAAAATGAGGCCTAATTAATAATAATTCCTTAAAATACATATTTCTCCTAAGACAATTTTGTTTGTGTTAAGAAGTAAACGTATAAATTGTATTGGGTCAGTGAATATGGGTCAGAACCCATTTGGAGGCTAAGGGGACATCTAATTTCTTCATAATATAATACAAAATTTTAGGGGACTGAGATACCTCATTGTCTCTTCTGTAAGTACTGCCACCTTCTCTTCCTGAATTCTAATCAGGCTGGATGGGTGGAGCTCAGCAAAGCTGAGTAGCTTGAGAGCTGCAGTGCACAGGCAGTAACCACTATGCCTGACACTGCCTTATTCAGTCAGGAAGATAATGATGATAGATAACGTTTATTGACCACTTATTATGTGCCGGGTATTATTTTATGTACTTTTATGCTTTGTCTCATCAGACCATTGAAATTAATAAGCAATGAGTCACTTTTTTTATTGTCCCAGAAGGGCTGAAAATTAGATACAATTTAATAAAGTAGCTAACCATGCTTTTACAGTGAGTACTTTGCCATCTGCCTTCAGTGAGGTTCATGGCTAGTCCACTAAACCCTATTCTCATAGTCTTTACAGTTTTATCTTCTCTTAAACATTTTGTTTTGATGGCTATGAGACTCTCCCAAGGGTAAGTGATTTATTTCAGTTTCCCAGATGTGAGGAGTGAGAGAATGACCTTGCTAGAAGATTGGACCAAGAATTGTTCCTGTTATTTTCTGGTGGGTGAAGTGTTGAAATGCTTAGAGTAATAAAGAATCAGAGAATTTCTGGTAGTAGAATAGAGTGTATGCTGGATTTTTCTAGAAAATAATCAACTGAAGCCTAAGTCGGTAACAGTCAGCTGAGATATTGGTTGACCCTTTGGCCCTTGGGGCAGCCTAGCAGTATATGGGGGAATGGGAGTCCACAGTCAGTCATCCAGCCTCAAGCTGCCTTGCGGGTTGACCTCAGTGTAGGGTCAAAGCATCATCAGTTTCTCTCAGTGCCAGGATGTGAGTGGGGCTCAGGAACATAATTTTCCCAGGAGTGAAAAGAAATACAAAATTTAAAATATTTTTAACCCACTTCTCTCTCTCCTATTGTTTAATTGCTGGTATGATACTGAATTTGGTGCTTGACATTTCTACTTGGCAGCATATTGTTAACAGTGGTGACTTGCTTAAAAAGATCAACATTTCCTGACCAGTACTTGTCCGCCGGTTTGTTGTGTGGGTTGACAGACGGCAAACTCGATCTGCTTTCAGAGAGCACCTCCAATATTCTTTTGGGGGAACTTTGGTTTACTAATAGTTTCAGGTGGTTTTTGAAGCTCTTATATAAAAATTTTTCCAGATAGTTAAGATTTAGTCTATAATTCATTAACATTTAGCAGTCTTTATAGCAACTTGGCCCAAATCTTCATTCAAAATTACCTTTATTAATCAGAAAATCCTCATTTCTGCCAGCCTCTCCCACAAAACTACTTAGTTTTCTTTTTGCACATCACATCAATGTTAAAAGAGTGATGGCTTTTTTTTTTTTACACATAGTGGAATCTCATCTTATGTAGAGATGGGTTTTAGAATCTAACAGTGCGGAAAATGGTAATTTCATAGAGACAAGACTATCTTGGAAGGGAGAGGGAATCCCTTTGGAGAGTACCATATTGTATCCCAGCATAACATTTCTGAGTAAGTTCATTTCAGCCATGTGGTTATTCTTAAGTATTTTGTTGGAGCAGTTTGCTGTTTCTTTACTGAGCATTTATTGTACATGTATGCCTTTTAACACTAGAATCACCCACCACACAGGAGGCCTCAGCATGCATTGACTGAAGAAACAGTGGGTTCACATTTCACACTTCACACACACTTCAGAACTTATCTTATTCAGGAAAATGCTGGACTTAATTGCCTGCATTACTTAATCATTCTATCTCCACTTTCAAAGTGTATAGTTGAATTCATATAAGTGAATTATAGTTAAATTCATGGAAATTACTCCACTGTATTAACCGATGACTTGTATTGTTTGTGCAATGTTCATCTTATGTTTTACTTATTTACACCTTCAGAATTTTCAGATTCTCATTTCTTAGAATTTAAAAGAACTCCTTAAAGAATGTGTTTATTAAGAAAGTTTCTAATCTCAGAATTTGACCCTGTTCAGAGAGAGAAATTGTTCTCTTTTTTTAAAGATTTTATTTATTTATTTTTAGAGAAAGACAAAGGGAGGGAGAAAGAGAGGGAGAGAAACATCAATGTACGGTTGCCTCTCACACGGCCCCAACTGGGGACCTAAGCCCACAACCCACGTATGTGCCATGACTGGGAATTGAACTAGTAACCCTTTGGTTTGCAGGACAACAATCAATCCACTGAGTGAGCCACACCACCTAGGGCAGAAATGGTTCTTAAATATAAACTCATTGGCCTTCTGTATTTGTCCGATAAATATATTTTTTGAAGTTTTTTAACTTTATTTTTATCATTGACACTATTACAAATGTCCCCATATTCCTCTCTTTTCCCTACCTCCACCCATCCCCTTCCTTCAGGCCATCACCACACTGTTGTCTGTGTCTATGGGTTACACATACATATTCTTTGGATAATCCCTTCACTTTCTTTTATCCTGCTCTCCTCTCTGACAGTTGTCAGTCTCTTCCATGTACATGTTTCTGTTTTGTTCATCAGCTTATTTTGTTCATTAGATTCCACATATAAGTGAGATCATATGGTATTTGTCTTTCTCTGATTGGTTTATTTCACATAGCATAATAATCTCTTGGTCCATCTATGATGTTGAAAAGTATACGAATTCCTTCTTTTTTATTGCTGGGTGGTATCCCATTGTGTTAGTGTACTGCAGCTTTTTTATCCACTCACCTACTGATGGGCACTTGGGCTGTTTCCAGATCTTGACTATTGTAAATATGCTGCTATGAACATAGTGATGCATATATTCTTTTGAATTGATGTTGCAGGATTCTTAAAATATATTCCCAGAATTGGGATTATGAAAAAATGACGCTATCCCACCTTCTTACACCATACACAAAAATAAATTCAAAGTGGGTTAAAGACTTAAATGGTAGGCTTGAAACCATATAAATCCTATAAGAAAATATGGGCAGTAAAATCTTGGACATTTCTCATAGCAGTATTTTTTTCTGATATGTCTTCTTGGGCAAGAAAAACAAAAGGAAAATAAATAAATGGGACTCCATCAAACTAAAAAGTTTTTGCATAGCAAAGAGAATCATCAACAAAATGAAAAAGTAACCCACTGAATGGGAGAACATATTCATCAATGATACAGCTGATAAGGGGTTAATATTCAAAATTTATAAAGAACTTACACAAGTCAACACCAAAAAACACAAACAATCCAATTGAAAAATGGGCAAAGGACCTGAGGAGAGACACTTTTCCAAAGAGGACATACAGATGGCCAATAGGCATATGAAAAGATACCCAATGTCACTACTCATCAGAGAAATGCAAATTTAAAACCACAATAAGATATCATCCCACACCTGTCAGAATGGCTATCATCAATAAATTAACAAACAAGTATTGCCGAGGATGTGGAGAAGAGAGACCCCTTGTGCACTGTTTGTGGGAGTGCAGACTGGTGTAGCCACTGTGGAAAATAGCATTGAGTTACCTCAAAAAATTAAAAATGGATCTATCTTATGGCCCAGCAGTTCTACTTCTGGGTATATGTCCAAAGAACCCCGAAACACTAATTCAATAGAATATATATACCCCTATGTTCACTGCAATGTTTTTTCAATAACCAGAATTTGGAAGCAGCCCAAGTGCCCATAAGTAGATGAGTGGATAAGAAAGCTGTGGTACATTTACCCAATGGAATACTACTCAGCCATAAGAAATAAGAAAAATCTTTCATTGTGTGACAGCATGGATTGACCAGGAGAGTATTATGCTAAGTGAAATAATCTCATCAGAGAATGACAAATAGCATATGATTACTATTATCTGTGGAATCTAGTGATCAAAATAAACTAACAAAATAGGAGCAGACTCATAGATATAGAGAACAGACTATCAGCTGTCAGAGGGGAAGGAGTTTGGAGTGCTCAGTGGAAGACGCCAAAGGGAGGGAATAAATGGTGGCAAAAAGAGACTCGATCGTGTGGTGAGTGCAAGATGCAGTATGCAGATAATGTGTTATAGAGTTGATCAATTGAAATCTGTATGGTTTTATTAACCAGTGTCACCCCAATAAATTCAACAAAAATAATAAATAAAATTAAGAAATTAGAAATGTATGAATCACCAGATACGAGTTTTAATTATTGTGGGAATAGTGTGTAGAAAATAGAATTTAGAGAGTTTATAGGTATCCTAATTTAACTTTTATAATGAAGATATGAAAAATTAAATGAAGTATCTTCAGATTTGTAATTGTTAACCTAAGTTATTTTTAGGAATACATCTATTTACCAAAAACAGTCACTGACTTGATTCTTAAATATTTAGACTGTTTAAGTCCTGTAGAAATTTCATCTGTAACAGTTTTACCAGCATGCAGTATCAATAACTGTAATATAAAATCAGCATGAAGTTTGGGCCTTCTAAATCCAGGTCATGAAATTTGCTTACTGCAATTTTATTCAAATCCATAAGTGACGAGAACTTTAACAAAAATAAGAGCAGTCACAGTGGTTTCCTGTGAAAGAAATTTTAGTAAATGCAATCTAATTTAAAATTACAATCATTACTTGGTCAAGGAAAATTGTTTAATGTGGCATTTCCCTCAATTAGAAAGCAAAGAAGTCAATTTAAAAAATATTATTGAAGAATTTGCTTCCATTAAAGCCAGGAAGGCAAAATTATAACAAATTCTTTTGTCGATATAAGTAAATATTTAAATGTAAAACATTGTGGGTTTTAAATTTTTCATGTATATTCTGCAAAATATTAACTATTAAAATATACGTAAAACATGTAAATAGGGGGCACCCATTATTTTCTTTGGCCTCAGGTTCCAGGCACTGATAAGAACTTTATAATAATATATTTCCATTTCTCCTCTCCTGGCCAATTCTCCTTTCCTGGCCATTTCTCCTCTCCTGGAAACTATTGTTTCCACACAGTTTTCTTACATATTTTATAAATGCCACACTATACCATTATTTTTGTTTAAATAGATAATCTTTTGAAGAGATAAAAGTAAAGTCCCAAGTCAGTGGACATAAACTATGGAGATTATCTGGGTGGGCCTGACCCAATCAAGTATGCTCTTTAAAAGCAAAATATTTTTCTGGATGATAGCAGAAGAAGATTTCAGAAAGATTCAAAGTGTGCAAATGACCTCATGTGCTGCTGGTTTGAAGGGAGAGGAATCGGTGAGGGAGGATGAGGGCAACCCCTACGAGCAGAAAGTGGCCCATAGTTGACAGCAAGGAAACAGACCATCAGCTGTAAGAATTAGAATCTGCCACCAACCTGCTTTGAGGCGGCACTTCCCCAGAGCCTCCAGATAAGAGCCCAGCCTGACTGACACCTGATTACACCGCCCCCCCCACCCCGTGAGTCCCAAAACACAGAGGCCACCTAAGCCTCCTGTCTCAAATTCTGACCTACAGAACCATGAACTAATAATTGGATGTTGTTTTAAGCCACTAAGTTTGTGGTAATTGCTTATGTAACAATTAAAAACTAATATACTTTATAAGACCTTTTGTCGATCTGAACATTTCTTTGAAGCTCTGTGTTAGACCTTTCTGAAGTCTTAACACATGTTCTCACAGCCCCTCTCTGGATTTCATCTTTACCTGGAAGCCATTTTATTACTTGAGAATCGTTTTGTCATCGGGAGGTTCTTGTTACTTCACATTGTTTTATTGCTTAACCCAGCAAGCCCTTGCTTCTTTAGATTTGACAGTTCATTCTTTAGCTCATCTCTTTCCTCTCATATGTTATCTTACGCAGCCAGAAGAAGCCCACTGGCACTTTCAGTCAATCATTTTATTAGGAACATTTTCCATTTAAAATTTTTCTGCCAATATCAGTGTTTCCAAACATTCTTCTAAAATAAAACAAGGATTCCCTTTGCTGCAGCTTCCAATCATACTTCCTCACTTTCTTTTAAACCTTTATCATCAACCCTAACCTCAGTGCCCCTTAGGCTTTCACCCGCAGCCCACTGGCCGCAATGTGGCCCAGGATGGCTATGAATGCAGCCCAACACAAAATCGTAAATTTACTTAAAACATTACTAAGTTTTATTACTTAGGTAGGTACATTTTCTATGTTAGTGATCACAAACTTGGGACCTGTTCAGTGGTTTTAAAAGATTATCAAAAGGGCCACTGCATATTTAGGATTATTATGTGAGGACTTTTAAACTTATCTGTGGTGGCCGATATCATGAAAATTATGCATGGACCTTTTTATTGCTCATCAGTTTTCATTAATGTTTGTGTATTTAATGTGTGGCCCCAGATAACTCCTCTTCTTCCCAGAGACGCCAAAAGGTTGGACACTCCTGATAACTAATAGTCTCTACCTAGTTCCAATACCAGTGGAAGCTAAATTCTAAGAGTGAGCATCCTAAGGCAGAAATGCGTGACAGTTTTATGACCCAGCCTCAGAAGGCACACAGCATAATTCTGTTGTCCTCTATTGGATGAAGCAATCACGAAGGTCTGCCAGGTTCAAGGGGAAGGATATTGACTCCACCTCTCTATAGGAGAAGTGTTAAATTCATATTCTAAGAGGGGTGTGTGGGATACAAAATATTGTGTCTATAGTGGAAGAATTAGGTATGGCACAAATCTCAACATTTTAGCTTATATTTTAAACTTTTATGTTTGTCTAATTTATAATGCTCTTTCAAAATATGCTGCTAACCTCTAGCCCATTTCACAGTTATAGATTTATAAGAAAATTTAAAGTTTTATTTATAATAATAGTCTTACAGTATATACAATACTAACATCAGCCGACTGGTACATTCTAAATTGAAAATTGTTATATGCTGATTCAGGCTGAATTTTTTCTTTTTTCTTGTTTAATGAGTTTACAGTTTTAAAGAAAAATATTCTCTTAACCGAATCAATCTGTAACCCTCTTTATGCTTTGTGTTACTGATTGCAGAACCCATAGCAGTAGAATATGAAGTAGACAAATATGAGTGATGAATCATGATTTTTTAAAGCATTTGTTTTATAGCGGTGCCTTTTTTAAAAGAGAAAGTTCTAGTGGCTCTAGGTTGTATAGCATATTATTATCTTGTACTATAATGTCTCATCATATACATCAGGTGTATATAGTGATAGTCAGCTAGGGGACAGTACCAAAAAGCCTTGAGAGAGCTCAGATCTTGTGGGCTCTCAGCTTTGGTGTTTCTCTGGCAGAAAGGGACTAGGTCTTGTGCTTTTAGCTGTAGTGGGGCCAGGAGGGAGTTCTACTCGAATGTTTCCCATCACAGTACAATTTTCACTTCTGAAGAACAGCTAGATAAATGATGAGGGAATAATATTTTATCAGGACTTTTTGAATTGCTATTGGACACACATCTTAAACTATTATTGAAAGTGAATGGTGTTCACTTTCCTCTGAGACAGTAGCAGTTCCTCTCATAATGTATTATTTGCTAAATTTTATTGAATGATTAAGCAAACGCAGGGAATACTTTTTTTCTCTTAGTTTTAAACAGGCTGACAGAATAAATCAGTGTTGCTTTAATTACATTCATTGAGTAAAATCTCAGCAGAGCATATCATTTTAAAGAAATAGTTCTATTCCAAAATGCTTATGAACCTGGACATGTGTAGTTCTTTGGCTACTACGTCTGACTTGTGGCCTCACTTACTTGCATTCATGCACATGCTAAGTTATGTATACACAGAGAAGTGCAGAAAACACAGATGTGCAGTTAATCACAAAGCTAATATCTGTGTAACTACCCCCCAGCCCAAGATATAAAATATTACCAGAATGCCAGAAGTCTCCTTGGCCTCTTCTAAATAACTCCTCCTTCACTCCCCTCTCTTTTTTTAAAAATATATTTTATTGATTATGCTATTACAGTTGTCCTATTATCCCCCCTTCATTCCCTTCTCCTGAACACCCTCTCCCACCCACATTCCCCCCTTTACTTCAGTCCACGTGCCATAAGTTCTTTGCTTCTACATTTCCCCTACTATTCTTGCCCTCCCCCTGTCTATTGTTTAATTGCTACTTATTCTTTGTATCTCTCCCCCACTCTCCTCCTCCCACTCCCCTGTTGCTAACCCTCCATGTGTTCTCCATTTCTGTGGTTCTGTTCCTGTTCTAGTTGTTTGCTTAGTTTCTCCTTGTTTTTGTTTCAGGTGTGGTTGTTAATAATTGTGAGTTTGCTGTCATTTTACTACACATGTTTTTTATCTTCTTTTTCTTAGATTAAGTCCCTTTAACATTTCATACAATAAGGGCTTGGTGATGATGAACTCCTTTAACTTGACCTTATCTGGGAAGCTCTTTATCTGCCTTTCCATTCTAAATGATAACTTTGTTGGATAAAGCAATCTTGGATGTAGATCCTCGCCTTTCATGATGTTGAATACTTCTTTCCAGCCCCTTCTTGCCTGTAAGGTCTCTTGTGAGAAATCAGCTGACAGTCTGATGGGAACTCCTTTGTAGGTGACTGTCTCCTTATCTCTTGGTGCTTCTAGGATTCTCTCCTTCATTTTTACCTTGGCTAATGTAATTATGATGTGCCTTGGTGTGTTCCTCCTTGGGTCCAACTTCTTTGGGATTCTCTGAGCTTCCTGGACTTCCTGGAATTCTATTT
>CM052540.1:120023672-120048181 GCA_028533065.1 Trachops cirrhosus | reverse complement strand
TGGGCTGGAATGGGAATAAAGGATAGAAACTGTACTGAATAAACTAAAATTAAAAAATTAAAAAAAAAGAAGATTAGTACAATAATTCAGTCAAGAGTCGATGGAGGTTTACACCAGAATGACAGTGGTAGAGGTTCTGAAAGAGGGTTCTGGAATACTTTGAAGGTAAAGATGGTGGGATTTGTTGGTTAGATACAGAGTGTGAGAGAAAGTGATCCTTAAGGATGACCCGAGTTTGGCTGTATAACTTGCCTCTCGCTGTTTTTTACAGAAACCCTTTCCTACCATTCCAGTCACCACCAAATGGTAGCTACTCTGAATCTATGTTTATCAAAACGAGCAATCTTCTCTTAAGTCTATTGATGTGTCCCACTGTAACTTCTCTATAAAGAAATGATTAAATTTGAAATGTTTACTAAAAGTTTGAAATTCTTTTAAATGATATAAAACAGCAGATTAACTTTTATCTTTTAAATAAGTATATGTTATAGCAGGTATGATAAAATGGAGCCTGCGGATTGGAAGAAACGAAGAGGCTGGGGAGACATCTGATTTGCTCATTTTGGTGTCTCATAGCTGTTTGTTTGACTTCCATCAGGCCACTTCTTAAATGTCACTATTCGGAGAGGACTTCTCTCACCACCCCATTAAAACACCTCTGCTTTGCTATCTATCTCCTTACCTTGTTTTATTTGTTTCCTTTGAATTTGTCATCATCTGGTATATATTTGTTTCTTATTTGTGTCTTGACACCACAATGAAATATAAACCCTGAAGGGAAGTGGCATTTTTCACTGCTGTAGTCCCAGGGGCTGGAATAGTACTTAACATATTGTAGTTACTCAGTAAATAACAATACATGAATTGAATGAATGAATACTTTTAAGTAGATGGCTTCATGTGAAAATACAGCACAGTACTACATGGTGTTAAATGGGTGTTTATTAAATGGCAGCATGAAAAAAGTGGTCATCCTTGTGCATTGCTGGTGGGAATGTAAAACAGTGCAGCCACTGTGGAAAACAGTATTATGAGTCCTCAAAAATTAAACCTAGACTAAGTGTATGATGCAGCAGTTCCACTTCTGTGTATGTCCCCAGAGAAGCGAAAGCAGGAGCTCAGATATTTGTACACAGATGTTCATAACAGCATTATTCACAATAACCAAAAGGTGGGTGCAAACCAAGTGTTTGTTGACAGATGAGTAGATAAAAATATAATATACACACACAATGGAATATTATTCAGGTTTGAAAAGGAATGAAGTTCTGACATTCTACAACATGGATGAACCTTGAAGACATTATGCCAGTCATGAAAGGACAAATATTGTATGATTCCCCTAAAGCAAGGTGGCTAGAGTAGTCAAATTCATAGAGACAGAAAGTAGGAGGGTGGTTGCCTGGGGCTGGGGGAAAGGGTCTCTTGTGTAATGGGTACAGAATTTCAGTTAGAGAAGAGGAAAAACTTCTGTCCAATAATGTGAATGTACTTAATACCACAGAGTTATACACTTAAAATGGTTAAAATAGTGACTTTTATGTTATGTATATTTCACTACAATAGTAACAATTTTTAAAAATAGGAAACAAATGATCCTGAAAGCAGGCTCCTCTGAGTTTGAACCTCACGTTGACCTTGTCAGCTTTCCAGACTTTTTCACAGTTCTACTTTAGGCCTTATGAAATAGAACCTGAAGTAGTAACACAACATTCACTGCATTGGGATCTTGACTGTTATTCTGAGGCCTTTAATTTTGTATTTCCTCATTTCTAGGTTCTTATTACGCTCAATTTTATTTATGGTATTTTCCATAAATACCATAAATAAGTGAACAGCTAGCTATGGTATTTTGGGCTAGCACTACAAAGTAGGTTAGTTAAATAATCTCTTAATTACTTCGTGTATTAACATTTACATGTAAATACACTCCAACATGTTCTAATTCAAACTTAGAACAGAAATATAGAAATGAATGTAGTTTGTATTTAACTGTATCAAGAAAAGATATTTTAATAATTAAATTGTCTTTCTTTTTAAAAAGCTTTTTAATAAATAAAATTGCTGGCTTCCGAGTCTTGTATTTCAATTAAGACAATAGCTGTATGTTTTAAGCAAAATTTTCCTTTTAAATAATTTCTTTATTTCTCATACTTTATTTTCTTTTGCCTGTAGCTCTGTGACTTGAGTAGAATTCTAAGAGAATAATGGACTTGACCTTGCAATCACAGAAGCAGTTTGGTAATATAGAAGCCAAATGACAACTTTTTCCCCCTAAGCATAGATTCATTATTTGAACAGGGATCTTTAGGAGTGAGCTAACACATAACTCTGCTAGTTCACAATGGAAGATTGACTCTGTTAGTTTCCAATAGCTACAATGGAAACTAACCTAGATGAATGTTGGTATATACTTTGCAGTAAGTGAATGAATTTACTTAGTTAATTACTACTTATGGTGGAAGAAGTAACTTGTTCATGACCTGCCATAATCTACCCCATAATATCAAACTTGGATTGCCTCCCAGGACTTTTTATTGCCTTATTAAACCCATTTGACTTAAAGTATACAGACAGGATACATTTGGAGGAGAGGGAATGGAGTTTATTTTTAAGAAATTCTGTCTGCTGGAATTACAACTAAGACTTGATTTAGAGTAATTAGTTTTTGCCTATTTTCTACCAATAATTATGTGATTTTGGAAATATCTTTGCTGTGTTTTTTTTAATGAAGATGATGCTATCATCATTATAGTGTCATGGGGTAAACATATTTTCCACATAATTACTTAAACCATGCTTTTATGAGAATAATAAATTATATGTATTAAGGGCTCATTATATGTTAGGGTTTATTCTGTGTTTGAGGCCCCACCTTCACTGTGAGAGCCAAAATGGGCAGATATGGCTAGAGTTTTGGGCACATGACTTATGCTCAGCTAGTTAGAAATCTCTGCTTGAAGCTTCACATCTAAAAAAAAATGATGCAAAGAAATGGAGGACAGTTAAGAATTCATCCATCTAGCTGCTGCAGCAGCACGCAGTGGAGGCTCTGGTGCCCGCAGTGGGGGTGGGACCAGCACTCTTGGCAAAGGCTTCCTGAGCTGAGTTTTCCTCCAGCATGCCTTCGGTTGCACTTCTGGCTTCCTGGTCTTTAGTTCTAGCTTGTTTCCGAAGTCTGTTTCTTCAATTTCATCATTTTTGTGTGCTCCTCGAGTTCTTTTCTACTTAACAGAAATTGTTTCTGCTCTTTGCAACCAAAAACTCTGATTAGTATAATTATTCTTGGCCAAAAAATGATATTAATTTCTAGCTATTTGAAAATATATGCTAATTTTTGATAGCTTCAGCTGTCAAAACCCTTAATTTCAGTTAACATTATAAAAAGAACTTGAAAGGGGAAAAATATAAGTTTTAATTATTTAAGTAGTGGCACCAGAAAGAAACAATAATAAAAATCTAGTGAAGAATGCTGTTTTTAAAAAATTGTTTACAATTTCCAGCAAACTTAAAAACAGTTTTTGTAGATATTGGTTCAACATAATCTTTATTATGAAAGTAAGTTGTATCGGGCATGTATTTCTTATATTCTGAAAAAGTCCCTTTATTTTCCTTTGAAGAATCTATCTCTTCCCTGCTCTTGGGGTAAGGTCATACTCACCAGCTCAGAGATGGTGTATGTCACCTGTAACTAAGCAATCTGCACAGTCTCCTTATGCACATGGATTGGTTCAGATTGGGCAACTATGTATTAGTATACTTTGAAAGATGGGTGTAGCAGCTTCAGGTACCACAGCGCCTCATATGACATGGAGCTTGAGAAGGAGGCCAACACATCAGGAAACAGAATTGAGAGGACGGTGGAGAGAAAGGAACTGAGTCCTGATGATATATTTTGAGGCCAAAATCTAGCCATGTCAGAAGCTAGCCCTACGCTTACTTTTAATGTAAGGCGTATGCGCCAGTACATTACCATTTTGCTTATGCCAGTTTGGGTTAGGTTTTCTGTCATTGGCAGCCAAGAGTTCTAGTTTCTTTAAAACGGAAATGCTAAATCATCTTGAATTGGCATCATGCTATGTTGCTACCACATTTTTAACATTAACTTTTTATTTATATATGCACCCAACATAAGAACACCCAAATAAATAAAGAAAATCTTGGAGGACTTCAAGAAAGATATTGACAGCAACACACTTACACTAGGGGATTTTAATACCCCACTGTTAAAAATGGACAGATCCTCCAAACAAAATATATCTAAGTTATATGTAACTTTTGTACCTGAAATATTAAAAAGGTGAAGCAACTAATACTTGAGGGTGAAGTACTATTCCAAAAAGAGAAGAATATGAAAATTCAAATTTCAAATTTTATTAAACTTTCAGATAAGTATATTTTTATGTTCTGTATGATTTAAATCTATAAAATACAACTTGGGAAACAAAAACTTAAAAAGAATACTTAAGTGATGTAAAATGTGTTTAAAAAGTCAAATTAAACAATCATAATTTAAATACTTATTATATACATTTGATTTGTAATAAACACTTTCTTCATTTTATACTCTATTGTTGCCTTATTATATAACTTTCTACAGTTTTGACATTGTAATATTGTGCTTTTTTAATCAGATACCATGTCTGAAAATATGAGTTTATAGGTGCAAATAATATTTCCAGATTTTTGTGTATAGATATTTTAAGTAGGAAAATATATTTACTAATGCTGCCTTTAACTGCCACAACTTCATTCTGTATCCCTATATTTACTGTTTACAAATCATCCTTGATTTGAAATTGAAACTGATTTTCATTTTCTTTCTTACTGATTGTATTCTTGGGTGTTGAAGTGGATGAGGAAAATGAACTAATGGCAGTACTCCTGGGAGAAGATGACCTCAAGAGCAAACTCTGAAACCTGTGTTAGTCAGGATTCTTGTAGGTGCTGGTGTCAGAGACGTAACACAAATTACCTGAGTCACCACTGACTGGTCAAAGGGCTACAGTGAAACCAGAGGTGAATCTCTGGCTTGTCATGGCAGGATCCAAGGGTTCAAGCAATAACACCACAGCATTGTCTCTGCATCCTTGCCAGCTTTGCTTTCCTCTGTGTTGGGTTTATTCTCTGACAGGTACTCTCCATGGGCTGCATGTGTCCAGAGGTACACTATTCTTTTATTTTTTTTTTAAGATGTTATTTATTTACTTTCAGAGAGGGGAGAAGGGAGGGAGAAAGAGAAGGAGAGAAACATCACTGTGTGAGAGATATTGGTTGCCACTCGCATGTGCCCAACTGGGGATCTGGCCTGCAACCCAGGCATGTTCCCTGAATTAGAATTGAACTGGTGACCCTTCAGTTCACAGGTCAGCAGTCAAGCCACTGAGCCACACCAGCTAGGGCTGTATATCATTCTTACAGTACCAGATTTCAGATCAGTGTGATTGTTGTTTTCCCTGATGAATTAAAAATCTCCGGGGTGCTGGGGGAGGGAATATCGGCCTTGCTTGGTTCTCATGGCCACCAGGCGTTAGAGAAGGAAGACTACATGATTGATAGCTGTATCAGAATCACAATGAATGTGGTAGAGATATGTCCAAAAGAGAAAAGATGCCAGACAAGTATAGATGTCTCCTTCAGTAGGGTTGATCTAGTTTGCTTTAACTGTTCTGCTTGCTTTTGTTTCACTACCTAATATGTTATTCTTGAATTCAGTTAAGTTGCCTCTTTTTTAAAAGTAGTGATCCTACTACTGCTGGTAGTATTTAGCTGTTTATATCCAGTCCATGTTAGATCAGAATGGTTTCTTCTAATATGTAGCCCGGATCACCTGTATTGATGAACTGGGGATTTGGGCTGTGGGAAGGAAAGTAGGTATTTTGAAGGTTGGCATTGTAGTAAAGTGATAGATAGCGTGAACTTTGGAAGTCATATGGACCCGGGTATGATTTAAGCATCTCCCAGCTATCTGTCACTTTAAAATCCTGTTATAACTTGCGGCCATTTACATCAGCGGGCTGATTGACTCAGTATGAGGAAATGTGTTTATAATAAACAGACAAAAAATTCTCTCCTTTTCTTTTATCTCACATAGTATTGGTTATTTTGATTTTTTTTACCACATATACACATTGCACTCACAGTTTTGATTAGTTTTTAAAATAATCAAAAGTTACCCTCAGAAATGTCCTTTGTTAACCTTAAAGAGAAAGATTTAATATTAGTCACAGTTGGAGAGAGAAGAGAAACCTAGAAGGAGCAGTTGAATTATTAAGTACGTTTTGGTTTTTTCCTTGCTGTATATACAGATGGATGCTTTTAGTAGATGTTCCCCTTTAGAAGCTGGTCTCTTGCCTTTGACTGATCAGTTGGTTGCTGTGGAAATCATTGTAATTCCATAAGCTGTCACCCTGACTACACAGCAGCATTAAATGAAGAAAATATGGAGTTGCTCTTTGCTTTTTTTTTTTTAAGTCTATAAAGCAAATGCTAGGAAGTTTTTTTTTGTTCTTTCTAATTTTTTTTATGTACCCAAAGTTACACAGTTGTAAATGACAGTGATGGAACTAGAACCTAATAAATATTTGCACTCTCAATCGAATTCTCATTCTACTGCACTAAATGCCGCTTTTCTGAAAAATAATATAATGGCTCATATAGGGAAATGTTACAATGAGGTTTAAGTTAAATTATTTCTGATATCATATTCATTTAGGTGTTTTCCTCTTCTGCCCAACCCTTCTTTTCAGAACCTTCTTTACTAATGTCCCTTTTGGATCTGGTTCTGGATTGTGCTGAATATTCAGAACACTTGCCATTTTTGAGGAGAAAATATCTAATAATGTAGCCCTCTTTTGCTATACTATAGGCAGAAGGGAAAGTGGAGCATAAATCTGTCTTCTCTTTTATTCATTTGAACTTACAGAACATGTTAAAATTAATTCTACAGTGCAAACAAAAATATCATGCAAGGAATCTACTTATATGTTTAATAAGAATTCAGCACCATAATTAAATTGCAAAGTTTAATATCATTGTACTCCATTCTAATGTTAATATTTGATTTTGCTTATGATGGATGTCTGCATGTAAACTTTTTATTTACTGTGAAGTTTGTAGTATAGGATATTAAAGAAGACATTCAACTAAAACTCGATTTTCCTTATGAGCTCCCAGGTTCCCATAGCAATTTTAGACAACACATGCTGTTTCACTGGAAGAGTAACTAGAGGATATAGACTGATCGCTCGCCACCTCCCATAGTAAGCCTTCTGTTTGTTCTGTGAATTCAGTAAAAGGTGCGTGACAACACTTGCCGTCACTGTTAGATGCTGCTAAATCAGGCCGTAGTGAAGTGGTTGCCAAGCTCCAGCAGCTCTGCTTTTCATTCCAAATTAAACATTGTTTTCCGAGATGGACATACATTTGGTGTGTCCAAAACCTTCTTACTCTGAATGTGTTAAAATCTACAACATAAATTTTAAATTCCAAATGAAAGGAAGGATTTAGAGTAATCGTACTTATACATAAGTGAAAACATTCCTCAGACTAATGAAAGAAGACATAAATTTTCATGGAAATTTATTTTTCATTCTACTGACTGTTAGATGATTTTCCTAGCAATATAGAACAGTTCCCTGCAGTCCCTCCCATTTAATTGTTGAAGCAGAAAAGTACATTAAATCTTAATTAGCCATACTACCTATAGTAGCATCTGGCATAACTGAATTTTTGCTGGCATCTAAAGGCAGTGCAGTAATCATTCCTTTCCTGGGGGGAGAGATTGCAGCATTCTGTTTCATTAGGTAATTTTTCTAGTCTTCCTTTCAGTTCAATGATTTGTTGAAAAAAAGTGTGTGTGTGTATATATATATATATATTCATATGTATTAAGTTATATGATTTATAGAAAAGTATACACACATTATATACATACACACATACACATTTGCATATATGTGTAACTATATGCATATACACATATGTGTATATGTTATGTGTTCCTTTCTATTTGTACTTTGGAAAAATATAAAATAATGAAAAAATAAGGTCAAGAAAGCTTCTTTTAAGAAACTAAGTTATTTAAACCAATTTCTTTCAACTTCACATCAAAGATATTAAGAAACTTTGAGGACTTTTAATTTGGTTTAGACATATTTTTAGCATTTATTTTTATTTTTACTTTGTTTTCTTGGTATTCTCAGTTATATGATGTTTTCCTCCTAGTATTCTCAGTGTTTTTTATTTCTCTACAACACTGTGAATTCCATCTCCACTAAAATGTGAGAACCATGAGGGTGAGGATTTTGTCTTTCTAATTAATCTGATGATCTACAAATGTAGAATGATGCCTGGTATACCTTAAGTGTCAGGAAAATGAAAGTAGGAAGGCATGAGTGCTGTGCCTATAAAGGGTCCCTGAGCTGGTCATTTTCACCAGTGTCAACCGTAGTACCTTGACACATTTTTTAAAAATTAGGGAACGAATGATTGAATGCAAAAATTGGGCTTTAGTAACCCCCTTTGGAAGACTGTCACTGTCTACTAAAATTGAACATGCATATACCATATAACCCCAAAATTCTACCTCTAGGTATATACCTAATTGCAATACAGATATTTTGTTCACCAGAAGACATGAACAATAATGTGCATAGCATTGCTATTTATGACGGTCCCACCTGAATATTCATTCAGGTGCCCATGACTAGTAGAATGGATAAATAAATTATAGCATTGTCATAAATGAAATACAACAAGGAGAATATAAGAATATAAGAATATAAGAGCTTTATTTAATACTATGGGTGAATCATATAAATATAATGTTGAGTGAAAGAAGCTAGAGTCAAAGACACATATTGATGATCTTACTTATATAAAGTTCAAATCTTTGTTGTTAGATGTCAGGATGGTGTTTACCCTTGAAGGGGCAGCACTAGAGGAAGACAGGAAGAATTTTTAGGGAGATCTAATGTTTTGTACCTTAAAGATATGTTTTTGACTTAAAGGTATTACAACATGACAATCTCTGAGTGAAAGACAAATTCCAAATGATCTCACTTATATGTGGAATCTAATGAACACAATAAACTAACAAACAAAATAGTAACAGAAGCGTAGATCCATGGAACAGACTGACTGCTGGGGTTGGGGGCTGCTGGGGGGCTGGATGGAAGATGGGGAAGGGATCAACCAGAGGATGAATCATATGCATGATTCATGGACATGGACAACGATATGGGGATTGACTGAGGGAGGGGAGAGAGTGGGGCTGGGTCCAGGTGGGAAAGGTGAGAAAAAGGTGGAACACCTGTAATAGCATAAACAATTTCAAAAAAAGAACTAAGTTAACGAAGGAGCAACAAAATAACATTAGGCTGAGCTGAATAAATGATGTATTAATAAGTGCTTTGAGTGAGCAGAGAATGGAATAATTAGTTCTATTAATTAACAAAATATAATTGTATCTTTTGAGGAGTAGGAGTAAATGTGCCCACATACCTAAGCCAGTAGTGATGACTCTGATTGGCTGGGCTGGGACTTTTCACAAAGTGGGACTTCCAAGGGGGCCGAAGATGAGAAATGAGGTTCCGAAGACAGGCGGTGCCAGGGGAAGGGGTGTTGGTTTGGGGCAGGGCAGAGGTGAAAGGGGAGTGTACATGGTAGGCCAGGACGACAGGCCTAGTAGAACTTCTCATGTAAAAAAAATTGCCACCTATATTCTATTAAGAAATTACTCTTGGCATTTTGTCAAAATTAGATAATGAATTCATCACATTTTATGATCCCATTCATCTTTATTTTTAAGAAAACTAACTGGATTTCTAGCAGTTTGTTTTAATGTGAGAGTGGTATATAAGTTAGGACAGACTTTGAAATCTATCAGCAAACCCAGGTGAGAACAATTAAAGAATATTTTAAATATATCTGGCACATGACTACTTTTTTTTAGGGTTACTGTAATAAAACTTTGGTCACGTGGTTCTTTGTAGTCAATATTTTCAGAAATAAATGCATAATATTGAGTGTTCTCAGAAGACTGGGTCTGTATCTTCTACCTTTTATCTCTGTGAACTACACAATGGCTAGGAAGTAACTTCTATAAAATTAGGGATTCCATAAATATGTTAATAAATGACTATTTATGGAGATAATATGCTTTATTTCTTTTATTGGTTTGTTGTCTTTTATAAGCCACCTTTCTTTTAGAGAATCATAACATAACTTGCTAGGAAGCCTTGGTCTATGAAAGTAGTGTATCTTTTTTATTATGAGGTCAAATACCTGAATATAATAATGATTACCACTAAAGCACTTCTTGATAATTATTCTATTAATGATGAGTTGTAAAGACGCCAAAGTCAAACTACGATGTGAATGCCAGGTTCCCTCGCTAGCTGGTAACCTGCTAGTTCACATCAGTCTTTCAGCTTTATTTCAGTGTGATTCAAATGTGGGCCTCAGCAGAAGAACAAAGTATCACAGGCCCTGGACCTGTCATCACAGTGAAAATACTCACTGAATATTAAGGGTCTGTGTAAGGATTCTTAACCTATATGGGTTCTGTCTTTAGAAGGCCTCTGAAGCTCCTGAAATTGTCTGCTACATTTTGTATGTGTGTGCATATATACATTTTGTCTGATGTCTATAGCATTTATGAATACTATCTAGTCTGTAACCCAAGAAAGGTTAAGGACCAATATATTTGTTACCTCCTTAGAAGGCTTTTTACATTGAGTAAACATTTGCCATCTCATTTTCTTGATATACAGCACATACCTCTGGAGGAATAAAGATACCATGTGTGTTTATTTAGTGTTATTTTAATTTTACAGTCTAGAAAATTTGTGGCCTTTTGATGATACTGGTATTTTTATGTGAATTAATATTTTAATGAAAATGCAATGTCACTGGATAAATGTGATTGATAAAACGTGAATGATCCTTTACATGGTTTTATTGTTTATATACCTGAATTCACTATTAAAGGAGAAAAGAAGGAATTTCTCATATTTTACATGCATCTCTTTTCATAAAGTAGAGTATTTTAAAACAAATTTTGGATTGAATTTAAATTTTAATATTCAGAAAATGTCTGCTTTTATGGAAATACATAACCTTAATTCATTCTGTAGAAATAAGATTTTATCATACAGAAAATAATAGTATAGTATATAGAGTAGACTGAACAATGGTTATTATGAGTGTTTGTGAATATTCTACTTGAAATGGACTTTATGATAGTCAGACTTTGTCTTTATTTTTTTTGTTATATTTTATTGATTATGCTATTACAACTGTCCCATTTTTTCTCCCCTTTGCTCTGTACGCCCATTCCCTTTAGCAATCCTCTCACTTAGTTCGTATCCATGGGTCATGTACGTAAGTTCTTTGGCTTCTTCATTTCCTATACTGTTCTTAACATCCCCTGTCTATTCTGTACATACCAATTATGCCTCTTATTCTCTGTACCTTTTCCTCCCCATTCTCCCTGCTCACCTCCCCAGTGATAACCCTCCATGTGATTTCCATTTGTGTGTTCTGTTCCTGTTCTAGTTGTTTACTTAGTTTGTTTTTATTTGTTTTCTTTTTTAGGTTCAGTTGGTGATAGTGTGAGTTTGTTGTCATTTTATGATTCATAGTTTTGATCTTGTTCTTAGCTAAGTTCCTTTAACATTTCATATAATAATGGCTTGGTGATGATGAACTCCTTTAACTTGACCTTATCTAGGAAGCATGTTTTCTGCCCTTCCACTCTAAATGATAGCTTTGCTGGATAGAGTAATCTTGGATTTTATAGCCAGAGATTTTGAGGTTTTATTTTCTCAGTGCTGGCACCCTGGTTTTCATGGTCTGCCCTGGGCTAGGATTGCTCTCTCCACAGTTGTTCCTTCCAGTTTTTATCTCCTCCTGAATGTGGGATCCACCCAGTGCCACCTCGCAGTGTGTCCTCTCTGCCCTGGCTGCCCCTCTCCGCCCCTCCTGCCAGTTTGGATGAATGTTTCTTCTTTAACTCCTTGGTTGTTGGACTTCCAATGCAGTTCTGTTTTCTGGCGGTTGTTGTCTTTCGTTGTCTAGTAGTTGTTTCTGATTGTTGTCTTTAGATGGGTTGTTAAACTTCTTTTGGTTGTGTGTGGAGGTGAACTGTATTTACCTATGCCTCCATCTCTGCTGGAACTCTGGAGTCAGACTTGGTCTTTAAAGTTTCAGCTCTTGCTTCCTGGACTTTTGTGTTGCCTAAGGAAAGTAAACTTCCTAGAAAGTAGAACCATAGAGGGTTGAAAATGAGCAAGAGAAGAATTAGGAGATGTAATTACATTCTAACATTAATTAATATTGTTGAACTAGACAATGAATACTTTATTCCAGAATTTCAGCACCCACAGTTATGAAATTTACCACCTACATTAATGTGCAAATATGGAGGTATTTTGCTGATTTAAGAATTAAATTTTGGAAACATGAAATATTCTGTTATTAAATAAAGGAAGCACATTGGCTATGTTAATAAAAATATTAGAATAAACAGCTATTTGTTGGATGTTTACCCTGTTAGGGTATTTTTACATATCACCTTATTTGATGTTTGTAACTATATGAGATAAATAATACTGCCATTTTGATGTAGACACCAAAACACAGAGTAACTTATTCAGGGTATTCTTTGGGACCTTGAAAAGCAGTCAGTAACAGATATTCAAGATGTATTAAATTGAATTGCTCTATCTGTGAATCTCTGATCCTTTTCTTTTTTAGCATTTCCATGTTCCTATTTACCTGTGGTTAAATTATGGCCTAAGGATCCCCAGACCTTGAGTCCCATAACAGGGATATGAATCAGTGAAATATGTGCCACCCTGTTAGCAAGCTTTTGTCATAGTGTTTAGGAGAAATATGATTCTATTTTATAATCCTATATAAAAAGTAAGTGAAGTAGATTTCCTATACTTCCACTTTGGGTTATTAATCAGCAAAAGCAGGATTAGAAATTGGTTGAAATATAATCATGCACTGGATAACAACATTTTGGTCAACAACAGAGCTCATATATAATGGTGATCACATAAGATTATAATAAAACTGAAAAATTATTATTGCCTAGTGATGTTGCAGCCATCATAATATTATAACTCAATGAGTTACAATTGTCTGTAATATTTAGTACAATAACATACCGTATAGGCTTGTAGCCTAGGAGCATTGGGCTATACCACATAGCCTTGGTGTGTAGTGTAGTAGGCTATACTGCTAAGATACTGGTGTTTAATTTTGATAAAGTATAGAGAACTGCATCTCTTGACCATGGGCCCTGCATGGATTTGAAAGTTGTATTTTTGCTTCTTGAAAGTTATATATAGGATAGCTCCTACCTTTATACAGTTGTTTTTAAATTTTTTTGTACTTTCAACTTAGTAAACTATATTTGAGGTGGCCCTGAAGAAGCCTTGCTGATTGTTTTGGATGGTGTATTTCGGTTTGAGTCACCATTTTTCGTTTAAATTGGTGGTAAGTAGAGGACAAGGGTGATTTGTATTCCTTTGTTTATTTTTTCAGATTTTGTCTTACTCGAGGAAGAATAGATAGATGGATAGATAGATAGATAGATAGATAGATAGATAGATAGATAGATAGGGAGGGCTGGGAAAGATTGACTGAGTCCATTGATCTCTGCATGTTCTTTAGTGACCAAGTGGCTGTGGGTGAGCTTCAGTGCATTAGCCAACATTGATGAGTGTGTACTATATTCCAAATAAAGACATGATGAAAGGAGGAAAAATGTTCATGTTTTCTGAGGCGTTAAGGAATGGGGGAAGGGCACAGAGCACAATTAAGAAGAAATTGTGATGTCTTACTCTCTAGTGATAGTCCAATTTAAGCCTGTTACTCTGTTCTCATAAAAATATTACAAAGTTGAAAAGGATAAATAGTAAGACAGTTTATGTGAATCTAAAGGAAAGTTAGTTTTGACTTTTGGAATTAAGTTTTAATAGTTTAATTTGGAAATCTACTCATCCTGAAATCTCTTTTGGTAAAAACATGGAAATTTGTAATATGGGTTGGAATTATTTTGGTTAATAGTTATAGTTTCTGTATTTATTAGGTTATCAAACTCTTATATTCCAAATAATATTAAATTGATTCATTGACTCATCTAGTTAAATGGAAATGTGCTTTTGGAAGTAGAATAGAGTCTACTTGTAGTCATAAAGTTCACACAGTGTTTTATGAGTGAATTTAATATTTGTATTCAGGAACACGAGGCTGGTCAGAAAGATAATCTAACAAGAAATTATCTCAGTTATTACTTTTGACCTTTTGTTCACAAAACCAAAACTAGAATTCAAAAGAAAACAACATTTAGACTTTTTTTACATTATGGTTATTTCAGTTAGTTGATATCTGAAGATTGCTCTTGATTAGACTACATAAAATATTTGATAGTATTTTGTGTTTAGTTTTGTCTTTCTTTCCTTCAAGTTGGTATCTTTTACTATATTTTTGCTGTCCATCTATAAATTATGCTTTGCAAGTCTTTATAGGAATCAGATTTATTCCAGATCAAGTGACATATTTCTTAAAAAGATAAAAAGGATAAAATATGAGGAAACTAAATCTCAGAACTACTTCAGAAACACCAGTAGGTTTCTACTTATTCAGTGATGAGAAGTATAAAATAAATATATATGTACACTAGAGAAGAGATTTTTCTTTTTTAAAATGTCACAAATTGATTTTATTAGTAGTGGTGAAGATATTGAGTCTTTCAAAGACAAAAAAATGGAACTTAGGAAAGGCCACTTTTTCTCAAAACATGAACATTTTTGACCCAGATGTAAGTGAACTACTGCCAGATTCTGCTTAAAATGCCCAGTTCACCTAGAGAATTGTCAGTTGGGTATTTCGGGTCACTCATTCAAGACACATTCTTTTCTGCAGTGTTGGACTTACATCCTCATTCAGTTCTTGGGAAAACAAAAATAACAGGAAATTTCACAGGAATTAGGGCAGACAAAGTGACTATTACCTGCTCTTTAATTAGAGAAGAGATTTTTTGCTACATTGTAATATGCGAGGCAAGAAATACTGAGTATGTTTATTCATGTTTTACCTTAATGTCATTTATTTAGTAAATATTTTTTGAGTTCCAAACTAGGTGCCAGAGAATTTCCTAGGCTCTGGGAATATATTTGCAAACATATTGGTGAATCAGACATTACATTTCTAATTAGAAATGTTAGGAATTCTAAGAAAGGGAAGCTCATGGTACATTCAGAGTACAGTCAGTCCAAGGAGCCGTAACCTATTCCAGGGAACCTCAGGAAAGATGTAAAATGAGACATGAGCAAAAACTGTAAGATGGAGTCAGAGTCAGAGGGAGAAAAGGGGTTTTGAGAGAATGTTATATAGGCAGTGGGAATAGACTAGAATATACTGTAGGGGTTTCTGAAAGATACTCATGATCACTGGTATGGAGGGAGGTGAGGTGAAGCCAGACTGTGATGATTTAGAAGGCAACACTTGGAATCATCTGATGCAAATAAGGTGGTCAGCGTAGCCTTAAGAATGCAGGTGTTCTAGTTCATGCTCTTGGACTAATTGCTTAAAAGCATTTTTATGTTTCTAAGTGCTAAATTCATTTTACATATTTTTAAAAGGAAAATGTGTTAGAAGTAACATTACAAACAAATCCACAAGTCCATGGGAATGGTTTTACTATTAATGTCTTTGTTCATTGTACGTTTTCAAGAATAAAGCATTTTAAACTTCTATCTCCAGGTCTGTTCACTTACTTATGATATTTTCTGTCCTTCAATCCAAGTCCTCAAAGGAAACTTAGTTTGAAACTTTAAGTCAACTCTTTTTTGTAAATTGGACCAATATGTTTTCATTGAGAAATAGTTCATAAATCTTGCTGCTAAGTAGGTTATTATATGAGGACTTCGGTAGGAAAATTTTGTTTGTTCATTAGGATTAGGAAGCCACCTGTAAGGTACAAACCATCTCTGTTTTTACTTATCATTGTATCTCCAATGCCCAGCCAATTGCCTGGCATATCATTGATGTTCTATAAATATTTGTTAATTGAATTAATACTAAATTTTATTTTTAAGTTTTACTGAGTATTTGATAGTTCCATGGTTCTGTGATAAAATCTAGGGCTAAGCTGAATCAAGTATTACAGAATTATTTGAGTAATCTTTTATCTGTTTAAATATAGGATAGATTAGAATATTAACTTAACAATTAATATGTTACTTACGAATCTACCCTGGCTGCTGTGGCTCAGTGGATTGAGTGCTGGTCTGTGAACCAAAGGGTAGCTGGTTCAATTCCCAGTTAAGGACACATGCCTGGGTTGTGGGCCAGGTCCCCAGTAGGAGGCACATGAGAGGCAACCACACATTGATATTTCTCTCCCTGTCTCCTTCCCTTTCCCTCTCTCTAAAAGAAATAAATAAAATCTTTTAAAAAATGAGTCTATATGTGAATCTTCAGTTTGTGAGACTCCTTTTGCAGTTAGAGTTTGATATTAAGAAGACATGTATGGAATGCCCTGGCTGGGTGGTTCACTTTGTTGGACCTGTATGCTAAAAGGTTGTGGGTTGGATCCCTTGTTGGGGTGCTTGTGGAGGCAACCATTCAATGTTTCTCTCACATCGATGATTCTCTCTCTCTTTCTGTCTCCCTCTCTCTTCCTCTTTCTAAAATAAATAAACATATCTTTGAATGAGGATTTTTTTAAAAGACATGTATTTGTAGAAAAAAGGAATAAGAATTGTATTGTTCATGAAGTTTTATACTTTAAGTATATTAGGAATCAGATAAAGCAGTTATATCATATATTATATGGTCTTCTGTGTTAGAACCCTTTCACTTAATATTTTTGAGGTTCCTTGATGTTATAGAATGTACCAATGGTTGGTTACTTTTTATTGTTTAATAATATTCTATTGTATAAATATTTTGTTTATTCGTTTAATAATCCTAGATTTTTTCCAATCTAGGACTATTATGAATAATGCTTCTGTAACATTTATGTGCAAGTGCTTGTACAGACATATGTTTTCATTTCTCTTATGGTAACATCTAGGAGTAGAATTGGTGAGTCATATGGTAAATTCATGTTTAACTTTTTAAGATATTGCTGAACTCTTCCAATGTGTCTGTATCATTTTACCTTCCCACCAGAAAAGTAGGAAACAATTTTTCTTCTTCAGTAACACTCGACATCATCAGTTTTTATGATGATAGCCATTCTAGTAGATTTGTTTTGGTATCTTATTGTGATTTTAAATTTGCACCTCTTTGAAGACTAAGTATGGGTGTATTTTTGTGTGGTCAGTCCTCTTACATCTTAAATCAGATTTGCAAATATTTTCTCCCAGTCAGTGGCATATCTTTTTATTTTCTTATGATGTCTTTCAAGAGCAGAAGTTTTTGATTTTTATGGTCCAATTTATCAAATTTTTCTTTTATAGATTATGCTTCTAGTGTCGTATCTAGGAAATCTTTGCCTAGCCCAAGGTCTTCTCCTTATTTTCTTCTGGAAGTTTCATTGTTTTATAGAGGAAAGATTAGTCTTTCAACATGGGATAGATAGCCATATGGGCTATCCTTTCCTCCATGAAATGCCACAGTGGCACCTGGGTCTAAAATCAATTTGTCATAAACAGAAGGGTTTATTTTGAACTTTATATTCTGCTGCATTGATTTACATGTCTGTCTTTAGACCAATATCAGGCTGTCTTGATTATTATACCTTTATAGCAAGTTATTGAATTTGAGTTTTATAATTCCTTCTACCTTGCTCTTTCAAAGTTATGTTGCCTACTTTATATTCTTAGCATTTCCATATAAGAATTAGGATTAGCTTGTCATTTTCTCCAAAATACTTACTGAGATTTTGATGCAAATTGCATTTGATATATAGATGAATTTGGAGAAATTTCCATCTTAACAATATTGAGACTAACAATTTATAAACATGGAATGTAGCCCCATTTGCTTTCATTTCCTTTATATTCTTTTACTGATGTTTGGTAGTTTTCAGTGAATAGGTCTTGTACTTTTATTGCTAAAGATTTCATTATATTTAAAGCTCTTAGTGAAAGTATTTTCTTAATTTCACTTTTGAATTTTTAGTAGTATATAGAAATATAGTTTATTTTTGATATTGACCTTGTAACCTGTAAATTTGCTAAATGCATTTATTAGTTCAAGTGGTTTTTCTCTTAATTTCTTAGAATTTTCTAGATATAGGATCATGTTGTTTGAGAATACATTTTACTATTTTCATTTAATATTTATTCATTTATTTATTTATTTTAGAGAGAGGGGAAGGGAGGGGGAGAGAGAAGGAGAGAAACATTGATGTGGGAGAGAAACATCAGTTGGTTGACTCTCCTATGCGCCCCAACCAGGGAGACCAAATCTGTAACCTAGGCATGTGCCCTGACCAGGAATTGAAATAGTGACCTTTTGTTTTGTAGGACAACACCCAACCAACTGAGCCACATGGGTCAGGGCTACTGTTTTTTATTCAAGTGTGTTTGCATTTCACTGTTTTTCTTGCCTTATTGCACATTCCAGAATTGTCCATACAGTGTTAAGTACAAGTGATTGGAGTATATACATTCTTGCCTTGTTTTCACACAGGGGGAAGCCATCTACTTTTCATTATTAAGTATGATGTTAGCTGTAGGTTTTTTTATGTACAGTCACATGCAACTTAATGATAGGAATATGTTCTGAGGATTGCATTATTAGGCAATTCTGTAATTGTCCAAACATCATGGAGTGTACTTATACAAACCTAGATAGTATAGCCAACTACCGAATTGTGTGTGCTATACTTTTATATGACTGGCAGTGCAGTAGGTTTGTTTATACCAGCATCACCACAAACACATGACAAAGCATTGTGCTGTGATGTCACTAGGCAATAGAAATTTGTCAGCCTATTATAATCTTATGGGACCACCATAGTATATGTGGTCTGTTGTTGACTGAAGTGTTAGTATATGGCATGTCTGTATGTCCTTTAAGGAAATTCTCTTTTATTATCACTTAGTTTGTTAGGTGGTTTTTTTAAAAAATGATTTTGTTTAATGCTAGGTTTGCTATTACACCAAGTATTCAAAAATTAGAGTTATGTTATAATTACTAATATATTACCTCATGTTAATAATTAAAGTTTTTATAGACTTTATTTTTAGAGCAATTTAAGGTTTACACAAATATTGAACAGAAAGTACAGAGTTCCCATCTATCCTTTCTCACTCTGTATAGTTTCTTTTACTATTAACAACTTATTTTAGTGTGGTATATGTGTACAATTGATGAACCAACGTTAATACATTATTATTATTATTGACATAAAGTTCACACAGTTGTATTACTTTTGCTTTAAATAATCATATGGGTTTTTTAATGAGGAGAAGAAAGGGACATTTTATATATTCTTCATATTATGCATATATTTACTCATACCCTTCTCTTCTATAGATCTGAGTTGCCATCTAGTGTCATTCAGACTGAAGAATTTGTTAGCATTTCTTATTATTCAGGTCAGCTGACAACAAGTTTTGTTTTTTGAGTATGTTCTTATTTTACTTTTATTACCCAGAGAGGGACTTCATGGAAACAGAATGTTTGCTTTCTGTATTTTAAATCTGTTGTTTTAATTTCTTTGGCTCCCATAGTTTCTGAAGAGAATTCAGCTGTCAGTCACTTTCTCCTTTATGGAATTCCCTGGTTTCTTTCAAGATTTGTTTTCTGTCTTTGGCTTTCTGGAGTTTAACTGTGTTATTTCTAGTATAAATTTTCCTTGCATTTATCCTGCTGAGATATTACTGAATTGCTTGGGTCTAGTACTATTTTTCATCAGATTTGGGAACTTACTGGCTATTATGTCTATCTTTTTTTTTTAATTTCCCTTTATCACCTATCCTGCTAGCATTCCAGTTATACTTATGTTGGATTAGTTCATATTGTCCTACAGTGTCATGACCATTTTACTTCAGTCTTTCTTCTCTCTCACCTTTGGACAGGGAAATTTCTATGAATCCATCTTCAAGGTTACTGATTCTTTTGCTATCTCCAATTTGTTGTTGTGCTCATTTGGTGAATGTTTTGTTTTAGTTACTGTATTTTGCAGATCTAGAGTCTCCATTTTTGTTTTTTAGTCCATTTTCCTCTTGAGATTTTTTCTATGTTCACTCAGTAGTAACGTGTTTTTCTTAAATTTTTAAAATATATTTATAATAGCTTCTTTGAATGATCTTATCTGCTAAATTCAGCATCTGAGTCCATTTAGAACCACTTTTTTATTAACTGAATTTTTTATGAGTACAGCTAATATTTTCCAATTTTTTGCATGTCTAGAAATTTGTGGTTGAGAATTGGACATTGGACATTATAGAATGTATGTTGAAGTTGCTCTGAGTTTTGTTACATTCTTTTGATGACCTTGGTTTTTTGATCTGGTAGGTAGTTAACTTGCTTGAATTAAAACTGAAATGTTGTCTCTGGTGCAGTACACAGTTATAGCTTCCCATTGCTGGTATTTTCTATTAATTTAGCCTGAACACCTATAGGTCTCCCTTGTGCCTGCAAAATTTGTCAGTTAGCCCAAGGATTTAGGCTTTCTTTCTGTTGTTTCTTTGCCTCTAAGGATTACTTCCTAATTGATAATAACTGTGCTAACTTTGGGCTCCGTACTTTGGCAGTCAAGCCTGTCTAGGTCCATCTTTCTTCCCATGCAAGGTACAAATGGATGATGAATTAACTCAGTTAATAGCATCACAAATTCAAAAATCCTTTTCTCCTTTTATTCACCAGGTTTTGTGAATCTCCCTTGCTCGTGTGCAATTTTACTATCAGCCACAAATTTGTGTAGTTATGTTCTGAATTTGGGTCTCATGCCGTCTGGGGTTTTCTTGCTGCCAGGATTTCCTCTTTAGATTTTCAGCCCTGCACTCCAATTTTTAGAACCTTGGCCAGTGTGGATGTATTATTTTCCTGCATTTTCTGCAGCTGTAGCTGTGGAGTTTGGTTAGTGCCCTGGGACCAGTAAGCCATGAATTCTCAATTCTTACCCATTTTACTTTCATTTTTCAAAATTAAACTCTCTTTGGCCTTATGTCTTCTTTTGAATGCTTTCCAGTGTCTTTATGTAGTTTGCTTGTTTGTACTAATCTACTACTTTATGCCCTTTATCTCTGGCATGTTGGGCAGCCAGTCATTCACCATGACCAGAAGTTAACTTATTCATCCCTATTGATTTTCATAGTACATTTTTTCAAAAAGCCTATAAACATTCAATAAAATTTAAATGAAGTATTTAGATATTAACTTGTATCTAAATTCTTCCAGGTTCATGTTGACAGTTTATACTTTTTTTTTAAAGACAGCAAATTTGTATTTTAGCCGAAGGGTCTCCTCAGTTTCTGCAAGTTGTGTGTATATTATAGTGTGGTTAAAGTCACTATACATTCTTTACCACTGTAATATTTCTAGATATTTGGTCGGAGAATAGTTGTATATTGGACTTGGTGATGTTATTGGAAAACTTGGAATTCAAGCAGTGGAAATATTTTTATTCTCAAAGGAACCTTCTAATTCATGCTGTGCTGTTGGACACTTTATTCCATTTTAAGTTAACCTATTTTTATGTTTTCTATAATGGCTAACAGTGAACCTAATATGCGCTCAGAATTTATTAAATTGTTCCCAGTTTAAATAAACAACATGTTATCGTCTTTTGTATTTCATGTGGACTAATACCCCTGTTCACATGTGGAAACATGCTTTCTGATGAGACTGGAACTTTGTTTCTCTGGCTTTTCTAACATATTACCTCTATAATTATTCTGAATACAGTTTCATAACATTACTGAATTTTAGAGCTGGAAGGGAAACAAATGATTAGTACCACAACCTATTTTATTGGTGAAAAACTAATGTACAACCAGAGAAAATAATACTACACTTAGTTAAATATTAATATGTTGTGTCAGAACTAGTTCTTCAACCCAACCTAAACCTTGCTTTATTACCTATTCTACTACATCTAATTCTACTCCCTCCTCAAAAATAGAATGATGTCATTTTAAAGAAACTTTCATGTCCTTTCGAGAAACCATTCCACTGAATAATTATAGTATAAACTTTTCTTAATCTGATTAACTAGATCTGATTAGCACATATTGCTTCTTTTCTTTCTTTAGGTTTCAAAGTATGTATGAGTGGCAAAATACACATTTAAAAAGTTACTTAGAATAATGCAACATCAGTAAGTATGTAGGTGTGGTTTTTCTAGCAACTATAAAAGTAATTGTTTTCAACATGAGTTTCAGTGTTACAGCATGCTTCTTTTATGCAAATTATACATTAAATGGAAAATAATTCTGAGATGGACAGATAAATACCAAGAATCAGTTTAGTGAAAAAAAGAAAAAGAATCAGTTTAGGTTGGTTGTGTAATACCCTATCCCATATTATAAGGTTCGGGTATTGGAGTGCCTCAAAGAATGGCAGGGATTTTCACTCCTCTCCCTCCCTTTTTCTCGCCCTCTCTATCTTACTTCCTCCTCTCTACCTTACTTCCTCTCTCTCTCCCTCCCTTCTTTCTTCAATTAGTGGGATATTTTAAATACTTGTTCTACATCATAGCTCTTTTTCTAAATAGTCCTTTGTGTGTGCCAAGATTCAGATATTTGTTTTGAAGAACTTTTGGTGTAATGTTACCTAAAAGTTACTTAAGGAAGAAACCTAGGATTCATTTCTTAATGCTTTTTTTTGGTGTTCTCCGTGTATTTCTTAGCTTATTGCCTCTCTCTTCATAGTCTATCTTTAATCTTCTCTCACCTGTTTATGTCCACTGCCACCTATTTCAAAGTGTCATTATTTTTTAACTTTCCTGACTCCCACAGGAGACTCTCCAAACCATTTAACACAGATTAAAGTTAATCCTATTAAAATGTTATTTGGATCACATCATTCCCTCAAAACACTTTTCAGTAACTCTTCATTTTACTTAGTAAAATATTCAGACTCTTTCTTTGGTTTCTGATACCTTGTCTGATTAACCCAACTGTGGCGCTCTCTAGCCAGGTCTTGTTCTTTGACCAAAACCACACTGATGTCTGTACAGTTCTTCAGACACTAGTATTTTTCTGCTGTAGTTTATTTCATGTTTTTTTTTTCACCTGTCTGGGACTCTTTTTCCAGGTTTGTGCATAGTTGTCTCCTTCCCTTTCTCAACTGAAATGTTATATCCTTGGAGAAGAATACCAGGAGCACAGGATCCATCTTGGTCCATTGTTGGTTTCCTTTTTACCATTTATTACTGCTTGCAGTTATTTTGCCTGTTTTCTTTTTTCTTTTTTTATTTTAGTCATTATTCAATACAGTTTCTATCCTTTATTCCCATTCCAGTCCACCCATCCATTCCTCCCCTCCTCCCTCCCATTTCCAACCCCCTTAGTTTTTGTCCATGTGTCCTCTATATTTGTTCCTGTAAACCCTTCCCTTTTTCTTGTATCTTTGTCGGTCTTTCTAAAATTTAAATTTCATGAAGGTAAAAGATATTAAACACACTGTCTGGTCCATAATAAGCATTTAGTTTTTACCAGCTGCTTGAATGAAAGTTACAGTTTTTTGGACAAGTAGATCATCTTAAGCTAGAGAGTCTGGGGAGGGGAAAAGAAAACTGTAAAATGTATTTGATTTTATTTAGTCTTGCATTTTAAATGTGAACATAAATTTATTTTGCCACCCTTAAATAAGGCACTTAGTATGTAACATTATACAGTAAATGTGTCTTAAAAATTTAAGTGCTAACGTCCCAGACTACTTATCAACTGAAACGTTTTCTTGCTTAAAGGTGAAAGATTTATCATTTTTAAATGATTGTACATAAACTAGCTTGACCATTTTGCATTTGGTCTTCATATTTGTGACTTTTTTGTCATGCATGCTTATTTTTTATTACTTATTTGGGGAAATTCAGGTAGTCTATTTCCTGTGGAGTATGTGCAGAGAATTTTTATAATTCAGTGGAAGTTTTCTAACTAACTTTTTAAAACTCTGAGTAGTGGTTGGGTCTAAGTGAATTACAGACAATTGGGTATATTAATGTGTTTAGATTATGCAGAGGCTCTTAAAGTTATGGGATCCATGCTCTTATTCATGAAGTGTGGAATGTTGAGTTCCTACAGTTTGAGGGGAAACAAGAGATCAGCCTGGTAAGACGTGATTTTCATTTCTTTTTTTTTTTTTTTTTTTTATATATATATTTTATTGATTATGCTATTACAGTTGTCCTGTTATCCCCCCTTCATTCCCCTCCACCCTGAACACCCTCTCCCACCCACATTCCCCCTCTTTACTTCAGTCCATGTGTCATAAGTTCTTTGCTTCTACATTTCCCATACTATTCTTGCCCTCCCCCTGTCTATTTTCTATCTACCTTCATTGCTACTTATTCTTCGTATCTTTCCCCC